>OZ024905.1:64778180-65152058 GCA_964017125.1 Flabesymbios commensalis | reverse complement strand
CTTACTCTTACTCTTATTCTTATTCTTATTCTTATTCTTATTATTATTATTATTATTATTATTATTATTATTATTATTATTATTATTATTATTATTAATATTATTATTATTATTTTTATTTTTATTTTTATTTTTGTTTTTATTTTTATTTTTATTTTTATTATTATTATTATATGTGCACAAGGGTGGCCTAAAACCCAATTCATTTTGAAAATACCTTTTTCAATAGGCTAATATTTATTGGATTGATTTCTGTGTTTATAATGGAGCTCGTACCTTTGTACATTTGATTATTTATTGACATAATCAATTACTGTATTCGGAATGTCTGAAGGCACTAGGTAAGTAAAATATTCCACTAAAACCCTTAAAAATACATTCAGCTAATCTATAGAATCGCGATAAAATTAAAATATGTGAAACCATTCTCTTGAAGTATCGTATACTTACTACTCCAACCATTTCTAATTAACTAATACAATTATTTCACTAATGTGGTTGAGAATTGTTTCGTGATTCAATCAAATATTTGAGCAGAAATCCACTGTCATCCTACATCGATGTATGTATATATCTGTAGCGTGGCCTACTATGTGCATCACGTCCAGTAAGATAAAATATCTACCCAGCAAACATCAAACCAACATTGTTTCAACGTCTTGTTATAATGGTCGTAGACCCATAAGATAGGTATTTGAATTAATCTGAAAGAGCTAACTTTTATGATGATCTCAAATCGACATAACCCTTTAGTTACCATGGCCAAATATTTCAGCGCTTTAACCCTTTAACCGCCAAATTCTTCAATTTGAATTTTCACCCACTTAAAGTTGTGTCTCGCTGACGCGATCCACAACTTCAAGTGAGTGAAAAATATTCAGATTTGAAAAAATGGAGGTCAACTTTTTTCAAATTTTTCTGGTTTATGTCACATTTTATCTTTAACATATTTAAAATGTGATACTTAATGTGCTGAGAAAAGATAAAAACGCGAATATATGCGGCACCGGCGGTTAAAGGGTTAAATGAGTGGAAGATGTCAATGAGTAACGCAGCAGCCGAGTTAATCACTGTTAATAACCACTCGGAGGGTCGGTAATTGTGACATCAGATTAATTCTGATTGACTATCAACCCTATCATACGTAAAATTGCACACAGTGTTGATAAAAAAGTATGCTCCTAATACCACAAAATATAAGTATATGAAATTATTACATACCCAACAAAAATAGTGAGAAATACGTCCCGAGCATAATCACGATGTGACAAAACACTGGTTAGTCCACGCAGCTGCTAGTCTTGTGAGAGATTGAATGCTGATGTTCGTATTATAATATAATCAGTATCCGTGAAAATCAACCGTTTTGAATGTGTTTTTGTAAATCTCAACTGTAGTCGCAGGTCACATTAGTTAGATCAGTCGCAGGCGCTATATCGGCCTCGTGTGCTTTAATGCCGCTGTGAGTAGATGTTCTCGCCATTACCTGTTGTCTGGCAGCCAGTCAGCCAGACAATGACAGTGCATGGATGGGGACCCGCCACATCTCCTGTCTCCCCCCAGCCCCTCTCTGCTCAATGACAGCTGCATTGGACGTCGATCCTAAGAAAAACTAGAATCACGGCACATAGGAGGCTCGGCCCAATTGATATCGGCCCTTTAGCTGATATCAGCCGGTCTCTTCCAGTGATCACGGTCAATATGCGAACTAGATTGACATTTATTTGTGCACAAAGATCACAAGCTTTTTTGATCTCGACTTTGGCGAAATCCAAATAAGCAATGCCGTCCAAATTTGTAATCTCTGTCAGTGATCTCTGTCATCTATTGTTTTTATTACAGTGATCTTGACCATCACTAAAAACATACGTGGCAAAAGCCTCACTAGCCAACGGTTTTTGAATCTGTGCACACGACTATAAATCCGTGTTCCCAGAATGAAAGCCCACGTGCACGGCTTCTGGATCCGGACACACAACTTACGCTTTAGCCCTTTAACCGCCGGTGCCGCATATATTCGGGTTTTCATTTTTTATTAGTACATTAATTACCACATTTTAAATATGTTAAAGATAAAATGTGACATCAACTAACAAGATTTGAAAAAGAGTTGACCTCTATTTTGTCAAACCCGAATAATTTTCACTCACTTGAAGTTGTGGATCGCGTCAGCGAGACACAACTTCAAGTGGGTGAGAATTCCAATTGAATAATTTGGCGGTTGAAGGGTCAACACGCCTGAAGGGACTCGTTATCACTGCTTATAAACCTGAGAGCCAATATTTGTAAACAACGTCCAAGTATTCATAAAACCAAGGTCTCACAGACCTTCATTTTGAAACCGTGCCCATGGTCTTGTCCATCTCTATCAGGGATTGAGAAACTGTGAACAAGGATTCAATCGGAAAACACAGATTTATTAAAGGGACTGGCCCAGGCTAAAATCATAAAAAAATCGGTGATTTTATTTTGGCTTCTTAATATGACCATATGATGTAAACATGTCCATAGACTAGAACTGCAAAAGTTGTTTAATTTTTCTGCAGCGCATTCACCAGCTAGACTAGATATAGAGACGAAATTCCCGTATTTCAAATTTTTGACATGGTTGTCAATAATTAGAAATCAGGAATTCTGCCTCTATATCTAGCCTAACTGGTGAATGCGCTGCAGAAAAATTAAACAACTTTTGCAGTTCTAGTCTATGGACATGTTTACATTATATGGTCATATCAAGAAGCCAAAATAAAATCACCGATTTTTTTTATGATTTTAGCGTGGGCCAGTCCCTTTAACCTTGACAAATTCTACACTGAATTATCAGTGAGTGTCATAGTACGTCACCTGTAGTATCTGAAGTAGAGACACTAGTGAAATGAGTGAAGATACATTCAGGAGGGTATAAACCTGTCCAGTTGGACTATGATTAGGTGAAATAACAGGATTTTCCTGTTAATTAACTCATTTCGTAAGGTTGAAGGAAATCAAAGTACGAGCATTTGACCTATGAAGGAGACAGACGAGCTAAATCTTGATATGCAAACTAAGCGACCGCATATCATGCACGTGATTGTTTTGTGCAGTAGCGAGGCTAAAAGCAATGGAAAAGGGAGGCTGATAAATATCCGCATTTGTCGCTTATCTTCTATTTTCGAGCTTGGCCTTAATGCTCCTAAATGATACCACACTTCAGCCAATTGGCCAGAGCGATTGGATACAGGCAGGGCAACAGGCGATAGTGGCGTGGGCAGAATTATCAGAACCCTGAAGATGGCGAGATGCGAATCCAAAAGATCGATAAATACGTCATCAGCCCGCCCAGCAGACAAAAGGCGTTGACCTAATGCTGGTTTAAGGCTGGTACAACGTCTTCGACGTCGGACTAACCTTAAGCCAACATTGACTCAACGTCTTGTGTATGCTGGCTGATACCCTGAACATCATATACATTTGACCACATACAATAATCTGTTCAACTGGAATGAAACCTAGTCCCAGTGCAGATCCTGCAGACTAATGCAATCAGGGGGTATGAAAATTGAGGCCATAAACCCTGTAAACATCCCAGCAAACGCGAGAGGTCAACCCGATGTTGGTTCGATGTTGGTCCAGCGTCGCAGACGGTGGGCCAACATTTAACCAACATTGGGTTGACGTTTTGTGCTTATTTGGTCGTTGATGACATTCAGCTCTTGATTTGTCAATGGTCCTCAACGTGTCGTGTCAAAACTGTCATCGCGATATTTGCCGTGAAATATCGCGACTCCTGATTTTGTCGGGCCGTAAATCGATCAATGTAAATATCGCCACCAGTTATTCAGACTCCCTATCTGACCACATACTGTGCGGAGGCTTTGTAACAGGACTACGAAGCAATATCCTGGAAATAATAATTAGGTCGATTTGCAGCCTCGCTGCGAAACATACAAATTGTGGAAGATCCCACAACAATGCCAAAAAAATACATGTCATAATCTGATAGTGGTATGTCGTAATGTTATGCTAGAGCCACCGTGTTTAGGCCTGTAGAACCGCATAATGTAACCAGACGTAAAATGTAACCGGCTACATTTTAAGGCGCCGTATAATGTAACATGTTACATTTTACGGCGACTGGTTACATTATACGGTCACAGCGTCAACGTATAATGTAACCAGAGAAAAAAGGTACCATACGACCGTATAATATAACCAGTGCCGTATAATATAGCCGGGATAGTTTTCCAAAACGTATATGTTGTGGGGATTATACTCCGGGAAGTTTTATTATAACCAAAGAACGTGGATACTATATCCAAATTCTTTTTTATTACTAGTATTGTTAAATTAAACTAAGTGGGTGGTTATGTCTTGAAGCGGCGTCTATCCTATGACTCTTCAGTGCGTCGTTGCGTCCATAATAAAGCGACGGACTTGGATATTTAAATTGTAATGCTGCTCTCACACATAGGCGAATATGCTTGCGAATGTGCTTACGAATGAAAAGATTTGACATTCGCTCAAAATTCGCAACAATCGCCGAGTATTTGTAAGCGTTTGTAACAAATTCGGAACGTTCGTAAGTCATTATCCACCGGCTTACGAATATCGGCCAATTTAGGAAGCGTTTCCTAAATTTCAGCGAATGTTGCGTTTGCTGTCATTCGCCGTCAATATTCGTAAGCATTAGCAAGCCATTGGTAACGTTGGTAAGGCATTCGGAAGCACTTGCAACGTTCGTAAGGCATTTGCAAGGCGTTTGTAACGTTCGCCGTTTCCCATTCCTTTGCGAATGTCTTATTACTGTTAAATTCAAGGGAACAAAGAGCCCAGCGTCATATTCACTCCGTATTTATACCAATCGCACCTTCGTCATAAAATATTCGCATAATTCGTAAGAAAATGGCAAGACAATGGTAACGTTGGTAAGACATTCGCATCTTTCATAAGTACGGCTGTACCGTTCGCAAGGCCATTTGTAAGCATTCGCACGCATTCATAACATTCGCAAGGCAGTCGCAGCATTTATTCTTAAGCATATTTGCACCATTCGCAACGATTGCTAGCAATTCATAAGGCATTGGCAAGCATTCGCAGTGCATTTGCAACATATTCGTAAGGAGGGGTCGAGGAATGACTGAGGTGAAAATATTCTCTATCTATTCACAATTTTTTGGCGAATTCACTGCGAATTTCAAAGATACATATTCGCTATATTCGCTAGCATATTCGCCTATGTGTGAGAGCAGCATTATCAATATTCACATGTTGCGTTACATTTTAAGCCAAAGTCGGTTTAATGTAACGTAGCAAAAACTTTAGCTTGATGTTTTATGTTTACTGGGAGGGGATTATAGTGGAGCTTAGGTTCCCATGGATGTTCAGCGAAAATGAAAAGTCGGTCTTCAAATGGATGGATAGATGGATAGATGAATGGATGGATAGATGGATAGATGAATTGATTGAATGAATGAATGAATGAATGAATGAATGAATGAATGAATGAATGAATGAATTAATTAATTAATTAATTAATTAACAAGGCATGACTAAAACAAAATAATTGTTGCAGTTGGTTCTAGATTGACTGAACTATAAATACATACACATATCACACTGACAATGTGCATGATATGTGAGGCGCATAACTAATTACGGCTTCTTTTTTCGGAGGGTTCAAAAATGTCATGGTACCAATCAATACATAATATTTTAAATGTCATTTTAAATGTTTGAACTTTCTTTTTTAATTATTAAATGACCTCATTCATTAAAACCGGTCTACGTTGCCATGCAAATAAAAATACAGTTTTTTCTACTTTACTTTACAGGTAAGTGATCATATATTGCCTTTCAATTTGCAGAGCAGTACGGTGCTCTTGTGACGAATGACAATCGACATGCATACACCAACCTATTAGTCGAGTCAATGTAGGGTCAAAAATGACCCAACCTAGAACAAATTGCAACATACTTATTTTTTATGGCAAAGTATTCAGAAAACATTCAGGGATTCCAGAAAAAAAGTCTACAAAAATAAAAATGGGGGACATTTTCAAAACACCCTTTGACGTCGACCTCTCATTCAACACATACAGATTTCAGGGATAACTTTTTTAAATCTATATTTATCAAATTGTCTTTTTATATAATGCAAGCCCACATCACTATACAAGTCCATATCGCCATATCCAATTTCTAGAACACTTTACTGAGAGCGTTCCGGCAATTAACACATTGAACTCTAGACGCCAGTTGACCACCTTAGCTCATCAAAAATGTGAAAATACCCACCACAAATAGGTTTTTTTTCAGCTCAGAAACATCAATAGAAAATCTGCTAAAATTCAATCGGTTGAAGTATACCTAATTTACATGAATCCAAGATGGCCGACATTCCATTTGCAGAGCACAATTGCATATACGACTTTGAATCAAATATAGCTAGGAGCAAGTGATTGTTGATGGTTTTCTGGTAATTATAATGATTCAAGGTTATATTCAAGGTCAAAAGGTCAATTTAAAGGTCAAATATATGCGAAAATGTGTAATTTAATTTTGGCTGGAGAATCTTTTTTCTTGTATTACTGAGGTAATTCAAGGACAAAAGTCAATTTCAAGGGAACAAAAAGCGAAAATAGGAGCCAGTGTGTTATTTCGACTGAATAGACTATTTCTGGTAGTACTTGAAATAAATCACAACATTCCCACTAGTTAACAGCATCAAAGAAAAGTCTCACGTGTCTCTTGCAAAATAGACCATGGAGCGTGTTACCATGAGAAGAATGATAATTATAAACTGGACATGTTATGACGTATACCAGCATGATATGTAGACTAATACAACTAATAAAACTACACAGAAACAGGTCCTCTGACAGTCACATGATAGAACAAACTAATTGATATCAAATGTTGCATAATATAAACAAGTGAACAATGCAGAAACACACAGTACATACACTGACACAACCAGCCAGAAAGTAAAAAAACACGAGCAAAATATATTGTTGAAATCTAAGTAAGCAACACCACGGCAAATAATACGTACTTCAATCTGAGAACATAATAATAGGCCTAGGCGACTAAAAGTATTGCACTATTCTGTTACTTCATTTGATGGATTTATGGGCCATTTGACTGTGTGTTTTAACCTAAGACCCCGAAAGTTTTTATTTCACAGGTGCACACCAAATAAGACAGTAAGCATATAATGAGTCACGATTGTCAATGCGTGGTGGTAGAAGTGGGGAATTCCTTTCATTTGAGCATAATGTTAATTGAATAACGATAAAAAAATGGTTATATACTGCTAAGTCATCACTATATTTAAAAGAACAGTGTTTGGCCAAGGCTCGCCCAGTTATGTACCGCTGACTCCAAAATGACCGGCGGCGACTTCCTGACATCTATTTTTTAGAAACAGTGATTCCATAATCTATTCCGGATTACAACAGATAAGCACATAAGTTGACATTAGGTTTCAAAGACACAAAATCGTTCTTAACTGGTTCACAAAAAAAATAATGGGGATCATTCATTACAAAAAATAGCGTTTCTATAGGGTGGTGCAACTTAGCAGCCCAACATCCACCTCCGTATAGGAGGCAGACACCACCAGTTGAATAATTTTGTTTGTTTCAAATCTAATAAGTACTCATTGCGTTTATTATGCTCTTCTGGAGACTGGAGTGATGTACTTGATTCAAGTTTAGTGTATATCCATCATTGTGTCATACAGAGTGCTCTTATAACATACATCCTATCGGTATTTCAATAGACGATGTCAAATTCGAATGTACTATTAAACCCTACGTTGTCGAATTTACCTTCACGAAATGATGGCCAAGAACAGGAACTCCAAGCACTTCTTATTTTTAATCGTTGGTATAATTTATTTGCAATAAATTATTATCTGTGTTTGATACAAAATCACAGAAATGCATTCTCCATTCGAAATAAACAAAAAAAAAGTTTTCCTATTTATATATGTAAGAAATTACATACGCATATTTTGTTAGATTTAATACGTTCAATATAGATTTGTTAAAAATCAAATTTTTACGTACTTGACCTTGAAATTACCATTTGACCCTGAATACAACCTTGAATAATAAACGTTTTGCTACAAATGGGATTATCCTGTCAAATACACCCCCAAAACGAGGTATTAAATTTGTTTTCATTTCCATTTGTTAAAATATTTTTTTTTTTGGCTTTGAAATTGACCTTTTGATCTTATATATGACCTTGAATCACCGAGCTGATAACATATATAAATTATTGCGGCACAATTAAATTTTAATAGATGTATTACACTTGTTTCTGATTATATTTGTTAAAAATCGCATTTCCACATTTTATGTCTTAAAATTGACCTTATAACCTTCAAGATGATCTTAAATCATCATAATATTCCCGGAAAATAATTCTACTAACACACCAAAATCTAACAATTATTCGCCGCTTTATTTGTTGGAAAATCAAATATAGAAATTATGGTCAACAAATGCAGGCGGCCATCTTGGATTTATGCAAAATTGGTGTCTTCCCACCAATTGGATTTTAGAGGATTTTTATTATGTTTCTCTTTTGTTTATTATGAACTGCTTGGTGCTTTATATTTTGTCATACAGTGGATTTTAATAGATTTTGTAATTGTTATAATTCAAGTATTTATTTAAAAATAAAAAAAACAGTTTTGGCTTTTAAAAATATGTTCCCCCATTATATTTTTGTAGATATTTTTATATGTTGTGTAGATACCCATATAGAGTCACATGCCATCAAAATAAATTATGTTGCAATTTGTTCTAGGTCATAGTTCAATTTGACTGGACTTTATGCTACCATTGGTCTTTTATCTTCGAGGAAAACATGTGAGCTAACAGTCGTGTTCACAAATCTGTCGGCTTCATGAAAATAAGCAGTTCAAATAAAAACAAAAAAATACATTTAAATCGATGTGAATATAAATCATTGTTGATATTCCGCTCAAATCAGTGACCAATCAATCAATCAGGTCATGTTTCTTCAATAAATAATAACAAAAATGCCCTTTAAATCTTTCAATGTGGGCGAATGCGTTCAGATCCCAAATAAAACACCGATTATGACGTATTAGGCCTAACATTCTAAAGGTATTTGACATTCATCTGAAGCCAAAATTTGTTTCATCAATGCCAGGTTCAAATGAAAGAAAAATGTTAAAGGACAATGAAACACTACGTGTACATAGTCAATCAACTTTAGTTATTTAGATAGATAGAGCTGTTTTATGAAATCTCTCCTCCCCGTCGCTATTCATCGAGACATTAATAATACTTTTTGTAGTATCGGCCTGTATCTGTGCCAACCTACCTGCCCCAAAATGAAGACTTAACGGACAGTAACAACGAATGAATGGAGTCTTTGAATGAATGGGGTTTTAGGCTACATTTGTTCATATAGAATATAGGCTAAATCGGGTCAGGAGAACCTGGGGATGGTGATATGAATGAGATGATACTGCCCTCCGAACGCAGCATTCGAGATTTGAGCCCTGGTGATTCACAGCACAAGCACGCTACCTCTCGGTCAAGGAGGTTCCCCACAGTATTGAATCTTTACGAATAAGCGAGGAAGAAAATATCTTGTTTCTTTGAAACCTTAATATCAGAGAGAGGGACGAAACCCGTGATCTTGACATTGAGTCTGAAGTGCAAAGTTGAGTATGAATGATACAAAATCTGAAATCCGAAGTATTTGACCCCAAAATGTTGTGCTGTAACTTTTTTAACATCTGGTTTGTCTCACATAATTAAATTAAAGACACGTAATTAAAAAAGACAAATATAAATTTACATCGATATTTAATAAGTGCACGCGTGTTTCGCGAAAATCTGGTAGGGATTCAGTGGGTTAAAATGATGTGTGTCTGGTTTGTGAAAGAGGGTATGACTTTTAGCCTAATTTAATCTGTGGTGACATTTTAACACGCTAGTGGATGTAGCTAGGATAGCACAGCCCAGGTTTTGTCATGATATGCGGCACTAGATGTGAGGGGGGGGGGGGGGGGCAGAAAGAAGTAAACACGGCCTATATATTTCAAGGAGTTTGCATGTATTGCAATGGGACTGGCATCTCGGGTGGTGAGACCATAATTATGATAAATTGATTCCAGAAATAATTTGGTATCAGAAATAACTAAATGAAGACATGTCTCTTTTAAAAAGAGTACTTGGGCTTTGCGAGCTTCGACGTGACAGGCGCAGCGTTGAACAACTACACAAGGACCCCGGCCTGATTTGACTCGAAGGATTAAGGTATTGCTATGAAAATATGTAGTTTTTAAAAGTGCCCTATTATATCAAGACTATTTTCCCTTCGGTAAATATTACAGGCAATAAAAGGAGCGGTTACATTATACGTCAGTGCTGATTACAAATTACGTTTTTCCCTGTGACCGCATAATGTAACCAGACGTATAATGTAACCGGTTACATTATACGTCTGGTTACATTATACGGTTCTACACCCCTACCCCAACAAATTGATGTGAAGCGAAGTTAACCATCTCACAAATCAGAAACTATTGTGATATGGAGGAGAAGTGCCACAAACTATATGTTGTTTAAATTATGTATATTGAATAGTGCTACCCTTTTGATAAACGTTTAACGTTTTTTCCTCGGTTGTGAAATCATTTGTACAGAAGTCAACTATTCCGGTTATTATGCTTGCGCCAGCTTTTAGTCGAGACTCCATTCTGGTAAACTGGAGCCCAGGCGGACATCGTGAGTAAAATTAAGAGATAGCATCATTCTTATAGAAAATTTTGCGTAGATTTCAGAAATCATAGTCAAATTAACCATTTTCAAAATGACCGCCAAGAGGTTACAGTAACAAAATATAATCTTAATAAACGGCCCAACATTCCATTCAAACCCTCTAATATTAGCCTACAAATCTATGGATGCCCAAATCATTGCTGGCATTATTTTTGCTTTATAGCTCAAATAAATTGTCAAAATTCAAAATGGCCGACAAAATGGCTGCCAAATGGTGTTTTATCATAAATTGTGTATTAGTTCAGTGGGTTTGATTAACAATTTGAAAGAATCGTTCTCATCGTGTTAAAAGCATTAAATTTGTTACAGAGCTGGACTAGAGTATACTGGTTCATATTGGAAGCGGAACCTCCTTGTAGCTGTACTGTATGAGCTTCGCTCAGGGAATTTTCAACCCCCCTTATTTTTGAAATTTTTCCAAGTGATTATTGAAAAAAATATATGTTTCACCACAAAAGTGCACACAACTGTTTATTAATGCTTTTAGCAGTTTATTTTATCAAAACAGGGGCGGATACATAATGCGGGGGGGGGGGACTCGGACCCCTTTTTCGACAAATTATTATGAAAAAGCACCATATATAAGATATATGTGATAAAAGCACCACGTTTTGTACAAAGCTGCACAACGGTATACTAATCCATATTGGAAATGGAATAACCTAGCAACTGTAGCGTAAAGACTTCGCCCAGAGCATTCTCCACCCACCCTTAATTTTTCAGAAAAACAGTAAGTATTTTCAAATATTATGTTTCACCAAAGATATCCACAAAACTGTTTATTATCGCTTTTAGCAGTTTATTTAATCAAATCATTGGTAGATCCAATGCGCGTTTTTTCGACTAATTATCATACCGTACCCTAAATTAAGTAAAATGGTTCAAAGTGTAATAAATTTGTTGCTGTAGTGTAAGGGTTTCCCTCAGGCCATTTTTAGTCCATTTTTAGGCCATTTTTAGTGTGTGGAGAGGGGGAGGCTCAAATACCCTTTTTTGCCAAATTATTATGAAAAGTGCACCTGGATTGAATACACAAACTAAAGTCTTTGGGGCGCAAATCACCCACGTCAGCCACAAAATCCGGACTCGCTATTGCATTTAAAAACAAAATACGACCAAATTTTTAAAATAATTTGTTTTTATTTTTGCAATTTTTTAGACGCACCAGAGATTTTTCCTGTATTTTACAAAAAAATGCAAAGATTTTACACATTATCTAAAAGCAAACTTTTACCTAAATCTAAAAAAACTAGCAATATTTTTTTAGATCTATGAAATTAGTGTCTTTATATATGTTTTCATAGTCTATTGATAAAATGAGCAATATTTAAACATCTTCAATATTTTTATAGAGCCATATAGGTATGGTAATATGATGTGACATTAACACGTAGTGTGACATTAATGTAGTGAAGTACAGCGCATGAGCAGTTGTTGCTGTTGTGCAGTAGTCGTGCATTAGAGGGTCAGATTCTTATTATCACACTTGCAACTAACTCATCGCAAAATTGAGTGCGCCCAACTCATTATCTTGCTATTATTATTGACAATACCAGAATCAAGATGTTGAAACAGATGGGCCTCAGATAAATTTAGGAGAATTAGTGAAGAAACAGTAGAACAGGGATACCATTTTACTGTCGTCATTCCATCCTACTCTCTGTTTTTTTGTGACTTCGGTAAGTTAGATTGTACCCAGTATGTAGACTGGGGAATATTGTTACACACTATTAGTTACCATCTTAGTGAGACGTAATAGTAGGCACATTTCCCACCTGCAAATATTAAAACGTGGCGAAAAGTGACGTCTCAGTAAAAAGTACAACAGCTGATGGAGTAAAGTAGAGTGAAGTTTCATATATCTCTTTAGATCCATCGATACTAGAAATAAAGGTAATTGTGAACAGGTGTAAATGACTAAAACTGTTTATAAACATATTTACACAAGACATATGCAGTTTATGAAGAAGTACTGGACACGTACGTGGGGAGGTGGGACACTAAAAGCTCAAACAATGCCTATCACTACATATTGCCCCAGTTCTCCCTGTGCCTCCTAAATTTACAATACATTCACTTAGCCTACTCAATAATCACTACTATAATCATAGTGAGAAACATTTAAATTATATATACAGATGAAGAAGGTAGCAAGGGTGCTCCAAACACAATAAATATGATACTATAAAGTCATATTGAACTTGCTTTACATCACTATACTGTATTGTGTCTGTAATTTGAATCTGAAGAGGATGCTAAACATGAAGATAAACAGTTGTCTGATTCAAAGATGAGACCAGAGACAAACATTGTCAAACTTTTCACTTAAATTTCCCTTATCACTTCCAATTCCTCTGGGTAATGATCTAAAGTAACTTTGGGGAAATTCCACTCGACACGTCGTTTCACGTTAAATCAACGTCAGTGACGTTGATTCAACGTCTCAATAACGTCGTGTGCCCAGTGGAATATTATACCGCTACTGACACTTCAACATCTATTGACCATACTCTGATATAGATAATTGAGCACAGACCTGGTCAAACGTTACAGTTAAATCAATGTATCTCTCAAATGACATTGGTTAGTGACCTTTAACAACCTCTGGTGTCCAATCTCTGTACACTGCCAGCATCTCAATGTCCATTGTCAGACTCCCGCGGGCCAGATAGATAACCTGATATAGATATCTAATGATATCAGACACAAACTTGGTCAAATTGTTTAGCTAAATCACTCCTATATTTTGGTGACCTTTTCCATCACTACAGGTAGCCCAACTTTTGCTATACTCTCATAATTTATACATAACTTTACGAAACACACACATGGTCACCTGGTTTAGTGAAATCGCCTTTACCTGTTAGCTTGATTTGCTAGTTATGATAAAACACACGATTTGTCAGCAATTTTGGCTGCCATCTTGAATTTGGACAATTTATCTGAGTAGTAAAGTAAAAATTGTGCTGGAAATAAATTCTGCACCAACAGATTACTAATAATATAGCGTTTGAATGTATTTTTTAGCCATGCTATTATGATTTGATTTTTTTAACAGCAACTTTGTGGCGGCCATTTTAAAAATGGCTAATTTGACGGTGATCGGACCATATTTCAGCTTAGAGACAGTGATTTTTGCATTCTATACGGGAAATTTCCTATAAGAATGAGGATGTCTCTTTATTCCACTCATGACATCCGCCTGGACTTTTTACAGGCTTCGTTTCGGAAATGGAGTCTCGACTATTTCAGCATTTTGGTCAAAACTTATACAGAAAGACGTTATGCGAGCCATCAGTATTTAATAATGTGATTTTGTGGGACCAAGTTGTCTAATTTGATAGCAAATGTTCTTCAAAAATCATTGATGATAAACACCCTAGCATTTATTTTGATCGTAGATGGTTATGAGGTCGACAAAGTACAAGTATTGGCATTTCGTTTTGTATTATTTTCTTATCTCTGTTTTGTTACAATTTCCACGAGAATTCAATGTTTCTAAACGATTTGAAAACGGCATAGTTGCAGATAGGCCAAGCCTGAAATGGAGATTTGTCAGAGTCATTATTACATCACTCTGCTCCATTAGCTTGCTGTTGGTTTTGAAATAACTAGCCCTGTAAGCTTACAGGGAATTCCAAAAATTATAGATAATGCTTCACTTCAGCCGGACTGGTGAAAGATACCAATAAATCTTTTATGAAATAAAAAAAAAGATTTGAAAATTCAAATTTGTTGTCACTTCTAAACCACTATATATAAATACAGAATTAAAACACATAATTAAAATTATAACAACTACGATTTGTGTATGTATGAGGAAGCATCCCGATATTTGATGGAATTCACTTTTCCGGTTGAAGATTTACAATAATATTATCTGTCATGAATTCCGGGAAATGTCTGGAAATGACATTTTATGGGTTTCTCCCACATATCCCAGCAAACACGAGCCATTGAAACTATGTCGACTGTCTACGCTGTCTGCCCATCATTAACATTGTTAGCAAACACAAGCATCTGGAGAGCCTATTCCTGCTTTGCCTTGCGGAGCACACACTGACCCAACACTAAGACAGTATTAGGTCAATGTTCTGAACCTATTGTGTTTGCTGATGTCTGCTGATAACATTCTATCTAATGACCATCCGCCATTTTGTGTATCCAAGTTTTCACCTGACAGAAACGGCTGAGTCTGAAGCCGGAATTAGTTATTTCGAAAACCACCTCATTGGTCCCATTAGTACAGCTTATACGGCTTACAGGTAGTAGAGGTCACCGTCTCTTGCAGCACACGCGTTCTGTAAGCTCAAAGCTAGCTCCCTACAAAATCTAAACTAGCACACTTTTTGTTGGAACTCTGGTGTATGCTAAACACGTATATTTGTTATTATCACTTAATAAATTCTGTTGCGTTGAAGAATTAGGTTTGTCACCTTTGCACCGCATAACTACTAGCTGTAGGCCTATGTGATGAGTTTTTTTGTTGGGAAAAAACTAAAGCTGTGGGTATTTTGTTGCTCGTTTTGGTCCACTGCAGAGCATACCTACACAATTTAGAAATATTAGAAATGTAAGTAGTATAGTTTCTTTTGATATATTATGCCAATTCATGTGACAAAGTCTTGAGGCGAAACCTAATTAGAAGGTATTATATGTGATTATTATATTCTGATACAATTATTAAGCTGCAGATCAATCAGAGTAAATTATCAATGATGCAAGATGCTTACATTTTTGTTATGTAACTTTTAGCCACTCCCACTGTGACTCCCTTTCTATCCGCAAGGTCAGGCTTAACACCAACTAGCTACTTTATTCTCCGAGACATGTACTTAAGTCTCTCATACACGTGCTTCTCGCATTGATCACCTGTTATTGCTGGGAATAAGCTTCTTGACCAGCAGTCACTCCACCTACACGATCACGTGCTCCCTTGCCCCAGCTTCTTGCACCGTGCACACACGGGATTGATATCGGTGTTGGTTTAGTGTTGGACCACCGTCTGCGACGTTGGCCCAGCAACAATTCAACACCAGATCATTCCCATGTGCTTTCTAGGCTTGCCCACATCACTCCGAGTTAGATCAACTTGGTTAGATGCAATCTCGCGGTTTAGCGTCAGAGGTTTTGTAAAATAACTCAAATTGTGTATTTGTATGGTGGTGACCAGGCTGAGATAAACAATTTCATGAAAAAAAGTGAAGGTATCCTATTCAAATGACAAATTTAGCTACAAAGACCGGGCATCAAGTATCCACATCCACATACCCACGTACCAGTACACACATGAATCCCACGTACCAGTACACACATGAATCACACGTACCAGTACACACATGAATCACACGTACCAGTACACACATGAATCACACGTACCAGTACACACATGAATCACACGTACCAGTACACACATGAATCACACGTACCAGTACACACACGAATCACACGTACCAGTACACACATGAATCACACGTACCAGTACACACATGAATCACACGTACCAGTACACACACGAATCACACGTACCAGTACACACATGATCCCCACGTACCAGTACACACATGAATCCCACGTACCAGTACACACATGAATCCCACGTACCAGTAAACACATGAATCCCACGTACCAGTACACACTTAAATCACACGTACCAGTACACACATGAATCACACGTACCAGTACACACATGAATCACACGTACCAGTACACACATTAATCCCACGTACCAGTACACACTTAAATCACACGTACCAGTACACACATTAATCACACGTACCAGTACACACATGAATCCCACGTACCAGTACACACATGAATCCCACGTACCAGTACACACTTAAATCACACGTACCAGTACACGCATGAATCACACGTACCAGTACACACATGAATCACACGTGCCAGTACACACATGAGCCCCACGTACCAGTACACACATGAATCACACGTACTAGTACACAAATGAATCACACGTACCAGTACACACATGAATCACACGTACCAGTACACACATGAGCCCCACATACCAGTACACACATGAGCCCCACGTACCAGTACACACATGAATCACACGTACCAGTACACACATGAATCACACGTACCAGTACACACATGAATCACACGTACCAGTACACACATGAATCACAAGTACCAGTACACACATAAGCCCCACGTACCAGTACACACATGAGCCCCACGTACCAGTACACACATGAATCACACGTACCAGTACACACATGAATCACACGTACCAGTACACACATGAATCACACGTACCAGTACACACATGAATCACACGTACCACTACACACATGAATCACACGTACCAGTACACACATGAATCCCACGTACCAGTACACACATTAATCACACGTACCAGTACACACATTATTCACACCTACCAGTACACACATGAATCACACGTACCAGTGCACACATTAATCACACGTATCAGTACACACATTAATCACACGTACCAGTACACACATGAATCACACGTACCAGTACACACACGAATCACACGTACCAGTACACACATGAATCACACGTACCTGTACACACATTAATCACACGTAGGCCTAACAGTACACACATGAATCACGCGTACCAGTACACACATGAATCACACCTACCAGTACACACATGAATCACACGTACCAGTACACACATGAATCACACGTACCAGTACACACATTAATCACACGTACCAGTACTCACATTAATCACGCGTAGGTCTACCAGTACACACATGAATCACGCGTACCAGTACACACATGAATCACACGTACCAGTACACACATGAATTACACATACCAGTACACACACGAATCACACGTACCAGTACACACATTAATCACACGTACCAGTACACACATTGATCACACGTACCAGTACACACATGAATCACACGTACCAGTACACACATTAATCACACGTAGGCCTACCAGTACACACATGAATCACGCGTACCAGTACACACATGAATCACACGTACTAGTACACACATGAATCACACGTACCAGTACACACACGAATCACACGTACCAGTACACACATTAATCACACGTACCAGTACACACATTAATCACACGTAGGCCTACCAGTACACACATGAATCACGCGTACCAGTACACACATGAATCACACGTACCAGTACACACATAAATCACACGTACCACTACACACATGAATCACGCGTACCAGTACACACATGAATCACACGTACCAGTACACACATGAAACACACGTAACAGTACACACATGAATCACACGTACCAGTACATACATGAATCACACGTACCGGTACACACATGAAACACACGTATCAGTACACACATGAATCACACGTACCAGTACACACATGGATCACATGTACCAGTACACACATGAATCACACGTACCAGTACACAAATGAATCACACGTACCAGTACACACATGAGTCACACGTACCAGTACACACATGAATCACACGTACCAGTACACACATGAATCACACGTACCAGTACACAAATGAATCACACGTACCAGTACACACATGAAGCACACTTACTAGTACACACATGAATCACACGTACCAGTACACACATGAATCACACGTACCAGTACACACATGAATCACACGTACCAGTACACACATGAATCACACGTACCAGTACACACATGTATCACACGTACCAGTACACACATGAATCACACGTACCAGAGCGGGTTTGAACCCGACTTTCCGACTTTCAAAGCAGGCAGCTTTAACCACTACACCAGGGGCACCGCAATATGATTAAGAATCTTGATAAATTGAGATTTATTACATTTATTTATTCAATTAGGAATGATGCTCTCAACTTTTCTAATGGAAATGAGATAAAATTAAGATAATTGAAATGTTAACCATTAAAAGGCTAAATTAAATAATTTACATTTTCACCCACTTGAAGTTGTGTCTCGCTACCGCGACCCACAACTTCAAGTGGGTGCAAATTACTCATATCATCTTAATTTGAGACAAAACATTTACAAATCTGGACGTTTAAACAGTCATTTTATTCCCAGTATCAGTGATTTTATCGGCAAATAAAACAAATTGAGCCGACTATTATCGTACGTAGCGGTGAAAGGGTTAGGATTCTGAGTGGGGTGGTTTCCTGCTGATCCTAAATGTCTAATTCTCCATCAATTCCATGAAAATTGTATGCCCTGTATATTTATTGAGTATATAATATACAAGCTAGTGATTATTATGGTATTATTATGTTTATTGTGGAGATCACTGCAGGGACTGTCACTAATAGAGTAAATTTGATCTACCGCATTATTTATATTTTTTTTATAATTTCATATTGCACTGATCTGCTGATGGAAAACCTTAAATTTAAAAGTAAATCAAAGTGCGAATAATTCTATTTGCTGAACGTTTCTTCCAGAATAGACATTGCGATCTCCGTGTCAACTTCCGTGACTATTTCCACACTGGACTTGTCGGGGTCATCCACGTCGGAAGCAGTCCGCCAGTCCACGACTAAATGACCTGTGGTCTGCGCTCCTGTGGTCTCCACTGTGCAGCGGACATACTTCGACTTCTTGACCACTGCTGGGTTGATGAGAACTGCCATGATTAGCTGGTCAGCCAGCTCATAGCGCGCCTGTAGGTGCTCAGCCGTGTAGTAAGTCGCTATGGTTTTAGCCTCCAATCGTCTTATGAAATCACATTTGGGGTTCTTCCTCCCCAGCAGCTCTTCTCTCCATTTCTAGGAAAAAGAACACACCTTATATAAACGTTACATAAACCCAATCGTGCAAAGTCACCATTTAAGTGCTAGACACGACTGTAGTCATTTTTTATATGTTTTACTAGCAAGCTAAACCACTGACATCGGGAATGAAATGAGTGTTTAAACATCAATATTTGCAAATGTTTGGTCTCAAATTAAACAAATATCAGTACTTTTACCCTCTTAGGCACATACCCACTTAACCCTTGTCTTGCTGAATTGCTTCAATTGTATTTTTCGTCATTTGAAGCTGGAATTGCTAACGCAATTTCCAGCTTCAAATGACGAAAAATATTACTATTTATGAAAAATAGACATGTCTAAAATTAAATTATTGGATCAACTAAGCATCTACTAAACACTATTTTATCAAAATTAAGTGATATTTGTATTGATCTAAAACATCCTTAACCCCGTATATATCCGGGCATAGCAGGACAAGGGTTAACTTAGCGCTTTAAGGATTAAAGTATAATTAGTGTACAGGAAACCCGGGATTCTCATCCAATGTTGGTACAATGTTGGCCCAGCGTCGAAAACGATGGGCCAGCATTGTACCAACATTGGGTGACTGTTTCGTGTTTGCTGTTTTATTTATTTAATCGCCACTCTTAAGTCAAGTATATTACATATTTGTTTTCATATTTACAAAAAAAATATTATAATGATTGTTCTAGAATCAGAACAAGATATGAGCTCGTTACAAAAAGTAACGTGAAGGAATAATATAAATGTTTATTTAAAAATTAGGCGCTCGCGTAAAAAATATGCTAGGAAGGAATACATTTATATGTATATTTAATTTGAAAAAAAAAGTTATGCGTCTGAATAATATGCCATGATTAATATTTTTTAAATTTGAATTTTTACTTCGCTCCCTCGCTCCTATTCTTCAGTCCAAAAATGCGTCAACCATAAAATTAATTTGGAGCTTCCGTATGGCTGTCAACGTGTTGATATTCGGGGTAATGTGTTGTATGTGGGGCCATGTTGTAGTGCTTGACGCTGCCGTCAATCACGCCAGAGAGCGGGATTCGTTCCCGGTTCTTGGTAATGATGTTTCAAAAAAACCAAACATGTTTATTTTCCGTCCACTCGTAAATGTCTAATACTGACGGAGAGGTAGATTGCTACGCTACAGACCGTGAGGGTTCGAAGTAAATGAAATGAATCGGGCTTTAGGCCACCTTTGTGCACATATAGGCTAAACTGGGCCAGGAGAACCTCCTGAGGATGGTGAGATGATTGAGATGACACTGTCCTCCAGACACAGGATTCGAAATTCGAGCCCTGGCAGTCTGAGGCCGAGCACGCTACCTCTCGGTCACGGAGGCTCCCCACAATACTGACTTTCACACGTGGATGGGGAAGAAACATTTTTGTTTCTTTCAAACCGCCGAGACCGGGAACCGAATCCCGAACAACTGAAAGGAAGCAGTGCTAACCACTACCCTAGGGCCCCCGCCCGGGGTTCGAAGTACTAATTCTGTGTCTGGAGGGCAAACACAAATCATTTGTATAACATTTGTACAACGTCGGCCCAAAGTCCCCGACGTTGGTCCACCATTGTACAAATGTTATACAAATGCTTTATGTTTACTGGGATCTGATTATTATCTCGCTTGTATGTGAACAAAAAAATAACTAAAGGCCCATTATTTCCCTGCATTTCCCGCTTTGATGTATTGTAAGGAGTGATAACCATGAAACAAGACAAGAATAAAATTGGTATAATTCTACTCACTTAAATACATCTTGAGGTAGACTGTATGTTGATTAATTTAAGGATTAATTAGTTAGATATTTATAAATGTATGACTCACCCACGATATCGGTGAATTCAAACACAGATCCCAGGTAATCAGCACTGGGCTCGAACCCAACTCCTCTAGCACCATCTTAGCAGCTTCTGGATCGGCGAAGAAATTAAACTCGGCACTGTTCGTCACGTTTCCCTGCCCTGTCAAAACAAAACTTTCCTAATTCGATGGTCGCAATGTGTCGACACCCGACATTCATTTATTTACTTAGCACTGACTCCATGGACTCCATGTTGGTTTATGTTGGTTACAGTCACAAACAGTCTTACTCAACACAGCGCGTGGTTCATGAATAATGATATTCCACCCCAATTTAAAGCAATAGTCAACTGATCAAGGTTGTAATATCTACTATATAGACAAATGATAGACACTGGCCCGCCCATGCTGGTCTCACAACTGAGGACGGCTTTACCTCACCACTGATAGACAGGGATATATCCTAACCAATCTAATAAACATGTCTGTCAAACTTTTCTCAACGGTTTCTATTGTATTTTTTCCCGTAGATTTAAAATCTGCCAGATACCATTCGAGATTTTGCATATTTAATTTGCTAATTTGCATTTTTTCTAAAATGGCCGCCGAAAAAAAAGTAATCGGCTATCAATACATTTCCGGCAATCCTACAAATGTGTTTTTTGGCCCTAAGTTCGGGTTTTGAGATCCCATAATGCCATTTTGACGACAATATTAATTTTGGGGTCATTGGAAGGTCATAGGTCACGTGACCATCGAAATACAATATCCAACATTCACTTTTTAGCAAAAAGTGCACAACTTGACCTTTTTTGGATAAAATGATGGTTTGAATGCCTGATAATATATATTTAATTTCAGAGAGTTACATCTTATACACAATACTATATTTATTAATACAAGATGGCCGCCATAATTCAAAATGGCCGCCAGTCGAATCGAAAATCAAGCTATCTTAGTTTCTGGATATCATATCTAAGCGATCTTAGTGGCTTGATTAGGGTTTTTGGACCAGGGAATACAATGCCGAACATCATTATACTGTCAAATGATTTTTAGAGGTTTTTGAAGTGTTTTTGATCTCTATACTTTGATATTTTGGCAAAATTGTGTGATCCATCTACGCCACCATAGTTATATTTGAATGACTTCCTCCCAGAATGAGTTTATCATCCGCACACTGTTCTGAATTCACATACTAACATGATATAAAGTTAAACCATATAAATTACATGTGTATGACAGCGACAAAATAGGTAAATAAACATCATTTACATTATAATACGGAACTGTTATGTTGTAGGGTATGTAAAACTAATACCCAGGGGGTTAACATCATATTTTCTGGAAAACTGACAGTCTGACACGGCGTGTTGTAAACGGTTGGGCACCCGAAATGATATCTACATATATTTAGGTTCACAACCTAGGTGCACAACCTTGCAAATCGACTACTGGAAATTGACAGGAGGCCAATAATGGCGGCCATTACCGAGAAACCTTAAGTTGTCAATATCGCGGTCAATATTTAGGATAATTTGCTTTTAAAGTTGTCTAAACCTATCTTTTTAGGGTCAATGATCAATATGGAGACAACCCTGAAGTGATTTTATGTCTTCTTAACAAGACAGTACACAAAGCCATGCATTTGATAGTGTGAAATTAATGTTTTGCGCTAGATATTATTAATCTCGTTTGATAAGAAAACATTTGATGTGATAACAATGGTAAGTTTATTGATTATAATCTAACATAAGTATTAATCCTTGTTGTGTTACATCACTTGTTACAATAATCACTTCAAAACATAATTAGCCGAATGTTACATGAAACAAAAATTAAGAGCGCTGAAAATAATACTGTCGAAGGAACTAGTGGCAGGAAGTAACATGCACACAACTACATTGTATATCGATTATAAGATTATTGAAAGTGAGTGTGCCTAAAAAGTATATGATGCAGTTATGCTATTTAATTATAAGGATTATGTGTTGTGTTGCGCAAAGCTGCATTTGCTTGGGGATCACCGACAGTCACACCATAATTAGCAGGGATTTTCCTTTTCTCACACTAGCAGTTCTTGTTGCAATCCTTCATGCAGGGATGAAATTTTGTGAATCATATGTGGTGGCGACGGTTGGTTTGTACATGTAGACTGAACAGGAATCAGCTTGCCATTTTCTACAACCCATCCATAGTCCTAAGGCTTGAGGATGGCTTGGCTGCATGCTTTATATGCTGCTGGAAAGCATTTTTATTGGGTGGCAACAACTTCAGCAGTGTTGACTTAATAATATTATTTAGGAACGTTTTGTCTCTGAGCGTATCTATATCACAGCCTTCTCTTGTTGAAATATGAGTTCACAAAAAGCTGCTGTGACTGGTCACACACATATATCGTGATTTCAATGGGAGCACCATCATCAGCAAAGTCTACCAGTGTAGTTATATCATTCAGCCAACTTTAACATGCCAGTAGAGAATGAATAGCCGATGGTATTTCGTCCGCTAATAATGTGAATAAATGACAGTGCCCTAAAGTTTGCATGACCCATTGCAGCGGCAAAACCAATCACCAAATATACAATGCAATGTATGTGACTGTAATTAGTACACTCTGTTTTATCCACCACCTAAGTGAAATTTAGTTGAACAAATGGAAGGATCACTTTGTTCCTCTCGGTACCATGTCTGACATAGAAAAGCAAGAAAGCGAGTCATGTTGGAAAAACTCTTGAAAACCACTTGGATCGCTCCCTGTTAGCTATTTTGTTATGTTCAGCAGAGCTTCTGGTCTTGATGTGAAAGAAATGGTGTCGAAAGCTGCCATTACTTTCAAGATCATAATTATAGGAAGCTCTTGTCACCCGTGAATGACTAGACTCAGAACCAGAAACCAAAATAGTATTATAAGCGAAATTGATTCGTCTGACAAGAGTAATGACATTTCTACTCTTCGGCAAATAACACACAAAAAGTAAGTGGTGGAGACATTAACATGATTAAATTAATAACTTTATTGGTGATCATGAATGTAGCAATATGCCTCCATCATTGTTCGCAGAAAACGGAACTAGCATGATAGCTGATGATGCCATGGTGCTCACATTGAAATAACGGTAGATGTGTATGACCAGGCAAAGTAGCTTCTTGTGAACACATAATCCAACTTCGAAGGCTGTGATATAGCTATATAAACTCCGATTCATCAAGTTTTATAATAACAAATCACTGCTGAAATTACTTCCACCCCCCTTGCTTTAGAACATCATCTAAAGCGGGCAGCATTGGCAACAGCACTTGACAAGTCAGCTTACATAGCCAAGCTTACCTGCAAGCCTGAGGACTATGGACGGGTTGTATAAAATGAAAAACTGATCCTAGGTAAATCTACAAACCCACCAAGGCCACCATATATGACACACACAATGACAAGTGGCTGCAAGAAGGGTTGCAACAAAAACTGCTGGAGTAAGAGAAGAAAAATCTCCTGCTATGTAGAAGACTGTCAGAAATATCTAAGCAAAGGTAGTCGCGTACAACACCTTGCTACCTTGATGACGTGAGCGTGGGGTGATAGGGCATGGTGGGTTACTGCCCGATGTTCTGGGCATGTCTAGGGGATTTACCCTCAGACATGCCCAGACGATCAAAGACTTAGGTTCTGATATGCAATTTAATGCTGAAACACGGAGGCCTTTAGCACAGCTCCGCTATCCTCTAGTCGGATAGTCCTCAAGAGTCACAATAGTTGAGGGTAACTCCATTCATTCCACATGAGAGACCTAATGTCAAACACTATTGCCTGTATTGCTGTAGCATGGCCAACATCAGTGCCTGTACTGATGCGGGAGCTGCATTGATACCACTATTGAGTGGAGGAAACAGGCTACCCCGCTGGCAATCCACCACAATATTATAGCCAGCCACGTGTAGGCTGCAGCTTCCCCAACATGCAACAGACGGGACAGATCCCAAATGGCCCTCCCCAGGTGGGTGCGAAAAGTACTACTATTAGCAATCATCCCAGTACCCCTTAGACTGACTATGTTATGAAGTGATTATAATACCAAATGCTATATCACTGCAAGGGCTAATACTTATTCTATTATCAAGATTTTGATCAATAAACATTATCATTGTTATGACATCGTACGCTCACGATGTTTTCTTATCAAAAGTGATTATTAATATACAGTGTGAAAAATTATTTCAAAAACATAAAAGCAGAGTTGTGTGTATATAGGCCTACTGGTATACATATTTACAAGACATAACATCACTTCAGGACTTGTTTTATATTGATCCTTGACCCTGAAAATACTGGTCTAGACAACTTTAAAAGCAAATTATCTTAAATATTGACCGAGATATTGACAAATTCAAGTTTTTCGGTAATGGGCGCCATTATTGGCTTCCTGCCAATTTCCAATTTATTTAGTCGATTTGCAAGGTTGTGCACCGAGGTTGTGATCCTAAATATATGTAGATATCATTTCAGGTGCCCAAACTTTTACAACACGCCGTGTCAGTTTTCCAGAAAATATGATGTTTATCCCTTGGGTAGTAGTTCTGGGTAGTAGTTCTACATACGCTACAAAATAACAGTGCCGTATTATAATGTAAATGATATGTCTATTTATCTCTTTTATCGCTGTCATATACATGTGATGTTTATGGTTTTACTTTAAATCATGTTAGCATGTGAATTCAGAACAGTGTGCGGATGATAACCCCATTCTGGGAGGAAGTTATTCAAATATAACTATGATATAACACAATTTTGCCAAAATATCAAACTATAGAGATCAAAAAGACAGCAAAAATCATTTGAAAGTATAATGACGTCTGATATTGTATTCCTTGATCCACAACACCCCAATCTAGACACTAAGATAGCTCAAATATGATATCTAGAAGCTCAGATATCTTGATTTTAGGTTCGGCTGGCGGCCATTTTGAATTATGGCGGCCATCTTGTATTAATAAATATAGTCTTGTGTATGAGATGTAACTCTCTGAAATTAAATATATAATATCAGGCATTCTAATCATCATTTTATCCCCAAAAAGTCCATTTGTGCACTTTTTGCTAAAACGTAAAGGTGGGATATTGTATTTCAATGGTCACGTGACCTATGACCTTCCAATGACCCCAAAAAAAACATTGTCGTCAAAATGGCATTATGGGATCTCAACACCCGAACTTAGGGCCAAAAAACACATTTCTATGATTGCCGTGATTGTATTCATAGCCGATTACTTTTTTTTGGCGGTCATTTTGGAAATATGCAAATTAGCTAATTAAATATGCAAAATCTCGAATGGTATCTGGCAGATTTGAAATCTACGGGAAAAAACACAATGGAAACCGTTGAGAAAAGTTTGACAGACATGTTTATTAGATTGGTTAGGATATATCCCTGTCTATGAATGAAAGCCAGCTGGTAATTAGCTGATCATGTCACGTGAAAGAGTGAACAGCTCTTCCATTGGTCAGCGATACAATACTAAAATTGGTCTGATTTCGGAAAAAATAATTCATCATTATCATATCTACACCATCTTCTCTATTTGCAAGCACCCACACCGCATTCCCGTTGGAGTAATAGTTTGTCTATAATATTGAATATGGTGTAGATGTGACGTTGGTAATTTAAAAAGGGTGACTAAATAACTCTGAGTTCTGATGTGCGTTCTGATGTGTTACGTTACCTCCATAATTTCCTCCCATGACGTAACATGATACCTTCTTGCCAAAATCAGAGTCCAGATGAAGTGCTAGAGCGACATTGGTTAGTGGTCCCAAGCATACGAGTTTTATATCTGGTAACAAGAAGTAAATACAGGTGAAAGTTTCTTTTTTGCTTCAGGTGAAATGTGACCACACACAGTTCTTCATATCTGATACTATTTAATTTTCATCATCATAATTATTATAACCATGTACCATAATGTACAGTAGTAATATTTGAGGTGGGTACATACTAGTAAATGGACACATATTTTCTGTGATTGACAAAAAAATACACCGCATGTCACCAGCATATGATTACCAAAACAATACTGTGTCCTAGAATTTTTAGAATAGACGTCTAGATCAATTACATACCAGTCAGTGATATTAACCCTTTAACCGCCAAATTATTCAATCTGAATTTTCACCCACTTGAAGTCGTGTCTCGCTGACGCGATCCACAACTTCAAGTGAGAAAAAAATTATTCAGATTTGACAAAATGGAGGTCAAATGTTTTCAAATATTGCTGATTGATGTCACATTTTATCTTTAACATGTTTGAAAGGTGGTAGTTAATGTGCTGATAAAAAATGAAAACCCGAATAAATGCGACACCGGCGGTTAAAGGGTTAAAATGGTTTAAATAAACCATTATTTGGTTCCGCGTCTAACCGGCTTCTGTGATGAGACCAAACACACCCTTTATCTGCCAGTGACGCATGCATGCATCTTCATATAGGCATATTACCCCTTAAACCCCTAAATTAAACACTTAAATTTTTCACCCACTTGAAGTTGTGTCTCGCGACACACAACGTCAAGAGGTTGAAAATGACCCTTACTTGTTTAATTTGATATTAAACATTTGAACATCTTGATGTTCAAAGCGGCACTATCAGAAATCTTATTTCGGACAAGCATGTCTAAAATAAAAAATACTGGAATTTCGTCTCTATATCTTGCTTATTAAAAAAAATCTGTTCTAGGCTATGGACATGTTTACATAATATGGTCATATTAAGAAGTCAAAATAAAATCACCGATTTTTTTGATGATTTTAGCCTGATTGTGTCGCTTTAAACATTCATTCCATACACAATAACAGTGACTTGATCGACTAATAACACGGATAACGTCGTGATAAAACATAATTGTAAATAGAATATCCTATTGATATGAGGGCGCCATAATCTTTTATTTTGATACAATACACTTGGGTTTAAATTTTAATTGCGTAATTTTCATTCCCTGTGAGGTGGGAATTGCGGTAGCAATTCCCACCTCACAGGGAATGAAAATATTTTGAAATTATCTGATAATTAGTATATATCTAAATCAACTCCCATGCAGCGGGCATCCCAACATGGCTGTCCAGTATCTCACCGTCTTCTTTGTTGGCCAAGTCCAACAGTAGCTGTACGGCGTGGGTTTTCTGGATCATCTCGGGATCAACGGGATCGTCATCTGGGACGTCGCCGAATCCGTCCTCTCCGTGGTACCTCCTGTAAGTACACATGTCTCTCACCAGACCCCGCCTGGCTCCAGTGTAAACCGGGATCTGTGCAAAGAAATACTTGGTGACTAAAGAATAAGAGAATAATACATGTACACTGTATGGGCCTACCTTATGCCACAACTAACCAGTAGCGCATGTTTTTCGTAGATGTCTCCGTTAATTGTCAACCGTTTTTCATGAAATTTTGTAAACATAACACCCCATATCCTTGAAAATTTCGTATATTTATATGCAGTATTTCAAAAGTTAGACAATTTGATATGTAGTAAATTGAAATTATGACGTTCCTCTATAAACTCATTAATGAAACTAATTCTGGAATGTTATTACATGTCAAATGATCTAACTTTTGAATATTCGCATATTTTACCGATGTTAGGATATGACTTGAAAATTTCCTGTGCTAAATTTCAAGAAAATCGATTCATTATTGAAGGAGAAATCGACAAAAAACATGCGCTGCATACATGTATTTACCAAATAATTGTGGCCCAGGGTATAGAGCCATGAACAGTTCCTTCAACTGCTTGTTCATACAGTACAATAAACATGATCAAGGGTGAGTGGATATATGCAAATTTAATCGTGCTATTATAAAAAAACTGCTGGCACGTCAGTTTGTGTAGAAAACGAAAGGTGTAATGTGTTTAATATTAGTTCATTTTGTTGGTGATTTTATTATCACCTGGTTTGAAACAATTGGTGGATCTATAAAGATTTTAGAGAATATGACATTTATATACACGTAATTGTGGAACGCAACTAAAAGCACGATGTAGACATGTAGAATAGAATAAGGAATATTTTCAGACAAATTGTGTGATGTTCAAGAAAGGGACAATGTTTCGAATGACGTCATTTTGTTCTGAACACAGGTCTGTGCCAGCAGGCTTGTCATGTCCATCTTCAGACCTAACACCAGATGTTGATCCAAAGTTGTTTTAATGCTGGCCAACAGTCTTCGACACTGGTCCAACATTAAAAAGACATCGGTTCAAGGTGCTTGGGATGTCTTTGTCAAGCTTGACGATTAGGCTACGTGACTCGCCAGACGTTTATAGGCTATGGTATGCAAATACAGCATGACACAGTCCGCCATTGATGCTCTCCTTCACCAAACATCGCTCTAGCACTTAGGACTCTAGGACAAAATGACCAATGTCATTGGATTTAAAGGGTAATGATATTTAGGCCCGGCCGTAGGCCAGGAGCCTATTAAGTTTATTTTGCCTGAGTTTGTGTCTTATTTAGTATTTAGGGGGAAGAGGGGTGCTGTGTCCGTATGAACTTGTCGAATATAACGTTTGAGGTCCCTTTTGGCTAGAATAATGTTGGCGCAGCGTCGCGGACGGTGGCTCAGCATTACATCAGCATTGGGCCAATGTATCGTGTTATCTGGTGTTTCAGGCGCCGGGATAGAAAGCGTCACCCGTATAACAATGCAGCAGACAGAAAACATGGCTCAATCACCCAATGCTATTTCAATGTCGGGCCGGTGGCGAAGACTGTGTGTGAACATTGAAAAAGCATTAGGTGAGTGCCACGTGTTTGTGCAAAGTATACAGCATTCCCAGTGATGGATTAGTGGTGGGCCAGCGTCGTAGACGATTGACAGGCATTGAATCAGCAATGGGCTGCGATGCTGGCCCAACATTGAACCGGAATTCGGTGGGTAGGCCTACATCCTCTGTACGAGGTACATCGTAGGCAAGTATTGATTGAATGTTGGCCAGCACCGGCGATGGTGGTGGGAGGAATACACGTTGAATATATATTTTAGCTTGTCTCTTAGAAATTTCACACATTTAGGGTTTTGGCCCATGAGGAAGACCAATACACTGCTATTTTCAGTAAATATTAAGCCGATTTTTTTGTCTATATCACTCAAACAGACTAAAGGCAGGCCTCAGAATTCGGGAATTTTTGTTCTAGTTTATGCTTGTATTGCCACTAAAACATTATTTGACCAGAAAAGAACACGCGACGGTAACTCAGGGCCATCCTACATGTAGCAGATGGTAGTCCAGCAATAATTAATCAAATGCATTAATTGAACATATATGTAATCACTAAGATTATATAATATAAATTACGTATTCATGATAAATTATGTATTCATGATATCACTCAATATAATAGCTGAGACTTGAAATATCTGAACGGGTGAAACAAAATTAATTCGACTACAGCTACTACTAATAATGGTGAGTTCTTATATAGCGCACATACAATGCTCTGTGCGCTTCACACATATTACCCCTGGACACGGGACCTGTTCATTCATGTACCATTTCAACTTCCTTTTTGTAGCATACAACACTTGCAGCCATTTCGGCGCTAGGAACTAGTCACACACATTGCCATCTCTGTCCTACCCGGTACTCATCTACACCTGAGTCAAGTGAATCATGTGAGGGTAAAGTGTCTTCCCAAGGGACACAGCATCGAAATAATGTCCCAATATTGAGAGGGGGGAAACATGATATTTCTTTGAAAATCCTGCTGACGCGTCCCAGCTACTAATGCTTCCCAGCCAACACGAGGTATTTGCTAAATGCAGGTCAATGTTAGTTCACCGTCTACGACGATAACCTAACATTGGTCCAACTTTGGATAGATATCTCGTGTTTGCTGGGATACAAACCAATATGAGCGTGTATATTTGCATGTTACTTCGGCTCGCCCTGTGCTGTTAATGACTATATGACAGACTGTATGCAGTGATGGTGGGGTCCAAAAATAGTATAACGCCCTACTTAATCATGTTATTGTCATATTAGGCCTATATATATAATATGATACCAGGAAAGGAGATAACTTACATCAAGTCGATCAACCAGTCTCAGCAGCCGTAAGACGTTCAGGGCCACCTGGGGAGCATCCGTGTTGCCATGCACTGTTGTTATGGCGACCACTTCCACGTGTGACTGACACAGCGCCATCAAAATGGCCTGCGCGTCGTCAAGTCCAGCGTCCGTATCAATTATAATTCTCATCTTCGAAATCTGTGAGACTAAAAGTAAAACAAGAATCACACTAAGTATAAGTATTATACTTACTCTTGTAGTTTTTCTATCATTATTATTGTGTCGCCCCGTGTACTCTATAAATTTATTTCATCAATATATTACTCATGGCTACTTCTCTAGCACGAATGTGTACCCAGCAAACACAACACATCTACCCAATGTTTGACCAATGTTGGGTTAACGTCGTAGACGATGGGCCAACATTGGTCAAACATTGGGTAGATGTGTCGTGTGTGCTGGGTAGGCCCTACAGCAGGAATCCCCTCGCTTACGATCACTTACCTGTTTGAGCTGACATACACATAACAAAAAGATCTGTTCACATGTCACGGAAATATCAATAGCAATACAATCAACTCCACAACAAACCTCATCGTCCGCCATGCCACGACTCGCTCCAGATCATATTTGTTGGTGCCTCATACTGATTGATCCCAGTGTCAAAGCGGGGGTCATAATATCAGATCGTCTGAATAGTCAGCATAATCGTGTTGGATTAGGACTTGGCGAGTAATGTTATGGTTTTTAACGACAAAGCCGCCAATAACGGGATCACTTGTTTACGAGATACATATTTTCGAATGTGGGAAGACGTGTAGGCTAATATTTCCGGTTGGAGTAGACACGAAGCGTTGCGCTTCCAACGGGTGTGAAGAAGTATACCGGAAGTGTTGGATAGCTGTGTACAGCATAGCGAAAGCTGTGTTTAGCGCTCGATTCGAATTCATAAGTCGCGCAAACTCAGAATGGTCTCATTCAACGCAAACAGGTCTCTCTAGATAATATGGTAAGAAAAACTGTGGCCGAGATCGTCAAACACACGCGCCTCGTTCTGGTGGTCTACATAAAACGCAGATATTGATCAGTAAAATAACTTGAGACTACGATTTTATATAAACGGAGCAATAAAACATATACTTATCGATATATATTGATGAAAAATCACATAATTTTTCCCTTGTATTTAAAAGCAGTTTCAATGTAAATGTACAAAATACAAAGGGTAGGACCGCCGAAGTGATAGTTGTGTTGGTATATAGATCAACCAAGGATACTAGAACACAAGGATATACAGCTCCGGAGAGCGGGGTTTGGGTGGGGGGGAAGAGATTAGTACCCATTCATATAGTGAATGTACCCCTTTGTTTTAGGGTCATAAATAGGGTGGGGAGAACTGGTTCAGCCTGATGTGCCTTGCGATTCCAGCTGTGTCAACAGCCCCGCCTGTGGCATCAGCAAGCCCGGTTGCTATGGTAACGACCCGTCTCGTGATTGGTTGTTTTCTGGGTGTGTGAGGTCACACGTGGAGGTAGGACCTGCGCATTGTGGATTTCCGATATCAACAAACGCAGCCATTTTTCCTAGTCTTTAAATCGTGAAAATCCGATCATTTTTGACAATTTTCTGAGGAAAGCATCATTTCTCACAGCATAACGGTAAGTACAAATAATCCACTTTCTTCGCAGAAAAAAATGATAGCGCACAATTTGACACCTTATTCAAAAATATACGAAAATAGAGTAATTTATCCTGGAGACTATACAGAAAACGTGGAGTGTGTCAGATTTGAGGCTTTTGACGTAGACCACGTGGAGTAGCACCACCCTACCTGCCCCCGCACGGCCTGTCATTTGCGTATAGGCCTATTTCCTTAATTATCGCTCACATGCGTGTTATTGATAGACATGGCCTTGTTGTGCCTTATGAAGTTCTGTATGGAATGACATCTGACGACTACAAAAGTTGAAAAGTAGGATAGCCTGATTATTCATGCAATCATGGCTATGCGGTATGCCTATGCCATGGTAGGTACAACACATACATTTTAAATTGTCAAATAAACTTATGCTGACCCTTTTTCCGTAAATGCAGACATGCCAGAATAAATATTTGACCACATTTCAAAGTTTCATTGAGCAAGAACAGATTTTAATAGCACGACAAACATTTTGTAGAAAGGGCTTGCTAACACTGAGGCCGAGCACGCTACCTCTCGGTCACGGAGGCTCCCCACAATACTGACTTTCACACGTGGATGGGGAAGACACATTTTTAGTTTCTTTCAAACCGCTGAGACCGGGAACCGAACCCCGGACTCAGCGGTGGCAGCGGTGCTAACCACTACCCCAGGGCCCCCGCTCGAATTTTCAAAGATGAATGAAATAATCAACTTTGGGGCCTACGCTTAGGGCCTTTGTGAACTAGAATCATTTTTAGATTCTTAGTGTATATAATCCCAAATAAGGTTTGCTAGAAAACAAGACACTCTTAACTAACGTTTGCACAATGTTGAGCAGTTTATACATAAAGAGAGTGGAGGCGTTTAGTGTCAACTCATGATTCCCATAAGCAATATAATATATCAAAGTACATTAAAACAGATAAGTCTATGAGCATGTGTCACAGTGCACCATACAGAATATTGCGCAATCTAATGTGTTGTCATCAAGTATAACCATAAATTAGCCACATGTAATATATGTGTAACTGACCTGCAAAGATATTTTTTTTAATTGTTTACCTCACGGCCATTCAACGCATCAAATTAAATTAACAAATAATTATAAAAAAAATTGCCGTGGTATAATTCGATTCCCGTTTTCTCAAGCAAGAATGCTGCGCTGATGTCTACAGTAGACTATTGCATAGCTTGGCCGCAAGGAGTCTTTATAACTATCTGCTGCAAAGATTCTTTATAACTATCTGCCATAATCTGATATTCGTGATAATGTCTCCGGTTACCACACTTGACAATAGCCCGCCGCCAGACTCAGACTCATACTCGTTTATTTGTTCTCTACATATTAATACTATAAACAAAACATATATTATTAAAAACAAAACAAATAGAAGGGGAGACTTCCACTAAGACTGAAATGTCGCTGGTGTGGAAGCCACCCAAAATCGCAATAAATCGACCATTTTAACTTGTTTTCGGCCATAATTGAATTTGTCAGAGAACTGGTCACTATTTTCGCGCCCCTAAGTAAATGTTACGCCGACTCCGAACTCCATTGCAATAGCCGACCTTTTTTAATTAGAAGGCAGGCTAATAAATAACTGAATCCAATATTATCATATTATCCGTAATCATTATAATGCTCAGTTGAATTAGTACATAACGGCACGTAAAAATACTGATCCTAGATATAGGGGCCTACTTGTTAGGATACGGCATTATATGTCTACTTATTTTCTATTCACGTAAAATCGTCATGTTACCTATTTCTGCTAAATGTGAGCAATCAGAATTTCTTTCAATCCTGCTTAGACAGCAATTGTATTTAAATACGTATCATTTGTACGTTTATTCAATCAACCACAATCTAGAAATGTCACAAATTTAGTGAAAAAAGAATCAAAATGCTGAGAGTCATGTAGGTGGACGGCACGGTTTCGCAATTGGACATGATTAGGCAGACGTACAACCCGAGATCTAATAGATTTCAAACGGAAGAATTTTAGCTTCAGCTAAGTTCATTTAAACAGATAATGTCTTATAGTTTCTTTGATTTCTAAAACATTCACAAACAGTGTGTCATTTGTGGCGGATGCGGAGGCAATTTGAAAAAAACCCAAATCACATTCGGTTGATTATTATTTTACACATCCGTTTTCTACATGACAGCTCGACAGTAAGTTACCAGGTTTCTTTATTTATATCATTTTAATTTGATAATTTTCACTCTTTTTTGATGAAAAGTACAGGGTAAAACTTACAATAGAATAATCGACAAACAGTGGATACACCAGAAATTTACTGCTATTAATGTAACTTTCAATTATTTTCTTTTTGTATAATATGACACAAAGAGAAGAAAGACGCTACTACGGATTACAATTATCTTCAGATATTGTACTAGTAGCCTTTTTCTAGCAATTTCCAGATCATAATAATCTGTCAACCAAATGGCTGCGAGATTTATTGTGCTTGCTATTTAAAAAAAACTACTTCCAACTTGGTCCTCAAAGAGACAAAAAGTGTTCAATGCTGCTCCCCCATCAAACACGAAATGTTGAACCGATGCTGGTTTAATGTTGGGCAATTATCTCAGACAATAGGCTAACAATTAAACGGGTGGCAAAGTTCTGCCAGGAAAAGAGACGTTGAATCAATGTTGTTTTAATGCTGGTCGACGCTGGCTCAACTTGAAACCAACATTGGCCTGGTGTTTGCTAGGTGTCCATTGACCGTGTTCATGTGTTCATTGACTAGGACGCTGTCAGATAGAGAACGATATACAGTCTAATACGTGATATAATCGAAGAAGTTTTCTTTTCAAAGCAAGACCCAACGTGCTGCAAAATATGTGAGTGATTGAAAATGAGCATCAACACCTTGAATTATACGATGCCCATGTAGTGGGCTTCAGAATGAAAGAAACCACCTTACCCTGAAAAATTGCCACAAAAGGTTTCTCAACGGTTTATTGTAGTATTAAGTGTGCTTAATAACATATGAAAAGTTTACCAAAATCTGACCATGCAAAAGTATTATTTTCAAAATGGCGTCCAAGATGGCCGCTAGATTATATGGACATATATTATCATTTTTTTTTCTGGGCGATTACTATATCATTTTTAATAAGAACACTTTTAATTAATCTGAATAATTATTGTTAGCCTGACAACATTATCACCTCAATAAATATATCACAGGCATGTTAATGGGTACATCACACGCCGAGTGCTACCACAGGAGCCTGGTCATATCGAGTACTCTTTCAGTCTATGTGGGCACCTTGGGGGTGTGTCTGAAATTCAAACTTCATTGGATGTTTCAGATTTATTTATTAGTGTTTAAGGGTCACGAAGAATTGACTCTTGTTAAGCTCTCAATCACAGTTCCCTGTTTCCGTTGCTAGATGTATTATATCGACAAATTGGGAATCTCACATTCTGGACCGTGATGTGTACCGAGCTCCCTCAAGGTGGCCAGTAATCATATAGTGGTCGCCATCAGGGAGTTTGGTACACATCAGCGTGAGATTCCGAGCTTGTCTATCTATCATACCAATGGAGACAAGCAAGCTTTGCTCTCAGCCAGCTGTCAAGCTCTGTCTGATTGGCCGGTCTTGAGACGCGCAACATTCAAGGTATCTCGCTATTCAAAATAGTTGGACGCTATGTTCGATAAAGCAAGGTATCGCCCTGCGGGCTCGTGGGTAAGATAACTCGTTAGGGAAGATGGAGAATATGGGCCCATCAGTTGATAGCATGTTAGATTTGTTTAGTGTCCACCAATTCATGTTTAGCTAGATCTCTAAAAGCCTTTTATACTCTTACTAAAAATAATGTTACACTAATTGATATTTTTTATATAAATGATTATCCGGTGTTTTTAAGTTAGACCAAATCAAGTAATAAATCAAATCGTTTTTGCATACTTGCCCAAGGACACAACATCGAAACAATGTCCCAAGATTGAGAGGGGGGAAACATGAGATTTCTCCGAGAATTCTGCACCAAGCGGGTTCGAAACCGCACGCACGGCAGTTAGCGACATCGCTAAACGCCACGCCCCCTAGCCATTACACCAGTCAGGGTCAAACACATTAACGATAATTTCAATGTTATTAATTATTGCTCTTTGCCTTACCATTCATTTTCTTACGCAGCAAATGTTTTCTACAGTCATTATTTACAGCCAGCATATGACAGCACGAATGGCACAGACTGTTGGTCCAAAGGCCATATATTAACTTGTGAGCCATAGCAGCACTGATGGCTGCGCTGCTATGCAGTTGGAATTAACTCTGCCAGGTTAACAGTGTTAATCTTTTAATCATTCCCCAGATGATGTAACAAAGTTTCTATGGTATTGAACCAATGCTGGACTTGTATTTGCTGGATACTAATGAGGTGGCGCATGACAGCAAAATCCTACATATTTGTCTGTTTCAGAGAGGTTTTTGAATCTATACTTTATCGTTTTTGTTTCGTTTACAAATCCTTTAAAATTTTTTTAATTGAGCTTCTAGTTTAGGCTCTATTTAGCATATAGGTTCTAATTATAGCAATACTAGAATTGTGGACTGAAAACGTAGTCATAGGGTATACTCCACCTAGAGTCAGTACGTGTAGAATGACATGTGCTATTTACCTTCTTATATTGATGTGCTGAACACCAGGTTAAAAAACATATAACTTCCCCGGAATCATTGGCATAACCAAGAATATATTATTGGCATGCACTGTGATCAGTTGCCTGCACGTATCCAAGGGACTGATTCCTTATACATGGAATATCACCTTCAAATGATTCAAATAGGCCTATGTTATGGAATAAGCATAGTAAAATGAACACTAAAACACTGTCTGTGAGTGTCCCATTCATTTCGGTCTAGCCTTTCTATCTTGCAGGCGGTCAAACACAAAACTTTGACCCAATGCTAGGCTAATGTTGGCCCACCGTCTACGAACTGCTGAACCAACATTAGCCCAGTATTGGGTTACCATGTCTTGTTTGGCGCCACGCTGAATGTGGGCCAGCATCACAGCCAGTGAGCCAACATTAACCCAGCTTTAGTTCAAAGCATTGTGCCGATACCGCCAGCATGCCGGTACCGGCAGTATGAAGTACTGACTAGGACTGAATTGATACTGGCCAGCACCGGCGACGCTGGCCCAACATTTAACAGACATTGGGTCGGTGTCGACTTGTACTCGCCGCCAGCAGTAAGCAGACCAGCGTCCTATTGAACGCAGCCCCAACAAACACGAGGCATTGAACTAGAAGTGCTGGTTTGATGCTGAGCCAGCGTTGCAGACGGTGTGCCAGCATTGGATCATAATTGGGTCGATGTCTTGTGTTTGCTGGGAGCAACATTGTGTTTTGCACATCGGCGTGGTTCCAATACTTAATAATAAAATCCGCCTAATACATATAATAGTCTCTACAGGAGCCATTTAATAACATATTAATTACAATAGCCATTGACTCTACATCTATTACCTATCAACCTTTATGTTTATGCTGTTGGAGGGGAGACATCTCCAGTTTTTTGTTACAAAAAACTGCACTCTTCTAGTTTGCTACAGTGTTATAGTGATAGACCAGCTTCTCAAGCAGCCAAAGACAGCTCTTAGCTTCTATCGATGACATACACCATGCACTAAAGTTCATCTACCGAAGGAGAGTTGTTCAACACGAAACCTCACTTTTCGACAATTACTCAAGCGATTTTCATTACATTTTTCAACCAGAAGTTACACATTTCAAGATTGAACCCTAAATAAGTTAATGGATTTGTAGAGGGGCGACATTACCACAGTAATACTAATTTTTAAACTATACAAGCAATCAGCGAACAGCCCTGTCTGGCTGTGAGATCTTAGAAGAATCGTTATAAGCGTTGACTTACTAGTATGCCTTCTCCCCCTTGGTTCTGTTATGTCAGTCAATTTGTGCCAACATTGGCTCAACGTTGACATGTGGCGTGTTGGCTGGATTAACCTTTAACCCTGAATGCGGATTATTCACATTTAAAGCGTTTGTACATGTACTTCAAACAACAGAATTAAAGATTCCAACCTCATTTACACAACGTGTCCTGACTTTGGAATGATATGTTATCGAAAGCTTTACTAAAATAATCGTAATCACACATTCGAAATATTTTGCTTATTGAGGAATCTATGAGCTAATTAAAAAGCAGGCCATTATCACCTCATTAACTTTGTAATAATTGTTTTTATTAGTTGTAATATGGCCTACTTGTAAAATGTATGACATCAACATAATATTATAGCTAAACATCGCTATAGCATCGTAGTTATACGGTACTATATTCTTGTCATGTGCATTGACAAGCATGACGCTGCGATTTTACCCGTTTTACATTAAAATTTTAAGGTCACAATAACAGTCACTGTAAAGTTCCCACAAAATGATAATGTATGGTCACTTGAACAACAGAAATCACCATACTAACAACCATTTTCAAATCGCCAACCACCCACAGCGAAGTAAATGAATACTGGGACGTATCTGTCCTCATAATCGTAACATGGACTGTTCTGTTTCAATATTATTTTCAGTCATATATATTTTAGGAAGCATCAATAAAATTAATCTTCATAAGTATTATAATATATTATTGAAAGCTAATATCTTGTGTACTCTAGAAAGTAATCAGGCTTCTTCATTTGCCACAGAACAATAACAAATACATTAACTGTGCCATTATGTATATATTAATGCACATAGCTTTCGCCGTTATGTGCGCTACTCCTCCCGCTACGACATCACTGGACACATTTTCATACCCATATCCTGATCTGTCACTATTTAGTTTTCTCCGTTTCATATTTATTCGCCCAAACATATCGCTATTTGTCTTTCCCCACCTGGATCGACATAGCATATAGTTACTTCAACACTGACTTACGCGATGACAGTTAAGTGCAGATGGTTAACTTTGCTAAGAATAGAGCAGGTGTGAGTCGATTGGAAAACTTAAACCTCTGTTATCAGTCTATAGCATAGAGTTATAAAAACATGGACATATCTGCAGATAGATTGCTTGTGGGTGGGGATGTGGTGTGTGTTAAAGCTGCAGCGACAGTTGATCCCACATTTGTTGCAATTCTGAGAAATCTTCTTGATGTTATCTTGCATCTATCGAGTAAAGACAAAAAGGCAATATCTGCTTACTTTACAAGTAAGCAAAAACGGCATTTTGGCTTTGCAAAGAGAAGATCACAATTGATACCATTATATCGATATAATAGTAAGCCTGATAGTAATACTAGTAGATGGATCATACGGCGTGATGAAATATTATGAAACGACAGTATGGTTTGTTATAGGCCAATATCCATTGTATTGTGAAAGAACAGGGAAATTGTTTGTTTTCAAACTTAGAATCATTTATTCGTCTCTTTAACCAATACTATATAGTCTGATATATTGTCTGATAATTATATACAGATTATTAATGGTGTAATAAAATGAATCGGGCTTTAGGCCACCTTTGTGCACATATAGGCTAAACTGGGCCAGGAGAACCTCCTGAGGATGGTGCGATGATTGAGATGACACTGTCCTCCAGACACAGGATTCGTTATTCGAGCCCTGGCGGTCTGAGGCCGAGCACGCTACCTCTCGGGCACGGAGGCTCCCCCCAATACTGACTTTCACACGTGGATGGGGAAGGAACATTTTTTGTTTCTTTCAAACCGCCGAGACCGGAAACCGAACCCCGAACTCTGGCTTGAAAGGCAGCGGTGCTAACCACTACCCTAGGGCCCCAGCCCCATTAATGGTGTAATGAGTATGGAGAAATGCATTAAGATCAACATTTTTGATCGCTATCATGCAAGCAATTTGTGGAATTAAACGATGGTAAGTATTAAGAACTCAAACTTACCTTTGCCACAAAGCCCCACTACTCAGGCTACTACGCTCAATAGGCTCAGCATTTCATGTAGCACGAGACTGGATCCCGCATTAACAGATCATTAATTAACCAAAAGGTGGAGACACCAATACTAAATGATGTTTATAGTAGACTTCCAATGTGGGTCTGGTGATCGAGCGAAAAATGCGTTGTAGCATAAGATGGCATATATCTGACAATAACGACAATTCGACGAGCCAGAACCATAACGGTCGAGTAAGCACTGAATATTTGCATAGCATTTATACAACGTCGGCCCAACGTCTTCGACGTTGGTCCAACATTGTATAATTGTTTTACAAATGGTTTGTGTTTACTGGGGTGATAGCTGGCAGTAGCACGTTATCAGTTGTCAAAACTACTGGACACGAATATGGCAGCGGACTATGTACATCACCCAATATGTAATCAGCTGATCAGGGACAATAGCAGTAGTATTATCTTTACAATAGTAGTATCTATCAGTTGTTCACTGTGTGTCAGCTTCATCCACAGGAATGTTTCGTTTTTTGGCATAAGCAACACCAGGTGGTGCTGTCGGCTATTACCTGGTCAGATTACAGCCATGAAGTCGTCTCCTTAGATGTGAAAGGGTGTATCTGCCACTTTGTAAAGTGGCAGATACACCCTTTCATATCTAAGGGGACGAAATAACAGCCTGCCAATCACTAGGCTAGTCAGCAATAGTGAAGATTGCACGACACGCGGGAACAATCGTGATTGGCCAAAAATGTCCATAACGTTGTAATGACTGTGTGGAAAATGAGCTGAGCAAGCGACTTCGTTGCTGAAATGTCACTGATTTAAAAAAATCAGATTCGACCTGATTATTCCAGGGCAAATCTTAGATATGACCATCAAGAAAAATGTCTCACGATTTTGTATGGGGTAAATATGTGGCTGAAACCTGGCTGAAACCTGTTTCAGCCACTTGGGCTACCTGAGGGGTATATCTCTAATACTAGGAGGCACAGGTTACATTAGAAAATTGTTTCATTGTCCATCGCCAACGTTTCGGCTGCTGGCCTTCCTCAGGATATATTACAGAAAGATAGATGTTTTAGTGAGTTCACAAGTCATTGCTGTCTTATTTGTCGTAAAAATATACATGTACAGTGTACGTACAACATGTACAACAGGGTTAGCATGTTTAAAACCACATGTAAATCGACATTATGTACACTTAATATCAGGTATGCCATTTATATATTTAAACAAGCAAAGAGTATTTAAAATGTGCATCATATGACTACCCAAGATAACGTTGAACAGCAAGCAGCATTATCGTGATATATGTACATATACGTTTCCTGCACCAAAACCAGATATAAAATTGAGTATAATAGCGTTACCATGCTGGTAAGGCTAAATGCACAGTGGATTGTTGGACTGTAGAAATGTCGTCATAACATTTTATGGGACTGATACTTTGAATGTGGTTACCCTTACCCTTACCAGCCTTACAGCGCCGCACTGCGTTAAAACTATTTATGATGGCCATGTTCCCATAATATTCAATAGCCTTGACCTCCATTGTTGTCACCGAGCTAGCTAATACAATGAAGTATGGGGCAGGCGGCTCTTATAAAACTTTGTTTTCACCGAGTTCCAATTCAAAACGGTTTCCGGTGACGTCACTGCGTTTCACAGAATAGGTTAACCCTTAGAGCGCTGAAATATATTTGTACAAACCATGGAGATCAAAAGTGTTTTTTCAACATGTGATTATCATAAATGTCTTAGTTAGCCATTATAAATATTATAAACAGCAATATACCATACCATCTACATACGTCAGATTCTGACGTATAAAGACGGTCCCTGCGCTGAAAGAATGAAACATATCTCTCATAACATAGGTATTCAAATAAGACAGAAGCAGCTAACTAAGACATTTATGAGTGAAAATTATTCTTATTTGGCAAAATGGAGGTCAACTGTTTTCAAATATTGCTAATTGATGTCACATTTCATCTTTGTCACATGTGTAAAAGGTGGTCCTTAATGTCCTAATAAAAAATGAAAACCCGAATATATGCGACACCGGCGGCTAAATGGTTAAGGGTTGTGGGTTAAACCAACACTGACTAATATCAGTCCCGTGTTTGTCGGGTTGTGTCCGATCCAAACACATTCAAAACGGTTTCCGGTGACGTCACCGCGTTTCACAGAAAAGGTATTCAAATGAAGCGGGAAGAGCTAACTAAGACATTTATGATGATTTCAAAAACCCTTTGGCCTTTATGGTTCATACGAAAGTATTTCATGCCTTAAGGGTCAATGGAGGGAAACAAGTTCTGAGGGAACCATGTGTAAATATGCCATCAGGAGGTGCTCAGGTGTGCCGACAATATCAGATCAGTGAACGTTCTTAAATCCAGCCAATTGTATTTACTGTAAGTAGAAAAATTGAAGCCCTGTAATTGATCGATGGGGCAAGAGTAAATCTGAGGTCAAACTACAAGACAAAGATGAGAATTACCGCATCAAAACTGGTATATAATTATGTTATTTAATTTATATCAGGACCCTATATGAGATTATTATTGAGAAAAATGCATGTACGTATATCACAATCATGTTAGTGGAGGATTTGAAAATCCTTTTGCACTTGAATGTATAACTTCGGCCTATGTCCTGGACTGAGATCAATGTGAAATCTTCTGCGATCAATATACCAGTTTGATTGTAAACTGATCGTGTACATTGTGTTACCCAAATGATAGATGCGATTTTATAACGATTTAGGTCAAACAGTAATATTAATCAGAAATCGGTTAAGATATTGAAGCTGACATTTTTATAACATCACATGGCATGCCTCTATTCAAGAAGCCATCTTTACCAAAAGACGACATGAAAAATTACAGACCAGTGTCAAACCTATTCTTTGTATCGAAAAGCATAAACAAATGTATAGCAAATTAAATTCGTTCACATCTTGAAAGAAACGATCTATCAAATCAGTATCAGTCTTTCTACTGAAACTGCCTTACTAAAAGTTGAAAATGACATTATTTTGAATATGGACGAGGGAAGTGTCACTGCACTTACTCTGTTAGATTTTCGACACTCTGGACCACAGCAGTATCACCAATCTCCTGTCAACTTGGTATGGTATCGATGGTGTCACCCTTAAGTGATTTGTGTCTTACATATCAATTCGTAAACAGAAGGACTGTTTATTCAGTCCAGCCGAAGTTGTGCGTGGGGTTCCCTAAGGATTCGTCCTCGGCCCATTGTTATTTACTCTCTACACTACCCCCGTTAGAAATGTAATTCAGAGACACAATGTCAAACATCATCTTTATGCCGCCGACACCCAGATAGATTTATCTCTTTTGCTAAAATATCCCGATATTTCTTTAGAAATTCTGACAAAATGTCTTCTGGACGTGTCTTCTTGGATGTCATCAAAGAAATTAAAACTTAACCCTGATAAGACCGAATTTGTATTAATTGGATCTAAAGTGCAGCGTGACAATTTTTCGAAATGTTTTCCAACAAGATTGTTGGCACAGGAAGTAACTCCTTCTCCATCTGCTAGAAATCAGTACTTTAAATTTTAAGAGTCATACATCTGGTATATATCGCGCTTGCTACAATCATATACGTGACATGCGTAGAATAAGGTGCTTTTTAACACCTTGTGTTGCTAAAACAATTGCAACTCCGTTGATCGGTAGCAAGCTGGACTATTGTAACTCTGTCCTTTTCAACGTCACTGAAAAAGAGATATCAAAGCTGCAGGGTGTACAGAACTGTTTGGCGCCGGTTGTAACAAAGTCTCCTCGTTTTTGTCACATGACTCCTCTTCTAAAATCTTTCCACTGCATGATCGTTACAGATCAAATTTAACTTGTGTTCCCTGACCTACCAGGCTCCGACCAATGGACAACCAGCATATATTCGAAACATGCTTTAGCCATCGCGAAAAGTACGGACACTTCGTTCCAGTGATCCAAATCAGCTGAATGGTCCACAAATCAGAACAGCAGTGGGCAGCAGGGCATTTTCTGTTGCTGCACCTAGACTTTGGAATTAAATTCCTTTAGAAATTCGCTCTGCGAAAAACAAATTAGTTTTCGGAAGAAATTGAAAACGTATTTTTTTGGTCAGGCTTTTTCGTTTCTCGGTGGTCCGGTTGGCCTAGACGACAAACGAAAACGGTTTTAAAACTATGAGTCGGATCACGTTTATGTTTGTCGCGCCTCTGAGCTCGGATCACCAACGATTTAGGCGCTATAGAAGGTTATTATTATTACTTTTATTATTATTATTATTATATGTTGAGATCAGTTACGATATCTGCGAATAGACTTGATCTCGAAGTAGCTACGATATATCTATCTCAACTTGTACGAGAATACCATCTTTACTTGGCCACTCTCACGCGCCGAGTGCTACCACAGGAGCCTGGTTCATATCGAGTACTCTTTCTGTCTATGTGGGCACCTTGGGGGTGTGTCTGAAATTCAAACTTCATTGGATGTTTCAGATTTATTTATTAGTGTTTAAGGGTCACGAAGAATTGACTCTTGTTAAGCTCTCAATCACAGTTCTCTGTTTCCGTTGCTAGATGTATTATTTCGACAAATTGGGAATCTCACATGTTGGACCGTGATGTGTACCGAGCTCCCTCAAGGCGGCCAGTAATTATATAGTGGTCGCCATCAGGAAGTTTGGTACACATCAGCGTGAGATTCCGAGCTTGTCTATCTATCCTACCAATGGAGACAAGCAAGCTTTGCTCTCAGCCAGCTGTCAAGCACTGTCTGATTGGCCGGTCTTGAGACGCGCAACATTCAAGGTATCTCGCTATTCAAAATAGTTGGACGCTATGTTCGATAGAGGAAGGTATCGCCCTGCGGGCTCGTGAGTAAGATAACTCGTTAGGGAAGATGGAGAATATGGGCCCATCAGTTGATAGCATGTTAGATTTGTTTAGTGTCCACCAATTCATGTTTAGCTAGATCTCTAAAAGCCTTTTATACTCTTACTAAAAATAATGTTACACTAATTGATATTTTTTATATAAATGATCATCCGGTGTTAGACCAAGTCAAGTAATAAGAGGCAAAATAAAGGTACAGGTTTATAATCTGATACTAAAGTCTGAAGACCTATCAGCAGACTTTACATTTTATGCTCTGGTCATTGGACCTGTTCATTCGCGTGTCATTTCAACTCCACGGAGAGTCCTGCAGGCAGTTGAACTTATCGTACATATTGCTATCTCTGTCCTACAAAGTACTCATTTTACCCGAGTCAAGTGAAGCATTTAGAAGTGAAGTGCCTTGCCCAAGGACACAACATCGAAACAATGTCCCAAGATTGAGAGGGGGGAAACATGATATTTCTCCGAGAATTCTGTACCAAGCGGGGTTCGAAACCGCACGACAGCTAGCGACATCGCTAAACGCCACGCCCTAGCCATTACACCATGTCCCTTTCTAAAAAGTAATGTATCAATAAAATAGTATCTTCTACTTTTTGAAATTGATACTTGTTCCTTGATTATATTTGATAAAGGCCGGTTGGACTAACGTTCAATAAAGTCTCGTTTTTTGGGATTGTCATGTAAAAGTAGTCAGGGTCGAACACATTAACGATAATTTCAATGTTATTAATTATTGCTCTTTGTCTTACCATTCATTTTCTTACGCAACAAATGTTTTCTACAGTCATTATTTACAGCCAGCATATGACAGCACGAATGGCGCAGACTGTTGGTCCAAAGGCCATATAAACTTGTTAGCCATAGCAGCACTGATGGCTGCGTTGTTATGCAGTTGGAATTAACTCAGCCAGGAAAACGGTGGTTATCTTCTAATCATTCCCCAGATGATGTAACAAAGTTTCTATGGTATTGAACCAATGCTGGACTTGTATTTGCTGGATACTGGTGAGGTAGCGCATGACAGCAAAATCCTACATATTTGTCTGTTTTAGAGAGGTTTTTGAATATATACTTCATCGGTTTTTTTTTCGTTTACAAACCTCTTTTAATTTTTTTAATTGAGCTTCTAGTTTAGGCTCTATTTAGCATATAGGTTCTAATTATAGCAATACTAGAATTGTAGACTGAAAACGTAGTCATAGGGTGTACTCCACCTAGAGTCAGTACGTGTAGAATGACATGTGCTATTTACCTTTTTATATTGATGTGCTGAACACCAGGTTATAAAACATATAACTTCCCCGGAATCATTGGCATAACCAAAAATATATTATTGGTTATGCCAATATTATTCCTTATACATGTAATATCACCTTCAAATAATTCAAATAGGCCTATGTTATGGAATAAGCATAGTAAAATGAACACTAAATAAGTGTATAAATAGAAATTAGATGTAGGCCCACCTACTAGACTAGCTCCACGAGATACAGTAATTATGTCTCCCCTCTGTACACAGAGGTGGAGACATGTTGCTTTACCTGTGTCCGCTCAGTGTTGTGTGTGAGTCTCTGTCTGTGAGTGTCCCATTCATTTCGGTCCAGCCTTTCTATCTTGCAGGCGGTCAAACAAAAAACTTTGACCCAATGCCGGGCTAATGTTGGCCCACCGTCTACGAACTGTTGAACCAACATTAGCCCAGTATTGGGTTACCGTATCTTGTTTGGCGCCACGCTGAATGTGGGCCAGCATCACAGCCAGTGAGACAACATTAACCCAGCTTTAGTTTAAAGCATCGTGCCGATACCACCAGCATGCCGGTACCGGCAGCATGAAGTACTGACTAGGACTGAATGGATACTGGCAAGCACTGGCGACGCTGGTCCAGCATTTAACAGACATTGGGTCGGTGTCGGCTTGTACTCGCCGTCAGCAGTAAGCAGACCAGCGTCCTATTGAACGCAGCCCCAACTAACACGAGGCATTGAACTAGAAGTGCTGGTTTGATGCTGTGCCAGCGTTGCAGACGGTGTGGCAGCATTGGGTCATAATCGGATCAATGTCTTGTGTTTGCTGGGAGCAACATTGTGTTTTGCACATCGGCGTGGTTCCAAAACTGAATAATAAAATCTGCTTAATACATATAATAGTCTCTACAGGAGCCATTTATTAACATATTGAATACAAAAGCCATTGACACTACATCTATTTGCTATCAACCTTTATGTTCATGCTGCTGAAGGGGAGACATCTCCAGTTTTTTGTTACAAAAAACTGCACCCTTCCAGTTTGCTACAGTGTTATAGTGAAAGACCGGCCTCTCAAGCAGCCAAAGACAGCTCTCAGCTCCTATCGATGACATACACCATGCACTAAAGTTCATTTACCAAAGGAGAGTTGTTCAACACGAAACCTCACTTTTCGACAATTACTAAAGCGATTTTCATTACATTTTTCAATCAGAAGTTAAACATTTCAAGATTGAACCCTAAATAAGTTAGTGGATTTGTAGAGGGGCGACATTACCACAGCAATACTAACTTTTAAACTATACAAGCAATCAGCGAACAGCCCTGTCTGGCTGTGAGATCCTAGAAGAATCGTTATAAGCGCTGACTTACTAGTATGCCTTCTCCCCCGTGGTTCTGTTATGTCAGTCAATTTGTGCCAACATTGGCTCAACGTTGACATGTGGCGTGTTGGCTGGATTAACCTTCAACCCTAAATGCGGATTATTCACATTTAGAGCGTTTGTACATGTACTTCAAACAACAGAAATAAAGATTCCAACCTCATTTACACAACGTGTCCTGACTTTGGAATGATATGTTATCGAAAGCTTTACTAAAATAATCGTAATCACACATTCGAAATATTTTGCTTAGTTAGGAATCTATGAGCTAATTAAAAAGCAGGCCATTATCACCTCATTAACTTTGTAATATTTGTTTTTATTAGTTGTAATAAGGTCTACTTGTAAAATGTATGACACCAACATAATATTATAGCTAAACATCGCTATAGCATCGTAGTTATACGGTACTATTCTTGTCATGTGCATTGACAAGCATGACGCTGCGATTTCACCCGTTTTACATTAAAATTTTAAGGTCACAATAACAGTCACTGTAAAGTTCCCACAAAATGATAATGTATGGTCACTTGAACAACAGAAATCACCATACTAACAACCATTTTCAGATCGCCAACCACCCACAGCGAAGTAAATGAATACTGGGACGTATCTGTCCTCATAATCGTAACATGGACTGTTCTGTTTCAATATTATTTTCAGTCATATATATTTTAGGAAGCATCAATAAAATTAATCTTCATAAGTATTATAATATATTATTGAAAGCTGATATCTTGTGTACTCTAGAAAGTAATCAGGCTTCTTCATTTGTCACAGAACAATAACAAATACATTAACTATGCCCTTATGTATATATTAATGCACATAGCTTTCGCCGTTATGTGCGCTACTCCTCCCGCTACGACATCACTGGACACATTTTCATACCCATATCCTGATCTGTCACTATTTAGTTTTCTCTGTTTCATATTTATTCGCCCAAACGTATCGCTATTTGTCTTTCCCCACCTGGATCGACATAGCATATAGTTACTTCAACACTGACTTACGCGATGACAGTTAAGTGCAGATGGTTAACTTTGCTAAGAATAGAGCAGGTGTGAGTCGATTGGTCTATAGCATAGAGTTATAAAAACATGGAGATATCTGCAGATAGATTGTTTGTGGGTGGGGATGTGGTGTGTGTTAAAGCTGCAGCGACGGTTGATCCCACATTTGTTGCAATTCTGAGAAATCTTCTTGATGCAATCTTGCATCTATCGAGTAAAGACAAAAAGGCAATATTTGCTTACTTTACAAGTAAGCAAAAACGGCATTTTGACTTTGCAAGGAGAAGATCACAATTGATACCATTATATCGATATAAGAGTATGCCTAATAGTAATACTAGTAGATGGATCATACGGCGTGATGAAACATTATGAAACGACAGTATGGTTTGTTATAGGCCAATATCCATTGTATTGTGAAAGAACAGGGAAATTGTTTGTTTTCAAACTCAGAATCATTTATTCGTCTCTTTAACCAATACTATATAGTCTGATATATTGTCTGATAATTATATACAGATTATTAATGGTGTAATAAAATGAATCGGGCTTTAGGCCACCTTTGTGCACATATAGGCTAAACTGGGCCAGGAGAACCTCTTGAGGATGGTGCGATGATTGAGATGACACTGTCCTCCAGACACAGGATTCGAAATTCGAGCCTGGGGGTCTGAGGTCTGACCTCTCGGTCACGGAGGCTCCCCCCAATACTGACTTTCACACGTGGATGGGGAAGAAACATATTTTGTTTCTTTCAAACCGCCGAGACCGGGAACCGAACCCCGAGCTCTGGCTTGAAAGGCAGCGGTGCTAACCACTACCCTAGGGCACCCGCCCCATTAATGGTGTAATGGGCATGGAGACTTGCATTAAGATCAACATTTTTGCTCGCTATCATGCAACCAATTTGTGGAATTAAACGATGGAAAGTATTAAGAACTCAAACTTACCTTTGCCACAAAGCACCACTACTCAGGCTACTACGCTCAATAGGCTCAGCATTTCATAACTGTAGCACGCAGAGACTGGATCCCGCATTAACAGATCATTGATTAACCAAAAGGTGGAGACACCAATACTAAATGATGTTTATAGTAGACATCCAATGTGGGTCTGGTGATCGAGCGAAAAATGCGTTGTAGCAAAAGATGTCATATATGTGACAATAACGACAATTCGACGAGCCAGAACCATAGCGGTCGAGAAAGCACTGAATATTCGCATAGCATTTATACAACGTCGGCCCAACGTCTTCGACGTTGGTCCAACATTGTATAAATGTTTTACAAATGGTTTGTGTTCACTGGGGTGATAGCTGGCAGTAGCACGTTATCAGTTGTTAAAACTACTGGACACGAATATGGCAGCGGACTATGTACATCACCCAATATGTAATCAGCTGATCAGGGACAATAGCAGTAGTATTATCTTTACAATAGTAGTATCTATCAGTTGTTCACTGTGTGTCAGCTTCATCCACAGGAATGTTTCGTTTTTTGTCATAAGCAACACCAGGTGGTGCTGTCGGCTATTACCTGGTCAGATTACAGCCATGAAATCGTCTCCTTAGATATGAAAGGGTGTATCTGCCACTTTGTAAAGTGGCAGATACACCCTTTCATATCTAAGGGGACGAAATCACAGCCTACCAATCACTAGGCTAGTCAGCAATAGTGAAGATCGCACGAGACACGGGAACAATCGTGATTGGCCAAAAATGTCCATAACGTTGTAATGACTGTGTGGAAAATGAGCTGAGCATGCGACCTCGTTGCTGAAATGTCACTGATTCCAAAAAAGTCGGATTCGACCTGATTATTGTATGGGGTAAATATGTGGCTGAAACCTGGCTGAAACCTGTTTCAGCCACTTGGGCTACCTGAGGGGTATATCACTAATACTAGGAGGCACAGGTTACATTAGAAAATTGTTTCATTGTCCATCGCCAACGTTTCGGCTGCTGACAGATAGTTAGATGTTTTACTGACATAGTTCACAAGTCATTGCTGTTTTTTTTGTCGTAAAAAAATATATGTACATACAACATGCACAACAGGGTTAGCATGCTTAAAAACACATTGTAGGCCTAAATCGACATGCTATGTACACTTAATATCAGGTATGCCGAACAAGCACAGAATATTTAAAGTGTGTATCATATAACTACTCAAGATAACTTTGAACAGCAAACAACATTATCGTGATATATGTACATGTACATGGGGAGACATACGTTTCCTGCACCAAAAACAGAGATAAAACTGAATATAATATATAATAGTCAACCGCCGCACTGTAAGAGTAAAACTATTTATGATGGCCATAGACCCATAACATAGGTATTCAAATGAAGCGGGAAGAGCTAACTAAGACATTTATGATGATTGCAAAAACCCTTTGGTCATTATGGTTTATACGAAAGTATTTCATGCCTTAAGGGTCAATGGAGGAAAACAAGTTCTCAGGGAACCATGTGTAAATATGCCATCACGAGGTGCTCAGGTGTGCCGACAATATCAGATCATTGAACGTTCTTAAATCCAGCCAATTGTATTTATTGTAAGTAGAAAAATTGTAGCCCTGTAATTGATCGATGGGGCAAGAGTAATCTGAGGTCAAACTACAAGACAAAGATGAGAAATACCGCATCAAAACTGGTATATAATTATGTTATTTAATTTATATTAGGACCCTATATGAGATTATTATTGAAAAAAATGCATGTACGTATATCACAATCATGTAAGTGTAGAAATTGAAATTCATTTTGCACTTGAATGTATAACTTCAGCATGTACATAGACTAGAACTGCAAATTTTTATAATTTTTGTGCTGCGCACTTACCAGTTAGACTAGATATAGAGACAAAATTCCCGCATTTCTTATTTTTGACATGGTTGTCAATAATTACAAATCAGGAATTTCGTCTCTATATCTAGCCTAACTGGTGAATGCGCAGCACAAAAATTATAAAAATTTGCAGTTCTAGTCTATGTACATGCTTACATCATATGGTCATATTAAGAACCCGAAATAAAATCACCGATTTTTTGATGATTTTAGCCTGGGCCAGTCCCTTTAATAGCGAGCGCGAACTACTAGGCATATTAAATGAGCTAGATAAAAATAAACAGCTGTCGACCCAATGTTGTGTTAATGTTTGGCCAGCGTAGCAGACGGTGGAGCAACGATAGTATTATTCAAACGTTGGGTCACCCTCATTGTGATAATAATTATGCAACCTTGTTTGTGGAATGCCGATTATGCAATTATGTCGGGCCTAATTATACAACAATCATCTATTAAAAGTGAAAATATGTCATTGAAAAAAGTTGTGGACCATTAAAATGCTTACAACGCTCACTAATAATCACTTAAAATTCCTGAGATATTTGTTTTTATTTCAACTTAATTAATTTGCCACCCTACCCTATGGCTGAATATTTCTTAATGCAAATGTTATATTCCAGTTCATCATCACTTAGGCCTATATCAGATATTTTTGTTAGTATTGATTGTTCTTCCACATTGTTAAAACAACTTTACTGCCAATTTTCAATTATTATCCTTGATTTCGTCTCTGGTAAAAAATAAACTGTTGAGTCCCAGCTGTATCTGAATTATTTCGTGTTAGTGGTTATACTGGAGGTTTATATATTGCACTGAGAAAATACGACAATTTCAAATAGGCCTTAAACATATAAATTTTGGAAATTGAAAAAGCGACCCTGTTTTTTATCCACTTGTTCTCAAAACCGTATCTCACAGATGATATCTCTTGAGAAATGAATTCGCCATCACCCAGGTAAAAGAGTCATGGTAATCGGGGAATAACCTTTATCCCGTGGTCCTTATTATTTTATGCAACGTCAAATGCTGAGAGGGCAGCACGTCAATGTCTAAGTCGTTGTCAGTTTCAAGCGATCCTCGCAGCCTAGATATCATCTGTGAGACTCGGTCTTGAGAACAAGTGGATAAAAAACAGGGTCGCTTTTTCAATTTCCAAAATTTAAATGTTTAAGGCCTATTTGCCCGGGGGGGGGGGGGAGGGGCTCCATACTTGAGAGTACTGGGGATGTTCCGCTGGACAGGGTGCCCTTTTTGAGCTTCCAGCTTTGGCATGTGTTATAATTAGCATAGGTTTGGGTAGTCTATGATAATTACTATCAATCTTAGCATATCTACTTTGGAACAACGTTGTTTCAAGGTAGTCTATGATATTTATCATCAATTTTTGCATATTTATTTCCCATAACGTTGTTTCAAGTCTCGCTCAACGTTTCAATTATTGGCCAAGACTAACAAAAAATTGATTATTTTATTCTGTTTCTTAAAAAAAAATAATAATAATGAATGTTTGAAAAGTGTGTCTACCACACATTAGTTAAGGGTGGACAGAAGAAAGAAGACCAGTCGCAACAAATTAATACTCTTAGGTGCTCTGAATGGTCAATTTTAAAATTTTGCATTCTAAAGATTTTGCTTTTGTCGCCACATAGGGGCGATGTGGCTAGCACTTGCACATGTCATTGTCTGATCTGAGTCATTAATCTGTTAATGACGCCACTGATGCATCCCAGACACCAGCCCTTCAAATGGGAAGGGGTATACATCCAGGTGTGGAGGGGGCTGGCACCAACATGTCGGACACTGGTGGATCAATCGTTTATGCATTATTGGTTGGAAAATTACCACTCTGAAAATTAAGGGGGGGGGGGTGTTCGAGCACCCTGAGCACCCCCCTGGATCCGCCCGGGATTAAACCTATATTCCACGATACATACGTTCACAACTAAATTAGAGCTGGATAAGATAGTAACAGGTTATTGTTCTATTCTGCATTGTATTATTGTCTTCCTCTAATTAGATTTAAATATTGTAGATTTATATGACAATAAAGTACATTATATACTTTAAATTATAAAGCTAATATAAAAAATGAAATGACATTAATCGAGGTTGCCACGACACCTTGATAATCTGACAAGTCAGGATTGTTTATCATAACCCTGAGTTGTCCAGCAAAGTTAAAACATTAGGCAAAGTCAGGGGAAAGGGAAGATTTTTGCTCTCAAGATCCCATGAATTGACTTTAATTTAACCGAAAAATCAAAGGGACAAGTCCCCAACACATTTTGATCACGAAAAACCAGTAAAAATCATGAGTTACTAAATTGTGTAGCAACCCTTAATAATGTCTAGGATTTAAAGAACTTTTATCGCTACGATGATCTAATTGTGATAATTCATTAGCCTTGAGGTCACGACCAGATGACTTGTTTAAAATGAGATATTTACTTACAAGAGGTATAATTAACTATGTTATATCAGCTATTTAATTATATAATATTTTTGTTAAATACTAATAGAAATATAATTATAATAAATATTTTTTTATCTTTTGGTGGTTTGCACTGTTTATAAATTAACAAACAGCAAGTATTCCATAGGATAATAACAACGCGGCATTACCCCTAAATATAGGAGGAGGGCTTCCTGCTCTCATGATATCAGCAAAAAGTGGGGTCAGAATATTTTCACTCACTTATGTGACCTATTGCAGCGGGCGCCTTCTTAACGTTTACCAAATGCCTTAATATGCACAAAAAACAACTCCCTTTTTTAGATCCTAGAGATGCAACTGAAACATGCGTGACTAATGTAGCCAAACTGTTTCAAGTACGTACTTCCTTGAATGTATCGTTTGTTTATTGCATTCCTTGATACCGAGAACATATGGTTTAGTGAAATAATCCTGTCTCTATCTAAATTATTGGTGAAGATATGATAACTTTAGTTATTTCATGGCGGCCATTCTGAATTTTGCCTGATAAGAGGGTTGTGACACCCATTTGCGAGCTCCATCAAACTTTTTCTTATTCTGTGGTCTATTCTGAACATTTTCATATAGGTGGCATATTTTAACCACTGAATTCCCACGGGATTACACATGCTCCTGCACTAATCAGTATCAGTCAGCATACAATAAATTTCATTCTACTGAAACTGCCTTACTGGAAGTTGAAAATGACATTATTTTGTATATGGACGATCTGAGTGTCACTGTACTTACTCTGTTAGATCTGTCTGCTGCTTTCTGGACCACAGCAGTATCACCAATCTCCTGTCAACCTGATATGGTATCGATGGTGTCACACTTAAGTGATTTGTGTCTTACCTATCAGATCGTAAACAGAAGGACTGTTTATTCAGTCCAGCCGAAGTTGCGTGTGGGGTTCCCTAAGGATTCGTCCTCGGCCCATTGGCATTTACTCTCTACACCACCCCCGTTAGAAATGTAATTCAGAGACACAATGTCAAACATCATCTTTATGCCGACGGGATCCCAGATATATTTATCTCTTTCGCTAAAATATCCCGATATTTCTTTACAAATTCTGACAAAATGTCCTCTGGACATGTCTTCTTGGATGTCATCAAGGAAATTAAAACTTAACCCTGATAAGACCGAATTTGTATTAATTGGATCTAAAGCAGCGTGACAATTTTTCGAAATGTTTTCCAACAAGATTGTTGGCACACGAAGTAACTCCTTCTCCATCTGCTGGAAATCTTGGTGTGGTCTTTGACAGTGTATTAAATTTTAAGAGTCATACATCTGGTATATCTCGCGCTTGCTACACTCATATACGTGACATGCCTAAAATAAGGCGCTTTTTAACACCATGTGTTGCTAAAACAATTGCATTTTTGTTGATCATGACTCCTCTTCTAAAATCTTGCACTGCATGTTCGTTACAGATCAAATTTAAATTGTGTTCCCTGACCTACCAGGCTCTGACCAGTGGACAACCAGCATATATTTGAAACATGCTTCAGCCATTGCGAAAAGTACGGACACTTTGTTCCAGTGATCTAGATCAGCTGAATGTTCCACAGATCAGAACCGCGGTGGGCAGCAGGGCATTTTCTGTAGCTGCACCTAGACTTTAGTTTTCGGAAGAAATAGAAAACGTATTGTTTTGGTCAGGCTTTTCCGTTTCTTGGTGGTCCGGTTGGCCCAGACGACAAACGAAAACGGTTTTGGAACTATGAGTCGGATTACGTTTATCTTTGTCGCGCCTCTGAAGGTTATCATTATTATAATAACTATTATATGTTTAGATCAGTTACGATATCTGCGAACAGACTTGATCACTCACCATTAACTTCCGATTTTCGTACACATAAGATTAAATAACACTATCTTACGAGTGTCTAAAATCCTATTAAGAGTAATCAAGATAGACACGACTTTATAGCATAGGAGTAAGAATAGTTACGATTATTTACAATTCGCTAAGATTGTCAGCGATATAAGGAGTGATTTAAGAATTCCATTCATATCAATGAACTCACAGCTGCTACTGATGGTCCACAATGACTGGTATTACTGCGCAAGTTGCTGCAAATAGATGTATAGATGATTATGATACCGATATGGTCAGTTGATGCAACAGAGATATTTCAACGAGAAAAAAAGCAACTGGAATGGTGAGTCGACCAATGGTTACCACCAGAGATATAGGCAGCTAATGGACGTAATAAACAGTTGGTTATGCGGGAATTGCATCATTATCAGGTTTATTTTTTTAACCCTTTAACCGCCAAATTATTTAATTGTAATTTTCACCCACATGAAGTTGTGTCTCGCTGACGCGATCCACAACTTCAAGTGAGTGAAAATTACTCAGATTTGACAAAATGGAGGTTAACTATTTGGGTGCCAGTCACTTCGACACAAACCATTTCGACACAGTACCATTTCGACACAGAAACGTGTTTTTGTCCAAAAATGTAGGAGTCATTTCGACACAGGTTTGGACGTTTCGACACACTTTCTGATAATGTCATTCTTGTGTTTCCATCCAGGCTGACATTCCGTGGTCTTTGTCTTAGTTGATTTTAAAATTCCACAAACCCATCTAGTTTGCATAAATTTACATACATTAACATAAATTAGCATATTTAAAGCCACTAATCTTAAAAATGCTCTAACTTTTCAAACAAGTCACTGGCAGAGGTGTTTCGGGTGTCTACACCCATGTTTTCCACACCAAGGAAGTTGTTTCACTACATTTTGAAGACCACAGGACAACCTGATTTGCATAAATTAACATAAATTAACATAGTTGAAGCCAAAAAAATATAAAATGCTCTAACTTTTCAACCAAGTCACCCACAGAGGTGTTTTTGGTGTCTATACTAAGGTTTTTTACCCCATGGAAGTCGTTTCACTAATTTTTGAAGACCATAGGACAACCTAATTTGCATAAATTAACATAAATCAACATATTTTAGGCCAAAAAACTATAAAATGCTCCAACTTTTCAACCAAGTTACCCACCGAAGTGTTTTTGGTGTCTATACTAACGTTTTCTCACCCCATGGAAGTCGTTTCACTAAGTTTTGAAGATCACATGACAACCTAATTTGCATAAATTAACATAAATTAACATAATTGAAGTCGAAAAAAATATAAAATGTTCTAAAAATCACCAATAGCGGTGTTTTCGGTGTGTATACCCAGGTTTTTCACCCCATGGAAGTCGTTTTACCAACTTTTGAAGACCACAGGACAACCTAATATGCATAAATTAACATAAATTAACATATTTGAAAATAAAAACTATAAAATGCTCTAGCTTTTCAACCAAGTCACCCACCAAGGTGTTTTTGGTGTATATACTCCCCATGGAATTGAAGACCACAGGACAACCTTATTTGCATAAATTAACATAATTAATTCCCAAAAACTATAAAATGCTCTAACTTTTCAACCAGATAACACGTAGAGGTGTTTTGGTGGCTATATCCTGGGTTATCACCCCATGGACATCCAGGTCAAATGACTCATTAAGTTATGGCTATCACCCCCGCTTTATCGCTAGTTACGACTTTTGGGAGGGAAGGGTGGTTAAAAATTGATATAAAAAGTTGTTGCTGGCGATTGAATGGAGGTCGCCGAATTTTAAGAAGTGTTTATATTTTTTTCTCCGATGCTAGATACAAATTTTATGAATGTAGGACAAATAGCTCATAAGTTATGGTAATTATCACTATTTTATCCTATTAGCCACTTTTAGGGGTGAAAGGGTGGCGAAAAATTGTTACACATAATTTTAATGGATTACGCAGGTGCTAAAACATATGTTTATATACAAATTTTATGCATTTAGCTTAAATAGTTTTAAATGTATGAGGGCGCATACGCCAGTGGGCGTTTTGTCCCCTTTGTCATTAGATGCGATATATTTTATTTATTATTTTATCTGTGGAATATTGTTTCGTTTTCACATTGTATTTCTAATGACAATAAATACCTTTGAATTGAATTAATGTATCGGTAATACGACCTTTATATACATGATATTTCATGTTATTTTGTTTTCTAGTTCAAAGCGACACAATCAGGTTAAAATCATCAAAAAATAAGAAATGCGGGAATTTTGTCTCTATATCTCGCTTTGATTGGCCAACGTATGAGTAATTCGCAACCATGATTAAAACAATTTGAATCAAATTCTCGTGTTTTCACGCGGACGTTGAGAGAAACTACGAGATTTTTTAGCCAATCACGTCATTTATGCAGTGGTGACACGTGATTGGACGGGGCAATTGGGGAACTACCAATCAAATCCCATAGTTGATAATTCTGACGTCACTGTAAATTAATATGCATGAACCTCCTTAGAGTTTAGCAGGGTCCGATATATGCCCTACTTTGAGTTAATATTGGGCCAACGTTGCCAACATTTGAAAAAACTATCGAGCCAGTCAGCGGTGTACCACAATGTACTGCTTGTTGGAAATGACCTGTATCAGAAAAGAGCTGCCGGATTATAATATCATCATCATATAGACCCAATTATTAGTGTAGGCCTACTCCGGACTCTAACCAATCAGACACGTCATTCAGTCACGTTACCTACTGAGGAAATGTGGAGTGGGCGTGGTTTGGAGTGGAAAATAATACCGTGTAAAGTCTGAAAAAATACCCTTCCCAGATTTTACTCGGGCAGATTATGGGCGCCCCAGAATCTACCCCGGGGTAGATCCTGAACTATACCCCCGGGGTAGATTACGGTGGCTCCCAGAATCTACCCCTTCCTCTCATGATCTACCCCCCTTTATTGTGATAATGTGAAGTGTATTTGGCTCCCAAAATCTGCCCGTCAATCCCTGAATATACCACCCTTTTCAACAACTATATGTGACCCTCCCAGGATCTACACCTCCCAGAAATTACACCCCCTTCCTCTCAAAATATATATCTCTTCTCCCCTTTCTACAACTATATGCGAATTTCCTAGAATCTACCCCTCAGTCACTGAATATGCCCACTTTTTGCAGAAACTACGTGTATATCGTAGAGAATCTACCATTCGCTCCCAGAACTGAAAAATATTCTGGGATCGCATAATCGTATAGTTGTTGATACATGGAAGCAGACGACATCGGAGCTTATCGAACTTGCAAAATACATTGAAGCAACTTGGTTGCTTAGTCGAACGTGGTCACCCGATAGATGGTCTGTCTTCGGACAGAGTGTACGCACAAATAACGATGTGGAAGGGTGGCACAACGGACTAAAAAATCTTGGCCATAGGGATATGCCGTTTTACAGGCTGATCGAAACGCTGGAGAGAAAATCCAAATGGACATCTCTCTCCTGTCGTTTGGTCCGCGAGTCTAAACTTGAAAACATGTTTAGTTTCTATCGTTCTATTAACATTTATATAAATAATTGCATTTTACAACCTAAAAATATCCTTAAAGAATTACTGAAACCCAAAGGAATTTAATTCGAGTTGTTTAAAATATATTTACACGATGAAGTTGCATCGCTACATGTTGCTCTTTGTTCACAATATGAAATGGACCAATTCTTTAAATGGAATACTACTTTACAACAATTACGTGAGATACTTTATGTCAATTTATGCTTATTTAAACTTCAAATGAAATGACCTTTGTTCACATATAGGCTAAACTGGGCCAGGAGAACCTCCTGAGGATGATGAGATGAATGAGATGACGCTGTCCTCCAGACACAGGATTCGAAATTCGAGCCCTGGCGGTCTGAGGCCGAGCACGCTACCTCTCGGTAACGTAGCCTCCCCACAATACTCAGTTTCACACGTGGATGGGGAAGAAACATTTTGTTTCTTTCATACCGCCGAGACCGGGAACCGAACCCCTAACCCCCGCCCATTTAAACTTCAAAGACTGTTGATAACCCTGTGAATATATGAATAGGTGACGGCCATTGCTGGAATCCGTTGGTTTGCTAATTAATGGATGCTACATAATTTTAAATTTGAATATGATTTGGTGTGAGATAGTATGGTTGACGTGTTGATACACACGTGTCGTCTGTGGCGACTTCCCACTGCTAATTTGAATTGTAGGTTATGTGTCGAATATCAGCTTCAATTATGGTAATTTATGTTAATTTATGCAAATGAGGTAGCTCTGAGGTCTTCAAAACTTAGTGGAACGACTTCCATGGGGTGAAAAACCAGGGTATGGACACCAAAAACACCTATGTGAGTGATTTTGGCGAAAAGTTAGAACATTGTGTATGTTTTTAACCTGGCATACGCGCAGTTTTAGCGATACTTATGTTAATTTATGCTAATTTATGCAAATTAGATAAATTTATGGAATTTTTAAATCAACTAAGACAAAGTCCATGTTTTGAAACCCCATAAATAAACACAAATATGCATTTGTGGGAAAGTGTGTCAAAACGTCCAAAGCTGTGTCGAAATGACTCACTTTTTGGAGTGTTTTTGTGTCGAAGTGTCTCTTCTGTGTCGAAATGGCACTGTGTCGAAATTGCACTGTGTCGAAATGACTGGCATCCAACTATTTTCATATATTGCTGATTGGTGTCTCGTTTTAATATTTTACACTTTCAAAAGCTGGTTGTCCTGATAAAAAAATGGGAAAAAAAATAATATAATCGGCACCGGCGGTTGAGGGGTTAATAACCCATCATTTTCCGGCTCTAATGACTATTATCTGTGTACGCTTACATTTTATATGGGGTACTGGGATGGTTGCTGGTAGCAGTACTTTTCGTGATTAGGGATCTTTTCCGTCTGTTACATGCTGTACGACATGTTAGGGAAACACTAGACTACATCATATTATTATCCAAGAGAAGCTGCAGCCTCCACGAATCTGGCCATAATCTTTGGTATGATTGGCAGCTGCGTACCCCGGTTCCTCTGTTTAACAGCTATAAAACTTTACAACCTGAATTTTCTCATCCTCAGATAACACATCTACAACATTAATAGATTTTAGGTATATACATTCTGGTGTAGACGGTACTGAACAATAAGGCTCTTTTTGAGATGTGGATCCTACACTATGTTAGGAAAGACATTAATAGGTAAACTAGGCTAATAATGTCTACTTATGTTTGTTTTTGAGAAGTGATGGATAAATCACAGTTAAATGAATATGTCCATATAGTATATTATGTATGATGATATAATCACATAATGACAAATGTGAGAGCAAAAATTAGATAACCATAGATTTAAGCATTAGTTGTATTTCAACAACTTTTACTCCATATATAGTTTATTTAGTCGAAATATTTGATCTAATCTTCAGAAGCGGCACTACTGATAACTCGATTAACGCCTTTAGGAATCACTTAACCTTTTCACTACCATACATGACGGAAATTTCCGTCGTCATTCGTCAATGAACGTAGCCATAACATGACACAAATTTTCGTCAAATATATACTACATTTATGTATTTTTCGTCATTTGAAGCTGGAAATTGCGTTAGCAATTCCAGCTTCAAATGACGAAAAATAGAACTCGTACACCAGTATATCTAGATCCTGGTATGCACCCCGGCCTGGAAGTCAAAGGGTTAAGTGTTTCTGTGAGTGTTGTTGTAGCTCTTGGATGAATGAATAAAACGTCGATTAGCCTATTGTGTAACTTACTGTTCAAATCATTTCTGATATCGTCCAGTCAAACTTCATCCTTGGATGATATCAGCCCCAGGATTTATGGAGGGGCGATTTACCAGCTCCTCCTAGGTTTATTCGACCCGGTTTTGGCTCGAGTCTCAGAGATACTGGGTTTGAAACCCATCCGGGTTTGATATTTGTCATCGAGGTTGTACATATATAGTGTTCCAAACTGTTCAAAGACCCGTAGTGTTTAGTGCTGTCTAAGGTAATATGCACTATAAACAATCCTTGAAGTAATTCGATTAGAGTAGGGCATAGTCCCGACGTCAGGATTCCTTCTGTTGCCATAATATCACATTGCCATAATTGTGCAGAAAGCAGAAATCGACGTATAGCAATAAGCACTCACTCCCATGATTTTCGTCAGTAAAGTGACCAATCCACTAAAAAACATGTTGAGGGTATTTTTTCAAAATTTAGTTCTGGACATAAATAGGTGGTATAGACCTTTAATGATTACGTTATTTACGTTATTGTTAAAATGAGTTTATCATATTTGATTGTTAGTTCATAATCGCTGACACGTTATCACGGTATCACTACCTGAGTGTTAAGTTTAGTTTTGGCTGCACGTCTTAAAGTCAGAACGCGTCATCTGGTACTTGGCCTGTAATTTTATAAAATATAACTTCCCAACGACAGAGTCGTAACATGCTATGTGTTAAAATCATGTTTTCTTTAAAAACTATCCATCGTAACCGTTTGAAAACTGAATATTTTTCTTGAACATTTTTTTATTTATTGGATTATTTTGATGTCAGGAATGGTCAATTATATGACTCTCATGAAAATTAGCCAAATGAGCTATCATGGTATGTTTCTGGAACGTTGAATTGTAACTGCCACCTGGTGATTACTGTCCATGTTCGACATATCGCCGTTCGTTATCATGATTAAATCTTAAGCAGATACAAGGCGTCAACACGATGCTCTTTTAATGTTGGGATAACGTCACAGACGGTAGTCTAACATTAAACCAGTATTGGTTCAACGACTCTTTTATGATGGGATCTGATAAAACCAATAATGAGAAGAACACCACGACTATGTAATGTCCCCGTCACACTTGACTGATAAACCCGGCGGACAAGGGACAAAGCCTATGAATTATGTATTGTCGTTAAACTAATTCGAATGTTTAGTCGGCACTCTCACCCTAAATGTAATTAATGATAAATACCCTTTTTTTCCACACTTATAGTACACTTTAACATTTTTTTGCAGTTGCTTTCTGACTTACACGCTTTAAAACCTTCAATAACATACAGTTTAAGTACTAGGTCTATGTTATAAATACTCTAACATTCCTTAACACAAAATCTAAATCTAAAACAAAAATGAGCTAAAGCTACTACTAGACATATAATATAACACGCCGAGTGACTAGGTGTGCTAGTTATAAAATTATAGAATATGGATAAGGGCTTGTATTTTTGACAGGAGTTTCGTAACGGCGGCTCCCAGTGGCGTATCCAGAGATTAAAAACATATATTTAACAGCAGGGGCCTAGGAGAAGAGGCATGCCCACTGGGAAATTTTGAAAAAATAAAATAAACATCAAATTGTGCGATTTCGTGGTATCTTTGCCGTAAAATGAAGATATGAGAGTCTGGCTGAAATGTCAGTTTCTTAACCCTTTAACCGCCGGTGCCGCATATATTCGGGTTTTCATTTTTTATTAGCACATTAAGTACCCCCTTTTTAAACATGTTAAAGTTAAAATGTGACATCAATCAGCAATATTTTAAAACAGTTGACCTTCATTTTGTCAAATCTGAATAATTTTCACTCACTTGAAGTTGTGGATCGCGTCAGACACAACTTCAAGTGGGTGAAAATTCAGATTGAATAAATTGACGGTTAAAGGGTTGATGATCTTAATGACAGATGCATTACAACTTAGCCTGAGTAATCCAACTATTTAAGCAAACACAAAAACACAATGCAAAATCCATAAACATGATCAACATTAGCTTCTTTAATAGCAAGCGCGAACTATTAGGCATATTAAATGAGCTAGATGAATATAAACAGCTGTTGACCCAATGTTTAGTTATTGTTGGGCCAACGTCGCAGACGGTGGACCAACATTTATTTTAAACAAACTTTGAATAACCCTCATTGCAATAATAATTATAATTATCCCCTATTAAAAGTGATAACATATCATGGAAAAAAGTTGTGGACCATTCAAATATTTACAATGCTCACTAATGATCACTTAAAATTCCTGAGATATTTATTTTTAATTCGTCACCCTCTCGTATGGTAAAATATTTTTTTAATGCAAGTATTATCTTCCAGCTCATCATTAGCTAGGCCTATATCAGATATTCTTCTTGATATTGGTTGTTCGTTCACATTGTTAAAACAATTTTACTGCTCTTTTTCAATTATTATCAATGCAACAACAATGTAGTAAAATATCTTTTCATGTGGATGCATATTCAGTGCATTTGTCCTCAACAAAGTCGATAAAAATAGAGTTGGTGTATGGATGCTTCATGCTCCTGTTGATATAAGTGTAGATAGAAGATCGGTCGCTAATTGTGATTTACACTATTGCATATTACATTAAAAACTATTTTTCTTACATACATTTAACACAATCAGTCTTACCTTCCTGTATGTAGCACAGCAACTGATCTATTTTCAAGTGCTATAACATATCGTCGCCTCAGAGCTAAATGATCCTATCTGACACTCGTTAGAGTGGCAGATAGGATCATTTAGCTCTGAGGCGACGATATGTAAATTGTAAGTCCATTTTTACAGGATTAATTTTGTACACCTTTAAAACGGACATCATAGTCACAAATGTGTCAATACTGGGAATAAAGTCATGCAAAAAAGATAGTTCTCTTTCAACCATTTTGTATACATAGGGCCTCAATCCAGTATGTCCATCCACTATACTTTGCAAATAGACGAAAAAGTGAAGCACTGTTACAAAAATCCCCCCCACGCGTAGCTCATTTGTTAAATCTTTGATGATTAGATATGTAGTGAAATAATCATGACTTGAACCTAAGTAGGTTCAAATGCATTCAAATTTGTGAATATGATGAATGATATATTAGGAGCAGCTTTTATAAAAGTTCAGGTGGGGAACACTAACTCTCACACGAAAAAAGGATGAAGTAGCGCTGTGGGGGAATCATTAAACTTCAAAAAAGATGAGATGATAGAACTATCATTTTATTCACCATTTCATTAACACAAAAAGTTGTTGCCAAGGTGTTTTGATGGTATCCAATCAAAGAGCATATTTAAAGAATAACTTGATGAAAGTGTTGGCTTGTATGAAGGAAAATGAAGCTGGTTTTATTAACTATTCGAGGATCGAATGAGAAAAAATGTTATCGATACACTCAGTCAACCATCACATAAATCATTGTTAATCAAAAACACTTCAAATATGTTGTTCAAATCAGAGGTAATACAACGTTCGATATGTATTGATGACACCTGACATGATCACATTGGTACAGCATTATATTGCCACCTCAGCGTTTTTCTTGGTTGACAAAGAAGGTTTTTTGAAGAAAAGTGTCAGGTCACAACTTACGTCTAAACGTCTAAAGGTATGTAAGAAAATAAATCAGCAAGGACCTGAAACATCTTTAAAAACCAACGCTATTGTTAGCAACTTTATGCCCTGAGTTAGAAAAATCACCGAAGAAGCAAAGACTTTGATATTACATTGACATCTATGGTTACTATAAAAGCTGGACACAACATTAACAAGAGAGAGGGAAAGTCATAACTGTAAACAGTATTATCAGATAACTTAAAGATGTCTCCCGCAAGCAAGACTGCCTTTCAAGCTGTCTATGCTCAGTGACTTACTAACATTACGTCATGCTACAAACGAGCTATCACTACAGGCATGTGAACTGTAAGACATATATGTGTGGAGAATGGCATGGGTCGTGTCAAATGAACGTGCTTTGCCATTCTTTTTTTAACTACACACATGATACAGCTGATGATGGGATAGTGTTCCGTGCACATACATTTTTGTTTAATTCACAGTGCAAGGTGTGCATCTGTTACTTCCCTATACACACAAGTGTATACTGTCTGTTAATTGGAGACGGATTGGACTTTGGGCTGTGTACAATGAAAATCTGATAGAAGAATTGTTACCAGTCTATGATATGCAGTAGGTTTGCAACATTGGGGATGAACTCCATGACACATTTAGGCCTACAGAAATACATGGCATATATATAGCACTGGGGGATGAACTTACAAAATGTCTTACAGCACTCCATGCTCACTGGAGCTGATTCGACCAGTAAGATCTAAATTAAACTTTTAGTGGGACCGTTAAGCCAAAAACCTTGCACTTTGGGTTAAAAGCATGAAACTTGGCATACATAAAGAATGATTTATGCTGAGCATTTTAAGATATAGAACACCTATATTAGTGCCCGCTAGCGGCCACAGGGTGACTTTTTATTTTTGGTCTAAACTGAGCCTTAAACTTGTTTGTTTTCAGAACAATGAGCAAACGCGGACGTTTTGTTGAGTATTCTTCTTACACTTTTAAAGTAAAATTTTGTTTTAATTCGAAGGATTTTTTCCTGGTTGTTGACTCAGTTTCATAGTCAAGATGTCTATGTCTTTTAGTGACATAACACTTCTTAATATTGTTAAAATCATATAAATATTATGCAAAACACATTCTTTTTCGAAGCGAGTGGTATAATAAAAAGAACAGCCTCAAATCTTCAAAACAATAGATCATGGTGCTTCAGTTATAATTGTGTCCATTGAATATTATGAAGGCTACGAGGGTAGGACATTTTCAAGAATATGTGGAATCACTGCTATGCCTTATCTCCTGGTTCCCCATTGATCCTGCACATTATGCGTAGTAGTAATCCAGTACACATAGGATACATATTTTTGTTGCCATGCAACCTTTGCTATATAAAGAGTTGTGTGGAGAATACGTTGTAGCCCACAAAACACATCACACACTTTCTGCCATTGCCCTTGATCAGGCCCATGAGCAGTTATGATTTGGTTAAAAAAGATGGAGGTGTCTGTGCTTTGGCGAAAAAAACAGCTGCTTTGAAATGCTGGGTGATCAATGATCAACCTTCGACTTAAATCCTACACAATAGCAAAGGTTAAAAATGTTAACCAAACATCACCCCATCTAAAACATCATGAACAACAGGGGAGTCTCAAATGACATTTAAAAATCGATAATGGTTCTTGTAAAATGCCTTTGAATATAGGGAATCCATTTGAGGAAGTCAGTAGACATGTTGGGGGGCTGCTGACATTAGACGTCAAAGAGAAAATGAACGATGATGCTGAGCAAAAAACAGGTCAACAACAGTATAGTACACTTATTAATGAAAAGTTTGTTGAGGAAAGCTCATCTATGATCCCATCTAACAAAAATCACCGGTATTAAACGCAAGGAAACATATGAAGTAACATATAACCGAAGGATGACTGTCAGCCCGCCCTTGTTTTATTGCTTATATGCCATTGTGTTAGATGGAGCTGTTATAGTTCAGCTATTCCCACAACTGTCATCAAAAACTTTTTAAGAGACTATAACTAACTGTCATATTTTCAAAACTAGTATACTCTCATGTTGCTGAGATTGAAGACGTAATCACAATCATTGAAAGAGAAAAGCTATTAAAAATAACCAGGGCCTACCTAGTCGTGCTGGCGGAAGCTGTCACAAGACTAGCCCTGATATGAAGCCAGTATAGAGTAGGCCTACACAAACTCACAGAGATTAAGCCCTGTGGCTGTAAAAAGTCTCTGAAGAGGACAGTTAATCCTAGATAGCTGACCCTTCCATAATAACAAACATTCAAAGATGGTAGGCGACTGGATTATTGTATATGCTATTTTAGCCGTATATGACACAAGACTGTATTAGCCGTTTTGACGTTGTATTTATACAGTCCAACAGCTACATCTACATTAAGACAACACAATGCTAAAGTGATTTTAAAAGGTTCTTCGTGGCACATTGTCACAATCAATTAATTATGTTAGCCAATCTGATACAGGCCATAAGGCTGATCCTCAAAAACTGCTGTGTGATCATATTGGCTACTTCACTCTTGTCACCAGTGTCTCTATCTGTACTTCAGACACTGGGCATTTTCTCCTGATCAGCTAATATTAACCACCAGGGGACAGAGATTTCACAGCTACTCTCTGTACTGCCGCATCTAGGTGCGTGGGAAAAATCCTGCTTCTTTCAGAATGATGGCCTCACAGAGTGCAAAATAACTCGATTCATGTTATTACCATTGACGCTTCTGAAAATGAGATAAAAAATATCTAGGCTGAATATACACTGATATATACCGTATGTAGTAAAAATTGTGCTTAGCTCATAATTTTAAAAACTCCCTTAAATTAATTTTCAATAAATATAAAATTGAAAAGTGGAACACTCATGGATACCCTCAGGTTTGTATGACGAGCACTGCGTGCACAAATTCCCATGTGTTGGCAGCGGATGGGCAGGTGTTCATCTAAACACAACTGGCCAATTACGATCTACCTCAACGCTGGTGCCTGATTTATGAATTGCTGGCTGCTGGTTGGCAGACGGTGACGTAACAGACGACAGAAACCCCTGGTGTTGGATATGTGTAGATGCCACACAAAATCTCAGTGGGTGACTGTGACACTCACGAATAGCTCAGTGTAATTGGCTACCGGAACACATGAATCTAAACACAGATGTTGTGATGCACAAAGCAGATAGCATTAAGAACAGCAGAATTGGGGCCCAATGGTGGCAAGGTGCATGTCATAGCATATATTCTTGACCCAGCACTCTGCTGAACATCATGCCCTTACCCACAGACCAACAACTCAGCCAGGAGATGTATACTTAACACCCTTCACGTTCAATTCAGGTTTCATCTGGCCATATCCAAACACATTTAACTAGTAGTACGGAACTACAGCTATTGACATTGATTACATAATGGGTAATGTAATCCGCTATGAAATAATGACTAGTTGTTTTAACAAGAACTGTGCAAATGTTACAATAGCAATTTGAGGTGCACAGTATAGTGCAACTGTCACGGGAGCTGCTATAAAGAAATTTTTTTTAGGTAATACTTTGATAATATAACAAGCACAAGGTAACAATAAGTTTTTTAGTGGCATGTACGTCTTTACTATGTACTGTAATAGACAATAGAAACTAATCTTGCATATCCAAGCAGACGATATAAACATGATACATTTGAAGTAGTTGTTTGCTTTTTTCAACTGCATATCAGTTAAAGGGACTGGCCCAGGCTAAAATCATCAAAAAATCGGTGTTTTATTTCGGGTTCTTAATATGACCATATGATGTAAACATGTACATAGACTAGAACTGCAAATTTTTATAATTTTTGTGCTGCGCACTTACCAGTTAGACTAGATATAGAGACGAAATTCCAGCATTTCTTATTTTTGACATGGTTGTCAATAATTACAAATCAGGAATTTCGTCTCTATATCTAGCCTAACTGGTAAATGCGCAGCACAAAAATTATAAAAATTTGCAGTTCTAGTCTATGTACATGCTTACATCATATGGTCATATTAAGAACCCAAAATAAAATCATCGATTTTTTGATGATTTTAGCCTGGGCCAGTCCCTTTAACTTATATTAAATATAAATTAAAATACATTTGTAGTTATATATTTTTATGAAAATATTCATCACTATGAACATATCTGGTGCATTATTGTAACTTAAAACAAGGAAATTGGCCATTTTTCACTAAAACAATCTCGGGGGGGGGGGGGTACGTTTGCCCTTATTACAGGCTCCACAGATGACCGACAAAGGTGTTCTATATTAGAAAAGGATTCCACGATACCACTAACCCAAAGTGCAAGGTTCGACCCTAAATGAACACCTAACGGTCCCACTATCCCCTGATTAGCATGATTAGGGACCACGAATCTTCTCCACTAGAATATACGCCTCCACAACGGGCATAGAAGAGAGGACATAGGTGAGTGACATACTATCTAGTAAATCACAGAGGACACTGTTTTATTACTCTCATTCAAATTGCGTACGACCTCCTGGCTCGAAATCCTCTCGAGTGTAGCGTTTTAGATATAACGCATGGACTGACTAATATATGAATGAATGAATGAATGAATGAGTGAATGAATGAATGAATGAATGAATGAATGAATGAATGAATGAATGAATGAATGAATGAATGAATGAATGAATGAGATTTCAAGCTCTGACGTGACAGGCATTTGGCGTAACCACTACTACACAGTGAGACATAATACAAGAACCGACAGTTCGTAGTAAGCTAAATAAATTTGAGGAAGCAACATTCAAATTTTGTATAGTACAATGGATGGTAATAAACATTATTAGCACTTAATAATCGTCCTTAGGAGGTTATCTTCTCCCAGTTTAGCCTATGTATACATACAAGTGACCTGTATACCTATCATTAATTTATATACAGATACATAGGGCCTACACATAAGATGAGGAACTAGCGATAAATATAACTATCATGACTAATATATGTGTTGAATATTGCCAGCAAATTCCTTAACCTGATGCTTAAACCACCCCCTGAGTAGGGTGAACTTTTAGCAACATAACATACTGGTTTATTTTCTGTTAAGCCTAAACCACCTTCTGGCATACGGATTAGCGGTAAACGCGAGGTTACAACACTGTTTTAGCTAAACACTCACCTAGCTTCGGGCATATGGCCCTAAGGGTGGGCAGGAGAGAGAAACCCAGTCGCAACACATTTCTACTTTCAGGTGCTCTGAATGGTCAATTTTAAAGATCTGCATTGCAAAGATTTTGCTTCTGTCGCCACATGTGGCGATCACTTGCCCACCCCGTAACAGTCCATTGTCTACTCTAATGGCGCCAATTATGCATCCCCGACACCAGCCCTCAAATGAGAATGGGTATGTATATATATATATATATATATATATATATATATATATGTGGAGGGGTCTGGCACCAACATGTCGACAGGGCTGGACAAAATTTGCATTGATTGACGCTCAACACTGATTAAAATGGGCACCAGAAAAAAATGTGTGCAGCCTATGATGAATTGGATCACTTTGTATCAATACAATTCCATTCTATAGCATGTCTACATGTATATGGGCGATTTATGGGTTCATTTCTTGTCGCACAATATAACTCTTTGGTGAGTTTTGACCTTGCCTGTCGCTCTGATGCGCGACATAGCGACAATTGGCCAGCCATGCTCCTCGGACACTGGTGGAATAATTTTATATGAAATTATTGGGTTGGAAAATCACCACTCTGGAAATAAAGGGGGGGGGGTGCTCGAGCACCCTGATCACCCCCCCCCCCCCCTGGATACGTCCCTGGCTCCATCACTCTGGAACCGTTTGGAGGGCCACGTCATTTGAAATGTCATTACAAATTGATGCATTCTTTCATTGATTCATACATTCATCCATTAGAAAGGTATGGGAATATTCCGGGGTCGAGATCACTCTCACTCACCGCCATGTTGAAAAACGATGAATTTCCAGGGTAAAACGAATACAGCAATCCCTAGGTGATAATGTGGCGCCACTTTTCTGGGTTTTGTCATTTTCAACATGACCATCATCCATAAACGTTCTAATGATCCCCAGCTATTATTGTAGAAGACATAAAATATATCAAATTGGAAACATACATTTTGAAGCATAATCACAAATCTTAAAGCTGCATAACTGTTTTGTTTCTTTCCACAGAAATAACCTAAAATGTTCAAAACAATCATTTAGAAATTTTTAAAGGCTTTATAAATGCACAAAATCTATGTAAATGTACCTGGATTATATCACAGCGCGATACAACATTAATTAATGTGGTGTAGTAAATTGGTCCATCTTTGTACAATGTGTACGTAATTTTACACTATAGACCAACATCGAACCCCTTAATAAAAAACACAAGACGTTGAGCCGCACTGGCCTAATATTGGGCCGGAGCCGTAGACGATGGGCCCGAATTAAACCTACATTGGATCAATGTCTCGTGTTGGCTGCGATCGTTGGTGTCTCAAGACTAGGTCAGCCCCTATAAGAGCTCGATCGGCTACCGGTACTGTAAAGGCTGATTTATTTTATAATTATTTTATTTTACCGCATTTCACAATTTATATCCCAGCAAGTAATGACTAGCGATGAAATAAAATATAAAGTCTTATAGTTTCTAATAGCATTTTCACTATTTTTTTTAAATGCCCATGAGTTATCGAATAAATACTGCAAATGTTCTTGGAGAAAATCACGCAAAATTAAAATAGTGTATGGTTTACGTGACGGCTTTTTAGGCGCGAATTCGCAGGTCATGTGAGAGCGGCTCGATCAGTGGCGGGCCAAAGGCTCAGATGCTGGCCCACACTTAAAAACACTATACAAAGAAGCTGGTCCTATTTTTAAATAATACTGATATTATCCACACAGGGTCTGAATTTAAGCATGAAATTATAAGCATGCCTCACCCATGTCGCACAAAGCAACAAATCATAGATATGCCTAAATGACATAACAAAATAAACTGTGTACTGTGAAATGTACCTATCATCACTTCAAAAATAAGAAAAAGTTTGAACGTGCTCCATTCTTTTTTAATGATGCTCGTTATCTGCCACTTGGTACTTTTAATGTCCTGATTATACAAACAATGTGTCTTAATCCGCTGTGATCAGGTTTGTTTTGGTGGGGCAGCAATGTTTACAAATTGTCAAACTTGAAAGCTTAATAACTTAATAATAACAAGAGTAAAATCAAAATATAAAACACCATTTTTTATAATTTGATCTCTAAAGTAAAATAAGCAAAACAGTTATGCAGCTTTAATTCTACTTTGAATTCTACTACTTCCTTCTGCCATTGAACCAGATTGGATTCTGAAGTTGTTTTTCTGGTATTATTATCATAACTGAGGCTAGATTCAATAATGCCGCTACAGCTTCAGATGAAAATTAAATATTTTCATATTTGTTGGTATTATACCTAGACCTATAATTGAATTGATTTTCCGATTATTTCTTTACCAGTTCAACTCGTACAGTAAACATAGTTGAAAAGTTGGTCTATGAAAAATGTGACTCGATCTGAGAAACGAAAAAATGGCCTTGATTTGACATATTTTCAATTTATATTTTCAGTTTTTATATTTATATGATTACTTTTAAATCTTAAAAATATGTGGCATATAAGTCGATGTAGATCTTGAAAATAAATATTTTAAATATATCTGTTATTATATCATGTATCCATGGAAACATGAAAAAAATCATATCATATACTTTTTAAAGTTAAAAAATGTTAAAACTATACATTTATTATTACAAAATGTGGTCGAAATAAATATTCAATAATCCAATTGTGTGTTCTTTTTCAAAAAGTGTAATGCCTTTTTCAACTTCGAAAGCCATTTTCACAAAATGACGCAATTTCAGTTTTTATATTTGCGGAGTCATATTTTCAGAGCTAACCACGCCACACAGTTGCGTGATATACCATTTTGACCCTTTAACCGCCAAATTATTCAATCTGAATTTTCACCCCTTTGAAGTTGTGTCTCGCTGACGCGATCCACAACTTCAAGTGAGTGAAAATTATTCAGATTTGACAAAATGGAGGTCAACTCTATTCAAATCTTGCTGGGTGATGTCACATTTTATCTTTAACATATTTTAAATGTGGTACTTAATGTTCTAATAAAAAATTAATTAATTAGTGTAGATTCAGGATCTGTTAATATCTCCAATATTTAAAACTGCGACTTATGACTCATTTTGCCAAATCGGGTCACTTAATATGTACTTTTACACTTCGAGCAACCATATTGCCTGCTGAACCACCTTCACAGCCCCATAACATAGGCATTCAAATGAAGCGGAAAGACCCAACTAAGACATTTATGATGATTTCAAATTGAAAAACCCTTTGGTGTCCATGGTTTATACAAAAATATTTCAGCGCTTTTAAGGTTAATACAATCAAATTGAAACGTTCAGAGCTTTCATTCGATATATTAACCCTTTCAACCCTGAATTTACCATTGTCATATTCATTCATTACAAGCCGCGAATTGCTGCCGCAATTCTCGACTTGTGATGAATGAAGATGACTTGAAGTGGGTGAAAAAGTTAAGACAATTGCAATGTATCGGTAAAACTGTTTCATGGTTTCTTAGTTGCCGGGAAATCAACTGTGTTTTCAGGGATGTAAAATGATGCTTTAATGCATCGTGGGGGCTTAAAGGGTGATATTTTAGACAAATTCCATTCACTTTGAAATGGTAATCGCATGAGCATATCACACGTCATTGTGTATCAAAATCAAAAGAAACAGCTAGGTGTTAACCCTTGTGTTGCTGGGACCTTATATATACCGTTTAACCCTTACAGCGCGGGGATCGACTTCAGTCGTCAGAATCTGACGTCTGTAGACGTCGGATTCTGACGATTAATGTCGATCCACGCACTGTAAGAGTAAAAATATTTCTAATGGCCTTAGACCCATAACATAGGTATTCAAATGAATCGGAGAGAGCTAACTAAGATATTTATGATGTTTTCAAATTGAAAAAAACCCAATCTGGTTGCGATGTTTTTTAACATTGAGTCAGCATAATTTCAGATTTAAATGAATGAAAAATAATAACAAACAATTCAGCAGCGCACGGGTTGAGAGCTTTGGCGGCTAAAGGTGGCATGCCGCTATGAATAATACTTACGCGCATATTGACGTTCTATAGTCATGTTTTTCATACCAGCGGTCTCAAAATCAGACATTGGCAATCACGACGACGTCGCTGTTTTAGCCTGATGTAAGAGACAACATTATTTATGTGGCGCTTATCAGATAATGTTATTTCTCCCACAGTTTATTTTTTTCTTCAAAAGTTCGTAGTTATTTGACCAGCAAGATCGTAAACCAGGTAACCCATAAGTTAAACGTTGGTAAAATTAGTCTCATGGCCCGTATTTTCGTACAAGTAACGATATATGGTAGGCTGCGGATTGGTCGAGATGGCCATTTCGACCAATCCGAGAACACGGGGCCAGCTACGCCACATGAACGTTGGATTTCTAGGTGTATAGTGATTTTTATACACATGTTGACTTGCGACTTTGTCACGATCCAGACGCAATGATGAGATTAAAAAACGAGTCGTCCAACACTTGATCTCATTTCAAATTAAATGTACCATGTGGCAGAAGCTTCAATATTGGGTAAATTAATTAACACTAGAATGTCATTTTGACGTTGCGGTGTAAAATATCAGAGTTTGCGACGTTTAAGCGGGTTGGTTTTAGTACAGCTTATCTATCGCATTTCAAGCAAAACCGTTTGAATTGATATTCAGTGATTTCAATGTATTAACCTTTGCCCTGCTGAATTGCTGCAATTGTATTTTTCGTCATTTGAAGCTGGAATTGCTAACGCAATTTCCAGCTTCAATTGACGAAAAATATGACTATTTATGAAAAATAAACATGTGTAAAAATTACCATTTTGATTAACTGAGCATCTATCACAAACTATGTTATGGATTCCAGTGTCATTTTATATCCTCTGAAACTTACTTGAAACCGGGTATATACGGCTCCAGCAGCACAGCGGTTAAGAAATCAGTATATTGTATGGAAGTAATTTCGGGTTCCACCGGTACTGATAACATTGACCATTCATGCACTGTTTAATCTAATAGTGAATTATATGAAAGGATGATATGTTACCCTCTGTCATTTGATAAAGTCTGTATTGTCTTCGGTCTGATTAATGAGTCAAACATCAGTGCATGAACAAAAGCACGATTTGTCGAACATGACACCGCCATACTGCTCAGCAAGTCAAGAGGCAGCATATTGAAATGTGCCTTTAAAAATTTAGATAAGCGTAGAAAACAATTCTTGTGTATATGACTCGTGCGCTAAAATTATGTTAATTCTCGTGGGAATTAGCTGAAAACGAGTCATTCGAGAAATATAAGTAAGGGGTAATTATCTGGTATATCTATATAGTTAATAAAAATAACTAACTAACATTTAACAAATAATTTGTAGGAAATCTGAAAAGACACTACCCCAAATATTATGTGAAGTTTACAGCCATTGATGATATTAGGCGAAGCTCTGATCGAGAGGTAGCGTGCTCGGCCTCAGACCGCCAGGGCTCGAATTTCGAATCCTGTGTCTGGAGGACAGTGTCATTTCATTCATCTCATCCTCGCCTGGAGGTTTTCCTGGCCCAGTTTAGCCTATATGTGCACAAAGGTGGCCTAAGGCCCGATTCATTTCATTTCATTTTGTGCATCACTTTTTTTTAGAAGTGCGCAGTAAAAAATATTTTAGATGTACAAGTACGCACAGCGAGTCTAGTTTGTCGCGTAATTTCACATGTATTGTTTGTCCTGCATGATTGTGTCACGTCATGTCTATTTTGTAACTGGTAGTTCTCACCTAAGTTGACCGACATAATACCTACCAAAACATTTTATGATTTGAGTTACGATTTTAATAATCACATTTGTTTTGATAAGACGTGGCTTTTATTGTTAGTTGACATTCTCAGTGCACATGATTATTTTAAAGAGTAAAACACGCATATATCAGTTTACTCTCAATAAAATGCGTTTACGCTTAGATTCTAAAATGAGGGGGTGAATAATACTCAATCAGACTAGAAGGTTATGGAGCACTGTACACATAAAATTTCTTGTACTGTATCCCCTCTCTGTACATCAACATGATCCCGAATTAGTGGAGGAGCTAGAGCTAGAGTTGAAGCCATATTTCAGCACATGGTCATTTGACCTCAATATGGGGTCAAAGATTACAAAAATCGATAAAAAATAAATCTCCGTTACATAGTCATATTTATACTCAAATTTTCAGAAATCTCATGCTGATTGCAAATATATACATTTTATGTCATACAAATATGATATGAAGAAAATATGACTTAATATGGGGTCAAAGGTCACAAAGATCACTAAAAAACAAAAGCTCGTTATATAGTTATGTTTATACTCAATTTTTTAGAAATTTTACGCTGATCACAAATATATACCTTATATAAAAATGTCATTGAAAAAAATTAGCGCATTATAGGGTCACAAAAATCAATACAAATTTAAACTTCGTAACTTTGTTATATTGTAATATTTATACTCAATTTTTGTGAAATTTAATACAGAATACAAACATATACATTCTTTTGGGAAAACAATGTCACGAAAGGAAAAATAATTTACACATTATCTTGGTTCGAGGCTCAAATGTATAATGACTGGAGAACAGTAATAAAATAAACTAAGCTTGTATGTCGTAAATTTATTTCATTGGATTCTTATATTCTGTTCCACAGTTACAAAACTCACAACAGTTAATGTTTAATTTTCGGCAAGGGCAAATTGTGGGTCTTGCGCATTTTAAGCATTTGCAGGGTTTAGGGAAATCGACTGGCAAGGGTTCATTTGTCAAAGTGATCATGGAGAATAACATATTATCAACTTTCTAATATCCGTAGTCACAAAGATTTGACGTAAGTTGTTTTGATGCGGCATTAACCCAAAGTTGACATTACAGGTAAGCTCGTTGTATATGTAAGCGGATGCTTGATGAAGTAGGTGGCATTATTTCAAGATCTAGCTTGAATGACGTTTTGTGGTACATTGAGTAGCGTAAATCGTCAAAAGATTGTCTCGTGACAGACACTTCATTAAAAAATGTTCAACCTTTAAACACAAGTCATGGTCAAGTTCTTTCATTAAAAAATCCTTCAAATACTGTTTGCAATGTTCTTCTTTGGCAACTCGAAATGCAGATGATTTTGTTGAAATTGTACTAGTAGTGTCACAGCCTGTGAAGGCGTGAACTGCTGGAAGAATATATGTAAGTGACGGATCCAAAGAAGTTATAGCCTTGTGAACTGGACTCACTTGGTCTCTGGGGACTGCCCAAAGCTCGTTAACTTGTTTACGTTTCTATTGGGTTTCAAAGTGAAACAGCAAACTTACAAAAACATCAGTATCTCCAGAACACACAACACACGTTGATAGTATAGACGATATAATGCTTGTGTTATGTGATACATCATACGATCATCTGCTTCTTCGTGTGGACATTTTAACAATGGAAATTGTTCAACTGTACCTTGTGAAACTTTAACGCAGTATTGCAAACTGCTAATGAGACAACCTCCTTGGTAAACAGGATTTTCTCCTTTGTATGTATTTGAGACCCATCCAATGAAAAATTCCTGAAACTGTATCTTGTTCTCTGATAAAGTCCAAAACTTCTCAATTTCCACTGGAAGAGGTTGATCTGAAGGGTCAATGTTTGCAATAATGACATCATGGGTTGCACGTCGTTGTCTCTCATGTGATTCAATGCTATCTACGTAATATAAATCGAACACAACGTCTATCCTACAATTGTTCTCTCCAAGGATAGTAAACATTTTCCAAATAATCTCTGCAAATTTTCCAAATGTTTTTAACTTCGTTTTTTTTACAGGATATCTCCTTGCATATGCCATGAAGTCAATAACAGTTAAAGATGGCTGACTTGGTAAACTTTTTATAAATCAGATGTCTTCAGTATTTACTCGAATAAATTTCAGCAACTCCTGATTTTTCTGGTTTTCGCAAATATTCGTCTTTTGTTAAAAAACCTCGACAGTCCTACTCAGCCCTAGCTAGCTCCTCCAGTAATAGCGTACACATAGTATTTACTTTATTGTTACCTACCTAATTGAAATACATTTGTAAGTCAGAAATGGTATTTTAATAGCACAGATCATAAATCAAATTCTTGTTCTTTGTTAAAGAATAATATTGGGAAAAAAAATATTTTGAATCAAGCTATGATTATATCCACTAATAATTTTGTCAATGTATCTACATACAGTGATAAGGGAAATATCAATACATCATTCGGTTTCATGTCAACATTTTTGCACAAGTTTCTTTTAGTGAAGTTGAATTACTGTGTAGATGAATGCATACACATATATATATAAAAATAAACCATATACACATATTATAAATTTAATAATGTATTAGTGTTTATTGTATGTCTTAAGACAAAGAATGAAAGTGAATACAGTTTTCAAATACAGATGTCATAAGCTGTAAACTCACAATTATAAAATAAAACGTAATAAAGTAAACAACAATAAATGCATTTTCTGCAACAGCATTATATATAATTTCGTAACATCTTTGCACATAACTTAAACCCGGTTCTGATGGCAGTAATGTATTAGGCTAGCAGCTATGTCCAATATCGTTATTTTGAGTGTTTGATACGATTGTTTTTCATTCTGATGAGAAAAGCAAAATATTGGGTAAATATAGGTAGATGTCTGTTCCTTTACGTTTAGGCTTACTTTGTGTGGTTAACCCTTTAACCGCCGGTGCCGCATATATTCGGGTTTTCATTTTCTATCAGCACATTAAAGGTACTGGCCCAGGTTAAAATCATAAAAAAATCGATGATTTTATTTTGGCTTCTCAATATGACCATATGATGTAAACATGTCCATAGACTAGAACTGCAAAAGTTTTTAAATTTTTCTGCTGCGCATTCACCAGTTAGGCTAGATATAGAGACGAAATTCCCGTATTTCTTATTTTTGACATGGTAATTGTCCATAATTAGAAATCAGGAATTTCGTCTCTATTAGATATAGAGACGAAATTCACCTAACAGGTGAATGCGCAGCAGAATTTTTTTTTTTTTGAAGTTCTAGTCTTTGGACATGTTTACATCATATGGTCATATTCAGAAGCCAAAATAAAATCACCGATTTTTTGATGATTTTAGCCTGGGCCAGTCCCTTTAAGTACCACCTTTTAAACACGCGACAAAGATAAAATGTGACATCAATCAGCAATATTTGAAAACAGTTGCCTCCATTTTGCCAAATCTGAATAATTTTCACTCACTTGTGGTTGTGGATCGCGTCAGCGAGACACAACTTCAAGTGGGTGAAAATTCAAATTGAATATTGTGGCGGTCAAAGGGTTAAAGACAGATTTCTGAGAGTTTTTCATCTGTATATACCAGGTCTAATTAGGTATCTGTATCATCGTACTGCAAATGTGATTCAAACCTAATGTCTTCAGAAAACGATTGCACAGACGAACTGTACACACATTCTGATACACAACATCATTATCACTTACATAATCATATGAAATGCAAATAAAGAAATAATAATAACAAGTGTAAGTATATCAATCTTACATGAAACATGTAAGAATATTCAAATTGTGTACTAATGATAAAAAGACACTTTTGGTTGACAGTTAAACCTCATAACCCCAACGTAGTTCGTCTCATGATAATTTTTGACATTATTCCCACATCAATGTCGATGGCGGGCAATGTCAACATTTTTTAAAGATTGACCCTTAAGTCGTTTAAATCTGTTTTATCAGCTGATTCAATCACATATATTAGGAACAAATAATAAATTAGAATAATTAATAAATTAAATAAATAAATAATAAATTAGATTAATAAATTAGATTTGTAAAATATTTGGTCGCAGATTAAACAAATATGAGTAATTTTCACCCACTTGAAGTTGTGAGTCGCGGTAGCGAAACACAACTTCAACTAAATTATTTAATTTAACGCTTTAAGAATGTCATTATTCTGATAGACGTACAATTTTCCATCGAACAAATATTAGAAAAAATATGTCACGTGATTTTTACATGGGACAAAGGGGTCATCGATATTAGACCTCACCTTCAATGCTGCAAGTGCAAGAGAAACATCACTTTGTGTTCTGTGTTTAACGCCCGTTAAGTCTTTCTATATTCATTCACCTGAAGATGTGAATCTCGCCTATATGTAATTAATTTCCACAATGTGGTGCATAAAATTCAATGTCACATAGTTCTTATGCAAACTCCAAGTCTCACAGTATGCTCATTAGGCTCGTCTATAGGTCTTCTGTCTATTTAGGCGCATTTATTCAATTTGCCAATTTTCTGTACAACAGTTAATATTTGCATAGTTTGAGCATGTCGATATCTTCTCTGATATAAATGAATACATAATGTGATATAAGATGTCAATCATGATTTAGGCATGTCAACTTTTATTATACAAATATTATATATAATTATCACTCTAGTTAATCATTTCTTTTGGTGTGATTATAATCAACATGCTGACAAACAAACGATGTTATAATGAAAGCAAATAAACACAATAGTAGATGGCTATATTGGTGGGTCGACATTGATAAAACTCGAAGTCTCGGGCTCAATTCTCACGAGTACACACATGCTATTAACAAGTCCCGGAACGTTTCAAATGTAATAGATGATGAGACATGATGAATAATTATTGAGGACCTCATACAAAATAAAATAAGCGGTTTAGCATGTCAAGCCTGAGAAGTAAATGGTGAATGTTAAGCCCGTATATATACAGGTTATGTAACATGGTAAAATTTAAAAATAGTAGTATATTTTTATATTTCTGGTGGTTTAGGACACATGTATGTCGTCATATTTAAGAGCATACATAAATTTACTATCAGTAGCTATGATTAAAGAAAGGAACGTAAAAATAAATACATAATTACGTAGGATCATGATCATTATGCGTTACATTCCATTTTAGTTGCAAACCTGAAATATACTCGTTTTCGCGTTGTGGTCACTATCAGTTGAAATGAAGTGGAATCCTTGACATGGATTTATCATTATGAAAATTCACACAAATATCACCACGTTCATGAATATAGGCATAATTTTAAAGTGCATTAGTACAACAACAATAATAATATTGCGATAGAAGAAAAAATAGCAGTCAGATGAATGATAATGAACAGTATTATACCAGATGATGCAATATAGTCCAACGTTGGCACAGCTTTGGTTCAACAGCCAAAGCAATCCCTCACCAATCAGTGGACAAAATTAATGTGTTTTGAGCTGGAATGAAGGTGTATTATACAGTGCAAAGGCAAACAGCAGTAACTGCTTACTCGTAAAGTAATCAGCTACCGCACAATTTAAAAGTTACCGTTGTTTGTCTTTGCAAAATTGCAAAGGAAAACCATCTTCCCACCGCAAGGCTCGGCTTCTCCCGAGGTCGCAGAGTCTGTGACCTCGGGAGAAGCCGAGCCTTGCGGTGGGAAGATGAGGAGCACGACAGTATAGGTCTAATTGCGTACTTTTAAAGTAAGCAGTTCCCAGCAAACACAAAACATTTGTGTAACATTGCGTTTTTGTTATACAAATGTTTTGTGTTTGCTGGGTTCGTGTTGCTGTTCTTTGCGGGGTATCACCCCTCTAAAAAGAATCGGTCTGAGGGTCGAGGAAAGAGAAAGATGAGCGATGTGATGATGCTGACCAGGTAGCTGAAAAGGAAGAACCTGTCGAGCACTTTGGCCACGAGCTTCCACTGTGAAGAGATGGCCTGCCTGTGTGCCTGCTGACTCTCCCGCTGCTTGATCCCCATCACCAAGTCCTGGCTGTACAGCCTCATCTCGTTCAGGGACTTTTCCATGTTGTGGAACCAGCGCTCGGCCACCTTCACCTGCTCGGGCTTCGTGTGCTTCTTCATCGCTGACCACACGTCCGCCATTGTCTCAGCCTGATTGGGCACGGCCGCGGGATCGGGCTTCCTCGCAGGCACGTTGTCGTGGTTGTCGGTCATGGTGCTGCTTGTGTACTGGTACATACCAAGGCTGTTCTGTCCCATGCCAGAAGAAGAACGCCTTCCACGCGTGTACTTGGTACTGGGACCACTTCCGCGGCGTTTTTTAAAACAGTCTTGTGGGCACATGCAAAGTAGTCGTCCCAGGAACTGTATGACAATCTGAAAGAAAACGTTTTGAAATCAACGAAGACATGTTACCAATTTTTTAGACACGTTTGCATCAGACAAAATGTGTCCCTATGTGTCTAGTATAGCCATATTTATCATTATTATACATGTACTTCAAATAATGTTCTTGCAGGTAAAATTGTAAGTTATCAGTAGGCTTATCTACCTTTATGATCTTTCACCATGCAGCTACATGTATTCATCTAACTTTAATTTCATCTACAATATGGTGTTGAAATGTGTAGTATATGAAAATGACCTTATTGTATAAAATATCCTAGCATGGTACCTCAAATCAGACCTTATAACGTCCGTTTAGTATTATACCATTTTGTATTAAGTGAATTTCTTCATACCAACATACCAAACCGTAAATAAAAGGGGATTGATGGCTAGGAAGTTTTGGGAAAATCTCCCGGAGACGAATTAAGAACAATCTGTCTTCTCACATGCGAGTTGTCCTTGATTCTATCAGCTGACAAATCTGCATGGGAATGGTACCCAGGAAACACGAGACATCTACCCAATGCTGGATTAAGGTTGGTCCAGCGTCTACGACGCTGGTCCAACCTTAGTCCAGCATTGGGTGAATATATCGTGGTATGCTTGTGCTGGTACAGTGGCAGGCAGTCTGAGCGAACCGGTGATGACATCTCTGAGTCGGCTTACTCGTGATCTCTACTGCCATTCATCGACAAATCGCGGCTTAAAGCGACACAATCAGGACAAAAATCACTCAAAAGCCTACATTTCATTTTCGCTCCTTGATATGTCTATTATATGTGAAATGTTCATAGAATTGTGGATTATTTTTTTAATTTTGGGTTGCTGTGGCACCGTAGAAAGTATGCCGAAAACCCTGTTTATCAGTTATTCCCGTATTCCTTTTTTGGACATTCATGTCCGAAATTAAATCTCGTCCTTATTTCTCGTTTAACATGTCTAAAAGTCCGGCAGCCATGGTGGTATACCTGAACTTGGAGTATATAGTTTTTTTCTTTGCAGAATACTGCTGCCCAGACCCCCTGTTTGAAGATTCCGGAGGGTGTGGAGGTGTCACCCTTGGGCAATTTTAGTTATTCACGTTTTTCAAAATGGCCGCCAAGAGCCATATTGGAAATATAACTTTTTCACATTTTGGCCTAGAAATATGTATAATACCACTTTTCTAACTAAATTGACCACGAGAAACTCATTTCCGGCATTATTTTTTATTATAGAAGTCGCCGTCGTGCATAAATCCAAGATGGCCGCCACTACTCAACCACACCAACAAGTAGGCCCTACATTTTTGAGCAGAAACAAGTGTGAAACTACATTGCTAGCCAAACGTTCTCTGTGGATTATTTATGTACGTGGATTAAGCGAGATCATATAAAAATTATGAGAGCACGATCAAAACGTAATAACAGCAATAACATTGGTAAAAAATATTTACTGCAGCAACGACATACAGGCAAATGCTCATGTATTCACCATATAGACCACCTTAGATATATATAATTAGGTAGGGCTATATAAAATATAATTACTATCAATCTATAATTACTGTTTATACCTTCTGACAATTGTCATGAACATCGTAAATTGTAGGCCTGCCTATACGTACATTAAAATCACCAAACATCATAACTTTACTATAAAAACTAAAAAGGTGCCGACGATTATGCCTCAGCTGCAGAGCTTAATTTGCATGAACCGATAGGAGGAATTGGGGATGGCCGTACAGACATACTATACATGTAGATGGACAACCTGACTACTTAATGTACCCGGCCTCAGGCAGATGGAGACACAGTAGTAGTAGTAGAATAATGCTTAATGCCACTTTTTGACACCAATTTTAAATGTCATTTAACCCTTTCAGTACGTGGGCCGTCGTGGCGACGGCCTAAATTGGGTACACTAAAGTACGTGGGCCGTCGCCACGACGGCCTAATTTTATGACGTCATACATTACGGCCCAGTACTCTGCCAGTGGTAAAAGGGTTAAGTGACATTGTATTACACTAAAACCAGTGCAGTCCATTGATGCGATACATGATGTACAGATAACGATGTGAGGGTGGGGTGATATAGCATGGTGGGTTATTGAGAGTGGGTTTCCTTCACTCGCCCGATAAGGGGTTCTGGGCATGTCTAGAGGATTTACTCCCAGACGGTCGGGAGACTTGGGTTTAGCTATACAAAACACAGCTCCGCTATCCTCGGGTATGATAATCCCAGAGTAGCAATAGCTGAGAGTAACTCCATTCATCCGTAGTGATAGACCTAATGTCAAACACTCTATTGCCGGTAGGTTAAGGCCCCACCACGGCCAACACCATAGTGCCTGCGCAGATGCGGGAACTGCCTTTGCACCGTTGTTAACAGGAGGAACCAGGGGACGCCGCTGGCAACCCGTCCAAAACCCGTCCATTTTGCGAGCCAAAGTCATTTGGGTCCAAATTAGGAGGGGATTTTAGAGCATATTTTCAAAGCTGTACCTGTAGATGTGCTGTTTTAAAGTTTTTCTGTGAAGGCATCCGTTGTTCTTGGAGGCAATGAGCACAGTTATGGGGCAGAGTTTCACATTGAGGTTAGACCATTTGGTCACTGATTTTGTTATCGTTTTGTGTTAATTTGTATTTATTCGTTTTAACCTGTACTTCATGTTACTGCGCGATTTTTTCTCAAAATCGGCAAAATGTGGGTTAGCCCACTTGTGCATGATGCCATCCAGTTGATGTGTCGATTTGTACAGGTCATGGAACACTGTATCCTCTTCAATGTAAGCCCCTATTTGATGATGGCTCTGATTAGTTTGTATTTAATTTTCACTAACCGTGAGGATCACATTTTGAGTAGGAATAGAAGTGCTTTGCTAACCAGTTTGTGGACCGCATAATCTTGCATTCCCCTTAAGGCTGAATTCTTTGCATCTATCCAATATTAGATACACATACACATTGACTGAAATACGCTTAGTAGAAAGAAATGACCTAAATTTTGTAGTGAAGTCATCGACAGTTCATTTAGTAGGCCAAGCTATTGTCCACATCACTACTGAACCATCGACCACCAAGCTAGTGGCATTCACAGTTCTACGACATATGTCTACCTGAAGTTGTTAAGGTTACACTTTGATTTAGTTATCTTCGTTTCAAATGAAGTGTCAAACATAGCAGTTGCGAATGGAGCCAGTTCGTGTACCAATATATCATTAATATTGCTACTTCTGGGACTTTATTGAAGAACCCATAAATTACTGCAGGGTCATACACAATTTCAGTACCAAGTTTCAACGGTTTTCCAACCAAAGTAAATGTTACAATCTGCTTGGTGATTGGATCGCGAAAACCTTCAGACCAATTAGCTTCAAATATATACATAAATGTTATGCCAATTTCTATAGCTCTATCTAAGTTTTTATCATGTAATGATATTATATTACTGGTGGTGAATTTTTTTTCGTGAAGAAAACCGGTCTTTCAAGTCATCTAAAATCCTTGTTGAAAACTGTTATTTATGCTTATTTTTCCTGGTGCAAAGCATGTATGGTAACATCTGTTCAACTGCAGCTATTATTATGTAAAGGTCAATCTGATTCCCGTTCAGCAAGTACATATATATATTATCATGATCATAACAGGTTTTATTAGGAGATCTACCCAAATCTTTGAAATTGTGCTCTTGTTGGCAATATCTGCCAACAGCTGCATCAGATCAGACATGCAGACCAGTTTAAATTTGTCAATGTCTTGATATATGGGAACTGATGAACTTGGAAGCCTGACCAATATTTTGGAGAAAATAATTGTATTGGGACTAGTGTATGCTATATTCCTAGATTAGTCTATATTATAGTCTAGTGCTATGCCTCCAAATGTGATAGCCTTTGTAAAGTCAGAAGTAGGCTTAGAAAGTTGTATACCGGTACCAGGTACCTGTACCTAAACGTCATGCTTCTAATGATACAAAATGTGAATTGCCAATGTAGTGGTGGCGGCCATTTTATGCCCGAATTAAGCTTCTGAATAAAAAAATAATGCCGGAAATGAGTTTCTCGTGGTCAATTTAGTTGGAAAAGTGGTACTATACATATTTCTAGGGCAGAAAGTGAAAAAGTTACATTTCCACTGAGGCTATTGGCGGCCATTTTGTAAAACGTGAATAACTAAAATTGCCCAAGGGTGACACCTCCACACCCTCTGGATCCTTTAAGTGGGGGGTCTTGAAAACAATATTCTTCAAAGAAAAAAACTATATACTCCAAGTCCAGGTTAGAGCAAAATAAGGGACTTGGCTGCCGGACTATAACTGGTAAACGCGCAACACAAAATTAAACAAAACTTACGCATTTCTAGTCTATGGATATAGGAACCAAAATAAAAATGATGATTGTGGCCTGATTGTGTCGCTTTAAATGTGGAAAATGATGTTATAATTCATACATGTGAAATGCAGATTGTGATTTAAACAATCCATTTATTACAAAGCAATATCACTGCAAATGTTCCAGCAATGAAGATAGGAATAATTATTTTCAAGTTAAATCCCATGCATTTTATTATTTGAAAGGAAAATGAAATAGCATTGAACAGATTTTGATTCAAACGAACCAATGTAATTGCAATCATAGGTACATGTACAAAACAAAACTGAAATCTTGACAATCCAGAAATAATGAAAATAAGAGAAAGTTACTTTCTCTCATTTTCATTAGAAAAGTTAAGATAAATCTTAACTTTTCTAATAAAAATAAGAGAAAGTTACTTTCTCTCATTTTCATTAGAAAAGTTAAGATAAATCCTAACTTTTCTAATGAAAATAAGAGGAAGTTAAGATGATCTTAATTTTAAGGGGGGGGGGCGCCCCTGGTTCTAGAATGATCAAGAGCATCCGGTTCACATGGTATTAGATACTCACTACGTTAACACACGCAGGTACTTTCCTGCCAGATTCTCCTGCTCTGTTCACATTGACCACCATGCTGGACAGGAAAATAGACATCATGATGATCACCATGTTGAAACAGTAGTATATACCTTGAAACATACAAAACGTATTCTGCAGGGCAGACTGGAAATATGTCAATTCTGATACTTTATATCACAGTTGAGATACACGAAACGGAACATCTTCTGTATGACGATCATGGGTATGTTGGTATGTTGTCAGAACGGTAAAATATACAATAGTCTATATAATGTTTTGGATTAACATTATAAAACACCTGTAGGAGTATCTTCATGATAATTTTATTTTCTTACTTTGAACGACACACATAAAATAAAATGACATGACCAGAAAGAATACACAATAGCAAACGATTTTATTTGTTGATACTACTTTGAGCTAATATCATTTTGTACACGTCCATGTACTGCCGAACATTCGGCAGTACATGGATGTGTACAAAATGATATCAGCTCAAAGTAATATCAACAAATAAAATCGTTTGCTATTGTGTGAGAATACAGTATAGTCAATTGCCATTAAACTATATAAATGTACACTTACCTAATTTAGGAACAGACGAAGCACTCGAGGGCGCTGCCTCCACCAAAATCAACAACAGTACCAGGAAACTGGAGAATATACTCATGGCTGTAAGAGAAGCAAAATAATCTAATATAAAGGTATTCTTAATCATGGAGTCAGTTTCAATTACTGTTTGTATGAATTGGGCCTTCTATCATCTTTGTATATAAATGTACATGGTAGGCCTATAGTAAAGCTCAACTCTAAGTATTGCGCGACAAAGGGTTTTTCAATTTAAAATCATTACGAATGTCTTAGTTAGCTATTTCCGCTTTATCTGAATACATATGTATTCTGATGACTAAAGTTGATCCCCGTGCTGTAAGGGTAAACACACTGCCGGGTAAAAAGCAAGTACCTCCAGCCTTTCAAGTATATTTATAAGCTGCTATTGCATTTTCTTTTGACTTCACAAAGCGACGTGTCTAGATAAATTATAAATAATACAGCCTTGTGGTAGAGCCTCGTAAAACAATCATCAGAATAAACATTATATTTCACCCGATAACTACATATTTGCTTAGTGTTTCATTTTGTCGAATCAGATTTTGACACCTATATTCGATTCCCGCACTGAAAGACGTGAAAATATTTATAATGGCCATAGACCCATAACAAAGGTATTCAAATGAAGCGAAAAAAGGTAGCTAAGACATTTGTGATGATTTAAATTGATAAAAACCCTTTGGTTTCCCCATCGTTGATACAAAATATTTCAGCGTTGTTAAGGGTTTAAGTGATTACAGTTTCTTACAGGCTCATTGCTGTACGTATCGGTGTGTCACAGGCTGTCCCTAGTCGCAAAAACGTCGTAATTATAGTGTATAATTCGTCGCCTCGGAGCTAAAGGATCCTATCTGCCACTCTGACGAGTGTCAGATAGGATCCTTTAGCTCCGAGGCGACGAATTATTTCTGTCATTTTGAATATCGTACTGACTAAACATTGGGATGCTTTTCTGTCACATCACACGGCTGAAGCTGTATGTGCATTAGAAATTTAAGCCCACTCGTCCGTGGGAATAGTCACTATCTTATAATTATAGCCATCGCATTAAATCGACCACCACTATATAATTACACTATGATTCACGTTAGCCGTGGTGAAGTCTTTCCGCCTATTTTTCAATCGATTCTCAACCAGTTTTCATTAAAATTCGCAAGCACCATTTTAGAGTCAGGCTATTTTAGTGTCAGTAAACATATTGTATAGTTTCAAAATTAGCTCATAATCCCTAATATATAATATTATAATATAATGGTTAATTAGCTATAACAGTAAACGACGTCCCTCTCTGAACCATTAACTTCACTCCGTTGTTTTCACATAATTACCAAAGGGTCTATTTTCTGAAATACTGGCTCAAAGTTTCAGAGAAGTCGCCAGATGATTAGAAAATATTTTTTGCAAAATTCACTAGATATTGGTTCAGAATCAACGAATACCATCCACCACGGCTAATGTGAATATTACTGGGCTGGTAACCAGGTTGTGTTTATATAGTACCCTTAAAGCGCTAAATTAAATAATTTAAATTTTCACCCACTTGAAGTTGTGTCTCGCTACCGCGCCCCACAACTTGAAGTGGGTGAAAATTACTCATATTTATTTAGTTTGAGACGGAACTTTTGCAAATCTTGATGTCTAAACATTCATTTGATTTTCAATAAATGTGATTTTTAACATTCTAATAAAACTTATTAAACATTTCAAAAACGACTATACTGCCAAAATGCAGTATCTGTTTACATTACAAGTAAGCAGATACGGCCTTTCGGCTTTGCAGAGCAGTATAGTCGTGTTTAGCGGTGTAAGGGTTAAGCAGTAATAATCATGTATACAATTCTCGGTCATACCACTTGCCAACACTTGCCAATGCCTTACGAATTGCTAACAATCGTTGCGGATGATGTAAATGGGCTTAAGAATAACATCAAATAAATACTGCGACTGCCTTGCGAGTGTTATGAATGCTTGCGAATGCTTACAAACGGGCTTACACACTTTACACACGTACTTATGAATGATGCGAATGTCTTAGCAATGTTGCCATTGCCTTGCCATTTTCTCACGAAAGATGCGAATATTTGATGATGATGTTGCGACTGGTATAACTACGGAGTTTATATGACGCTGGGCTCATTGTTTTCTTGAATATAAAAAGAGAAACAACAGTGGTAAGACATTCGCAAGGAATGGGGAAACAGCGAACTTTACAAACGCCTTGCAAAGTGCCTAACGAACGTTGGAAATGCTTGAGAATGGCTTACCAATGTTACTAATAGCTTGCGAATGCTTACGAAAATTGACGGCAAATGACAGAATTCTCAACATTCGCTGAAATTTAGGAGACACTTCCTAAATTTGTCGATATTCGTAAGCAGGTGGAGAATGACTTGCGAATGTAACTAATTTGTCACCAACGCTTACAAATACTCGGCGAGTGAAGCGAATTTTGATAGAATATCATTTTTATTCGTAAGCACATTCGCAAACATATTCGCCTATGTGTGAGAGCAGCAGGTGTGTTCATTGCTAATTTTCAACATACTATAATTCCAGTAAAACATGCCTACCTTTTGAGTACCGATATCGGCTATAATCTGGTCGTTTTAGAAAAAACGTTATTGCAAATTTGAAAACGCCTTGTCAAGGTGAATGCGAGGTTATTCGGCGAAACTTATGATTTACTTAAAACTGAAAATATTAAATAAACTAACGTTTTACCAGTTTGAATTTGCGGGTCGTGCCAGCAGGCCACACTATCAATAAAATAAAATTGCAAATTATACGATTTGATGCTTCAGTGGTTAATTAAGATACGAGGCTGTGCACTTTCCCCATCGTCTGTAACCATGGTAACGACAAGGACATGGTGTTGATAGGAGCAACCAAAGTATAGGATGAGATCACTCACGAGCGCCCACTGCAGGTTAGGCTGCCGGGAGACAACGACCCAACGCTGTAGCAATTCTGGTCTAAGACATCAGAGATACTGGCCCAGCTATAGACAGGACTGCCTGTTGACTGGGATCTATGGAAAGGCGAATGCCCGCGACGCCATTCAGGACGCAATGAAACAATCCCCTATAATTCCCAATGTAATCAACTCATCAAGGAAGAAAAAACGTTATGCAAAGTTTCGTCGCTTAGTTTAGCCTCGTATGACTGGGCAGCGGCAACAGATAAAAGAGTACACGATGAAAACACACCCAGCCGTTTTTGCCGATTAGTTGCCGTTTCTGGCAAACAGTGTTCAAAGTCCATATGTTAGTTCGGTTTTTGTACATGTTTTTATCGAAGCAAACAGGATACGCTGAACCAATGCTGGTTCAACGTTGGCTCACCGTATACGACGCTGGCCCAACATTGAACCACCATTGGTTTGCTGGGTGTATTGTACTTTATATCTCTGGGTTATAGATGCTTCGGGAGTAGTACACGCTGTACTGCATTTATATCTCGCTCCATGATATACAGACTCTGGTCTGTATTCTCCTACAAGTTACGACATATCGTAGGCTTCGGATTGGTCGAGATGGCCATCTCGACCAATCCGAAGCCTACGATATGTCGTAACTTGTACGTGAATATGGGCCTTTTGAGACTGTGAATAGAGACACTAAGTACACTGACTTGGTAGTGCGCACAGTGAATGGTCTGAGCTTAACTGAACACACCCGGCAAATTACTGGGGATTCCCTGTGCTAATTTACAAGAAAAACGACTGATGTAACTCAACTTGCCAGAGATGACCTTCTGCGAGCGATGGGACGATATAAAACATGGCTAGTTCTGCTGTTGATCTCAAAGTGGAAATTAATGTTTTTTTCTCGTTAGCAGAAAAAGTGAAAACATGCGTCGGGCTACTTTATCATAATAAACTGGTCTCTGCTACATGTGGAAAAGACAAAAACCACAGCAGGACATTCAGTGTATAGCTGGTCGTTTATCATGACACTGCTGTGATGCAGGGAGTGTTTCACTTACGCCATTAAAATAACTTTTTCTTGGACTTAAAAAAAAATTATTACCACTGTCACAGTGGCCGAAATGTCCCTTTAATCACAGTGGGGCTATACTTATATTGAATGAGAGGAAAACAGGGGTGAGACTTTGACGAGAGGCAACAATTGAAAAGCTTTGCCTGCTATTACAAAATGACTTTAAATGTTAACACTCTGAAAATGAGTTCAATTTCATCCCTTCGACCTTGTTTCCCGCCCTAGCTCTTCGTCAGTCCGGCTCTCTGCTGACGAACTCGATTTGGCCTGGATTATGACACATTATCATGCTGAGGATTTGTGCGCCTCTGAGCATTGTCCTCTGGGGACTCAGGCGCTATTGAAGTCTTATTGATTGATTGATTGATTGATTGATTGATTGATTGATTGATTGCTTGATTGATTGATTGATTAATAGATAGATAGATAGATCGATAGATAGATAGATAGATAGATAGATAGATAGATAGATAGATAGATAGATAGATAGATAGATAGATAGATAGATAGATAGATAGATAGATAGATAGATAGATAGATAGATAGATAGATAGATAGATAGATAGATAGATAGATAGATAGATAGATAGATAGATAGATAGATAGATAGATAGATAGATAGATAGATAGATAGATAGATAGATAGATAGATAGATAGATAGATAGATAGATAGATAGATAGATAGATAGATAGATAGATAGATAGATAGATAGATAGATAGATAGATAGATAGATAGATAGATAGATAGATAGATAGATAGATAGATAGATAGATAGATAGATAGATAGATAGATAGATAGATAGATTGATTGATTGATTGATTGATTGATTGATTGATTGATTGATTGATTGATTGATTGATTGATTGATTGATTGATTGATTGATTGATTGATTGATTGATTGATTGATTGATTGATTGATTGATTGATTGATTGATTGATTGATTGATTGATTGATTGATTGATTGATTGATTGATTGATTGATTGATTGATTGATTGATTGATTGATTGATTGATTGATTGATTGATTGATTGATTGATTGATTGATTGATTGATTGATTGATTGATTGATTGATTGATTGATTGATTGATTGATTGATTGATTGATTGATTGATTGATTGATTGATTGATTGATTGATTGATTGATTGATTGATTGATTGATTGATTGATTGATTGATTGATTGATTGATTGATTGATTGATTGATTGATTGATTGATTGATTGATTGCTGATTGATGTATTGCTTCATTCATTCGCACATTCATTTCTTTAAATGTTATCAAGTCAGTAACCATGGTAACATAGAAAAATGTTTACGGCATATGTGATGCCATATCCCAAATATCGCTGCTCCAAATTCGAGCCAACGTCACAGGATCGAGCTGTAACGATAAAAAAACTGCATTTTTGTGAAAGCTTTGCGTTAGCTGAAATAATACATCATTCAAACAGTTGCCCATTATCATTTTCATTTGACTCGTTATGTCATGATAAGTGTTTTTTTAATTTCCGCCGTTAGAATTAATATACCTAACGTTCATATTTCAGTAGCTTTCCTGCTGCAGAGACAGTATTCAAAGTTCAAACCGAATTACCTGTTTGGCTTGTCTCGATACAACACTGCTGGGCTAAGGAAACAAATATACCTGCTTACATCAAATAGGGTCTGTGTATGACGGACAGAAAAAATGCATGGAAATGCATAAGGCCTATTTTTTGTCAGATCAGTTTCATAGATTTAAAAAAAATATTCTGTATAATAATCTGCATTTTCTACCGTAGGATTGACTTTGATGTACAAGTTATCTTGTACTGTAGTACTGTGGAAACTAATTTGTTCTCTGCTTCAAGCGGGAGTCCCAGATAGGACACTATAAATCTCCCAAAAGGCAGAATCTGCTCACTTGTAAAGTAAACATATACTGCCTTTTGACTTAGCACGGCAGTTCAGCTCTGATAGAATGTATCTTTGATGGAATGTAGCTTTGTGAAGGTCATGAATATTTCACTGGTTTGGGTCGCTCCCATCAAACCCCAGACTTGATCTGGAAGGGGGATCAATGGTTAGCCAAGAGTCAACTAACTTTGATGCAGCCCCAGGTTCTTCTAGTATTTGGCATTTGCACAGATCACAGTAAATAGCGATTTGAAATTCCAATTAAAGCGGTTACTTCGTCGTGAATACGCATGTCTGTGTAGGTATACACGTTTTCATCTTTGTATGAGATAGAGCCCGAGAAGCTCTACATTCTTAGCTGTGAAAATGGACGGTGAAAATGGTTGACGCCGAACAAACAATTAGGCAGTACATCGGTGAAAATAGTAGGCCGTATTGGTGAAAAACGCCCAAGCCATATCGGTAAAAATAGTAGGCGATATCGGTAAAAATAGTAGGCCATACCGATGAAAATGGTAGGCCATATCGGTGAAAAAAGTAGGCCATATCGGTGAAAATAGTAGGCCATATCGGTAAAAATAGTAACCATAGTGGTGAAAATAGTAGGCCATATCGGTGAACATAGTAGGCCATATTGGTGTCAATATTAGGCCATATGGGTGAAAATAGTAGTCCATGTCGGTAGAAATAGTAGGTCATAATTATGGGTGAAAATAGTATGCCACATCGGTGAAAATAGTAGGCCATATCGGTAAAAATAGTAACCATAGTGGTGAAAATAGTAGGCCATATCGGTGAAAATAGTAGGCCATATTGGTGTCAATATTAGGCCATATGGGTGAAAATAGTAGTCCATGTCGGTAGAAATAGTAGGTCATAATTATGGGTGAAAATAGTATTCCACATCGGTGAAAATAGTAGACCATATCGGTGAAAATAGTAGGCGATATCGGTGAAAATAGTAGGCCATATCGGTGAAATTAGTAGGCCATAGGATAAAAAGACTAGGCCATCGGTGAAAATAGTAGGCCATATCGGTGAAAATAGCAAGCCATATCGGTGAAAGGAGTAGGCCATATAGGTCAAAATAGGAGGTCATCATCAGGAACGTATAGCAATAACTGAGCCTGTATTCTCGTACAAGTTACGATACATCGTAGGCTTCTGATTGGTCGAGACGGCCGTCTCGACCAATCAGAAGCCTACGATATATCGTAACTTGTACGAGAATATGGGCCCTGAGCCGTAGAACAAGGCGTGTTGTTCTGATTTCATAACACCGTTTTTGTCATCCCAGCTCTTCAGGAGTGAACTGACGACGACATCGCTCAAACCTGGACAAAACATTCTAGTAACTGGTGATGTCATTTGTGTAGCGCCTCTAAACTCGGGTCACCAATAATTTAGTCCCTATATAGAAGTACCAAATTGTATCTAATCGTATGTTTGCTGATATATAATTATACTTGTTAACTTCATTTAATGATAAAAAATGCTAATGACATGACAATCATAAGTATGATGTGATGTCATCATGAATATTGAGCCATGTAGGCTATAGTCACGAGCTAATAGCTCCTCTACTACCTCAATCCTCTTTATACAGATATTATTTCAAATGATAAGGTTGGTAGGGGAGATCGGGGCACGGGACTATAGTAGGCTGGGCATACCATGTGAAAAAAAGTAGTATTGCATTTGTATTCTAAAAATAATAAAAATAATAAATAATAAGTAGAAATGAAGTGATATTCTACGAAACTATGCATGAACAAATTCTTTTTTTTACCAGAATCTTGAAATGTCACCTATATAATTATATTTCATCTTGATTAATATTTTTAATCTTTTTTTTAATTTGTAATCTCATCCTATACCAAACAGCAATGTAATATCGGTGAAACTATTTCAATCACGTAAAGCTTAGAGTCCTGTTTCAATTAGACGCAAATTCAATTGCTTGAAAGCACTCTTACCTTGGCGACACACTAATTCTTCCCTCTTAACGGTTTAACCCTTAAAGTGCTGAAATATTTTTGCATAAACCATGGAAACTATATACATTTTTTTAAATAGCTTGGGTAACTTTTCCGCTTCATTTGAATTCCTATGTCATAGGAATTATAAATATTTTTACTCTTACAGTGCGGGGATCGACTTTAGACATCACAGTCGTCTGTAGACGTCATATTCTGACGTCCCAAGTCGATCTCCGCGCTGTAAGGGTTATTATCTCATCAAGAAATATGATGATAATTCCTTTAACGTTTGATATGCGGACGTATGTATGATTCTCTCTATTTATTTTTGTGATGCATTATGTTCTATGTCGTTTTTCCCCATGCGTGCCCTAACGTCTATAGCGTCGTATGTGTTCTAGTCACGCAAGTACATGTTAAATATTATTATTATTTCCCAAGAGGGGCATGTACGTCATGACCAAGACATAACCTAATTTAACATGCTCGTAAGTGTCATCACCCCTAATAAATTAGGTTATGTCGCTTGTGCTTTCGTAATCTTGCTAAATAAAATTATATATCTGTGTTCACTGTAGGTACTTGGTATTTAAGTATACATTGTGACGCCTACTACAGTGGTGAGGAAAGAGCATGTGGTTGAAATAGAGCTGAATCGCATCATACATGATCATCCACAACGCCATTTAAAACGTTTTTGGTTTCAGATTAATTTCTTGCTGATTAATTGGACAGACAGGTAATGTGATCAGACGTAAATAAAGTAATCGTGTATCATGTGTCTTGGATTATAATGAATTGCCAGAAAAGTGAGTACATTTGAACCAAAACTAGAAAAACATTGAGTGTTTGTTTTGTAGTTAAAATAGATAGATGAATGAATAAATAAATGAATGAATGAATGAATAAATGAATATATGCATGAATGAATGGATGAATGAACGAACAAGAATGAATGCCACTTTTGTGCACAATCAGGTTTAACTGGACAAGAATAACACGCTGCATGTGATTTTGAGATGATAATCAAAGATCCAGACACAAAATTAAAGCTTAAGAACCCAGACTGCTTGAGGTCGAGCAAGTTACTTTTGCAATGAATATTTACGAGGTGTACAGAGAGTAAGGGGAGGAAATATTTTGCATCTTTCAAACCTGAATACTCGGAGCGGGGAAAGAAGACCAAATACCGGCTTGACAGGCGGTAACGCTAACCACTACACCGGGATCCCCAGCCATGTGCTCCATCGGGCCCAATTATAGAGAAACCTGGGCCAAAGACTTCATATCCCGCTGACAATGTGACAACTGAGAATTTGTTTAAAAGGAAGAAAGAAACGCTGGGTTATTATGTGTAATGCATACCAGTATTTATTTAACTTTGGACCAGCGTCGAAGACACTGGATCTACATTAAATCAACATTGGTTTCGTTGAGGTACATGTATTTTTTTGTGATCTTTTCTACGCACTTTATGAGCAAGAATGAATGGGGCTTGATGCCGCTTCCGTGAACAATCAAGTCAAAGTGGGTGGGTCGTCGTGATTCGCCGAGTAAACATTGTGGGCGCACAATGCAATGGCCCGCATGCGCAATATGGTCAACGTCCACAGGAGTAGAACTCGCCGCAATGTGAATATTATGGTTCAGTGAAGCATAACGACCTAGCTGGGCAAGAAGAATTTCCTGGTGATTTTGAGATGATTATCATGATAATTATTGTTCCAGACACATCTAACAGCATTGCAGCATTATTTAAACTTCTAAAACAAATATACAAAGCTGCTGAACGTACATGAACGTACCACATTCATTTCAGCATACAATTCTACCGTGTAACTAGAAACAGCAGTAGCTGCTTACTTTTCAAGTAATCGGCTACTGCTGTTTGGTTTCGCGTTTTACACACATTGACCCGCAAATATCTTAGCCTTTCCAGCTATGGTCTTTGATCTTCTTCTATATACGATACATCTCACAAGGAGAAAATACAAGAAGAGCATTTCCAAGAGCTATAAACTGATAAAAACAACTAACGTTTTTGTGCACAGTTTAATACTTTACGGTTGCGAGCGATTGCTTCTATTGGACTATGACCCGCAATTCTCCATGCTAAGACCACTATATTGTAATTTTGTTTAAATAAATGTATAATTTTCATTATACATGGGCTATTCTCAAAAGGTGCGTCGAAAATGGGGTATTTTTTTGTGATAGACAAAAATGATATTTCTTTATGCAAACTTGGAAATATTTTAATACTTTCCATTTCTAAACAAACTAAAGAAGCTGGAAAATCTTTTAAGTCTAAATATGATCATTTAATTTAATAATCATGACAACTTTTACTGTTTTGTAATGCATTATTTGATGCAAATAAATGGGACATTTCAAATCGTACCCAGAACAATTGTTTATCACAGGACACCAATTATTTTTTTCTAATTAATTTACGGACAAATCAAATCTGTAGAGGAAGAACTAATTTTATATAAAAAACATACATTAGCAGCTAAATTATAATAATTAGAGCTTTTTTTATGAAATATATTAAGCTATGGTGGTCGTAACATTTCGTGTCCTATTGACAGCTACTACTAAATCATGGCATAAGTTTCAACATCTTGTCACAATCGCTCGAAAAGTAAACTAAAAAGCCAAATAATATGATGCAGATGCACAAATAATAGTTGAAAACAAATGAAAACCAAGTAAAAGGGTTTCATTATTACTTTTACTGAACACCAAATTTTCGTGTCCTACATGCATTTTCTTCGGATGTCATTTTCTTGTACAGTAGTCGCCATTTAGTGTTCAAATTGGTGTGTATACATATCTGTGTACACGGGTTGTATGTGCTTTACATAATTGCATACAAAACAATATGGAACATAAAGAAAAAGGTATTTGTATAGGGGATGAAAATATGGTAAAATGTGCGTCCGTTCGACCGCTCATATATAGTGTTTTTATTTCACAATGACTGTACAAAATAGCAGAATCAATGTTGGATCTTGTCTGTATCCATATTTAGATAGTTTTGTGAAAATTTGAGATTAAACCTACAAACCAGTGAAAAGTTTTGATCACAAAACATTGTGAGACACGAAAGTGGTCGTAACATAGGACACGAAATGGTCGTAACATTGAAATCTATACTAGAAAGTAAGGACACGAAAAAATTTCGTGTCCACATGGTCGAACATTTGGTCGCACACAGGACACCAAGAAAATCATTCACTGCGGTCGCATATGGCATTATAGAGAGGACACTGTTCGACCGTTCTAAAAAACACGTATTTTTCACATTTATCCTCCATTTTCTGCTTCCAAATTTAATTGTATGACTAATTATCATTAATTTAATCGATATGTTAAGTAAATAAGTTAAAATTTTGCTTTAAAAAAACCGGGCCAAATGTCCCACTTGTTCGACGCACCTAATGAGAACCGCCCATATATATTAACCCATTAACCGCTAAATTATTCAATTGGAATTTTCACCCATCTGATGTTGTGTCTCGCTGACGCGATCCACAACTTCAAGTGAGTGAAAATTATTCAGATTTGACAAAATGGGGGTCAACTGTTTTCAAATAGTGCTGATTAATGTCACATTTTATCTTTAACATGTTTAAAATGTGATATTTCATGTGCTAATAAAAAATGAAAAGCCGAATATATGCGACACCGGCGGTTTAAGGGGTAATACTTTACTGTTACGAGTGATTGCTTCTATTGGACTATTTCCTCGCATGACCCGCAATTCCCCATGCTAAGACCACTAAATTGTAATTTTGTTTGAATAAATGGTATTTTTTCCACTATATATATTAACCTTTGAAGGGATAAGTTGTACAATTTACACAATAAAAATGGCTGAAACGGATATAGACGTGATCAGCACTTTAAGGGTCAGGATAATCAACTGTACAGGGGCCCGTATTCTCGTACAAGTTACGATATATCGTAGGCTTCGGATTGGTCGAGATGGCCATCTCGACCAATCCGAAGCCTGCGATATATCGTAACTTGTACGAGAATACGGGTCATTTAGCCTACCTAACCCGGTACGATCTGGTCTTTCTGGTGGCAGACAGAACACGATGAGGGTGAGAGACGCCAGGAACACACACGGCATGGTGAGGATGTAGCTGGAGAAGACCATCTTTCTCTGGAGTATCAGCTCAAAGCTCAGCACAGTGTACCCGTTAGAGTCGTTGACGTTTAGAATCTTATCTGCTTTGGACCTGTTGAGCAAGCAAAATATGCGAGACTTTGCTAGTAAACTTTATGCAAAAAATATATTAGTGATGGCATGATCTTCATAGAAAGTAAAATATTGTATCTGACACATATCAGATGTATTATCCTTAACCTTAAAGCGCTAATTATCTAATTTATATCCCCCCTCCCCCTTGAAGTTGTGAGTCGCTACCGCGACCCACAACTTCAATATTACTCATATTTCTTTAATTGGAGATCAAACATTTGCAAATCTTGAAGTCTAAACAGTGTTCATGGTTATTATAACCCCAAGGCTTGTACAGTCGTGGAGATCTAGCTATACATGTGTTAGCCTACAGCCTTTCATAACATATTACAATACACTATATATGACCAGCGTATACTATCAATCGTTGTTACTTGTTTGAACCTTACACAACTAATAAGGCATTTTTAAAGCTGAAAGCTATGACACTCAACTTACAAATTGATAGCAGGAGAGCAAAATATAAATTGCCTATAGTGCTACCGGGCAACACGGACTTGTATTGAGGTGTTGACCATAATTATAATCATGATAATTCAGACTTTGGAAACAATCACATTGTGCCTTAAACATTCGAATGACCCGGTGCAATAAAATAATAATCAATGAAAGGGTGTATCTGCTTCTTTGTAAAGTGGCAGATACATCGAAGGGGACGATATACGATATATCAAAAAACATTAGTGTTAGCCTTTAAAGTACCAAATTATTCATTTTTATTTTTCAGCCACTTCAACTTGTGTCTCGCTAACGCGATCAACAAGTTGAAGTGATTGAAATTAATTTGGATTTCTCAAAAAAGAGATAAAACGAATTTTTTTTATTCTTGTTGATGTAAAAAAAGATCCACCTGTAAAAAGTGTTATTCAATATTTGAAGTACCAAGAAAATTACAATGAAGAATTGTAGTCGTAAACTCGTAATACACGCTCAATGGGCTAATTATTCTACTATGATTTACACTTCCACCAACTACATGTACACTTTTTTGGAGAGCTCTTGCCTGATTATGTCCCATTCGCTTGACTCCTTGTAGTCAGAGTTAAAAGTGCTGAGGTCGATACCTTCTGCGAACGCCAGCTCCAGGTCAATCTCCCTGAAATTGTGTGTCCATGAGCCGAACCACATGGTGCAGCGCTGAGAGTCAAACGGGAAGTTCACCACGTCGATGGAGCAGGAAGAGCGGAAGATTTGATGAGGCACCCAATGTGCCATGCCGTCTGCCTTCACTTTGACCAGTACATTACGAGCCACGCTCTCTGGGTCTGCCCTGTAGAAGAAGTATACAATAAACAACTTTATCATGCCACCCCCACCCGTGCGATCCGCGTGTTTGGCCGTTTTGTCGCTCCAGTAAAGAAATGCTTAACCCTTTGACCGCCGGTGCCGAATATATTCGGTTTTTCGTTTTTTTTATCACATTATGTACCACATTTTAAACATGTTAAAGATAAAATGTGACATTACATCAGCAAGATTTGACAATAGTTGACCCCCATTTTGGCAAATCTGAATAATTTTCACTCACTTGAAATTGTGTGTCGCCTCAGCGAGACACAACTTCAAGTGGGTGAAAATTCAAATTAAATAATTTGGCGGTTAAAGGGCTAAGCTGTACGAATGATGGCTTCTAAATAAGTATAATAGTATTTGGCGATCATGCAATCGGTACAAATACAGCCGTTGCAAATTTTTGCACAGTCTATGCAAAAATGACAAACGCATAATGATGATTACAGGAGGCCTTTAGTAGGTTTTCCAGACGGGGTTCCGGAAGTAATACCCAGTTTCATATATTCCCTACTTTTCCCAATGTTTACCTAAATTTGTCCTAATCTTACTATGCTTATAAATCACAGACTCAAGAGCCAGCAAAACGGTTCCCCAAAACTGTTCTACAAGCAGCAGTATCTATTCCCTATATAAACTAAACAGAGAGCCTTCTCAGCAGATATAAGATGTTGAATCAATGTTGGTTTAACAGTTTTGAAATAATGTTGGTGAAATGCTGCGCAAACCTCCGGTTTATAAGCCACACAATTCTAAACCGTCAAAATATGTGTTTTCGATCAGACTGACGGTGTCAAAAATAAACACAATGAGATAAACCTAATTAGGTGAAAGTCCATGTCAACATAAAATTATGATCACACCCGTGTGAAGTGAGACACCCAGAAAAGTGAGAGAATTACCCTATGTGTACTGTGTAGTCAGCACGCACCGTACATAATGTAATGACCATGATGACCAAGTCGAAAAACAAATAGCAGGGCAAGCTGACGCAATGTTGGTCTAATATTGGGCCGTCGTCTACGACATTGGTCCAATATAAGTAACACTGCCGGGTTAATTTATCGTGCCAGCGGAACACTGCATATCATTAACTCAAGATTAGTCACCAGCCAAGGTTGTCTATATCATTCTCCAAATACGATTACAAGAATATTGCGCATACAAATGGCTGCAGGGGCACATTTGTATTCTACTGGAGTATAGTAGCTCTTCGAATAAAGGTCTGAGCTCGGTTCGCTGAGGATTTAAGCGCTATAGAAGTTTTTTTATCGATTGATGTTTTTTGACTAAACTGATAAATGAGTTCAATGAAACAGGATTTACTACTACATTGTCAAACTGATATCAGCATAATAAAGCTGATGTCATTTTTTATGTTTATTTCCCCCTGTATGTGTAATGAATGAATTTGTTTATTCTGTGATTTCATTTATGAAAAAGTACAGTATTAGCGAGCGTTACAATGGCTTCATGATCTTAGAAAACAATTTAAAACTTTCCACCTCAGTAAATCATTTTGCAAAAAGGCCCTTTAGCGTATTGACGCATCTCTGAGCTCCCGCCACTGCCAGTTTAGCTGGCTTAGTTTGAACGTTAAAAAATACTAGTAACGTGAATAAATTCGGAGACGATTAGACAAATATGTGTAATATAGATTTACTGTTTTTCACTCTCTGATGTCATTTACCGCATGACCATTACTAGTGATGAATTCGTGATTTTTGAAGGCTAATTAATTTATTTTTTAAAGTACACATGTTATTTGTGCAGTATAGAACTCACGTGTTATAGAGCATGATGTCTGGCATCCAGAGTTCGTGCATCTGGAGCCTGATCACGGACACCCCTCCGTACTCCGCCGGATCCCACGTCAAGTACGCGTCACGCCACTTCTGTAAGACATCCAGAAATCAGAATATCATTCCATGCACGCAATGGTTCTCAAAATGATCATTGTAGGTTTTGACATCCATCTCCCCTCAGCAAAATTTGACCTATTAACCCTTTAAGCCCTCACGATGCATTAAAGCATCATTTCACATCCATGAAAACATACTTGCTTTTTCTCACAACTAAGGGTCTTAGAATGAAAATTTCGATGAAACTTTTCTACGAATACATGGTAATTTTCTTTAATTTATCACCCACTTCCAGTCATCTTCATCCACTACAAGTCGAGAATTGCGACAGCAATTCGCGGCTTGTAGTGGATGAAGATGACAATGGTAAACCCAGGCTTGAAAGGGTTAAACCAAGGGTCTTTAGTTTTTATGTGAAGTATAACACGTTTTTCTAAATGACATATTTAGTTTATTTACACGGATCCATCTTCGTGCCGGACTGCATTATCTGATAACAGTGACCCAATGTTGTACCGATGCTGTTCCAGCGTCTGCTGCGACACTGTAACAGCATTGGTACATATTGGTGGGACCGAATGAGAATCAACGGATTTCAGAAAATACCTAATAATTTTTATCAAATTTTATATATAAGCCTAGTCATGTCTGTGACAATTTATGACTTTTTTTTATAAATTATTTTTATTCAAAATGTGCGAGCATAGAGGGTTGAAATAATGCAGCCTATAATACACACAGGTAATCATTGAATCTACTTTTCCACAACATGTCTAGAAGTTTTGTGCAATCATTCATTTATTAATTTCAGAGTGTGTTCTCTATAGAATTATGTGAATCAATTCACGCGGAAAAAACATAAAACATGAGGAAGAAGTGATAAAGATACATCACTGATGATTGCCATTCCGAGAAAAGCCCTCCGTCGATGATTAAGCTTTAACATTAACTATAGTCTCTCCAACAAGCAGAACACTTTAACCCAACCTTGTTTCAATAGTATGACAACGTCTCTGACATAGGCCCAACATTAATCCAAGGCTTTGCCCTTGATACAGGCTGAAAAACATACATAAGCACATGTTATTGTGATATTTGATTTGTTTCACAACCTAGTTGTTCTGCATAATGAATGTAATGGGGAGCTCAATCTGACTAGTTAAAAACACACACCCCGCACAATCACGGAGAATAATATTTGCTATAATATTTTTGTTACGATATTTAAAACATTTTACGCTTTCAAATTATTCCACACACCTTTTTATTGTTACTAGTTTCTGTGACAAGACACTGTTGGCGTCAGCATTGGTCACAAAAGGAAAGATCAAGAAGGCAATGTCCATTATACAGGATCATATTAAAAATGAATGGTGACGCAATCACGGCATAAAACACTTGGTAACAATAGTGTACATCTTTAATAAGAAGTGATAAAGACACATGATCACGGGTTATTGTCATTCCGAGAAGAGCCCTTCATGACTCAGCTTTCATTTTAACAAACAGAACACTTAACCAACGTTGGTTTAATGCTGGGAAAACGTATCTGGTACTGGCCCAACATTGTCCACCCGCCCCCCGATACAGCTTGAAACACATAAACGCACCGTTTGATTCGATAATGTATAATAGTGAGATCGCGTTCCGACCAGCTCGAACCACACACCCCCAGCAAACACAAAACATTATTTTGTATAACATTTGTACAACGCCGGCCCAACGTCTTCGACGTTGGTCCTGCATTGTACAAATGTTATACAAATGGTTTGTGTTTACTGGGCAGCTCGCACTCATTGCCAATAATATTCGCCATAATATCTCATAATATCTCATGTTGTTCAACACACCTTTTTTACTGTTATCCGTTTCAGTGAAAATACACTCATTCTAATACGACCAGGAAGGCCATTAACTAGTTAATCAACGTGTTTGATACGGAAGAACTAATCAACTAATCAAGCGGGATCATACTAAAAATCAGTGGCGGCTGTTAAAATCATGTCCGTGTTCAGAGCGACACTGTCGTGCAAAGTCGACAAAAGACAATTACATCTTCTGACTTTGCACAACGGAACCCTTCGGTCAAAATGATTTGTTCTTCATTCATTTTCTCCAGATAGTATGATTATACGGATTGCTCTGGCACGACCTTGGCAAGTAACACAATATGTAATTATTATTTCGATGCGAAGGCTAACGATTAGTCCTGATGATCCGACCTTTCAATACATTTAAATGAAATAATTTAATTAACCCTTTGACCACCAAAATTATTTAAATGGAATTTTCACCCACTCGAAGTTGCGTCTCGCTGACGCGATCCGCAACTTCAAGTGAGTGAAAAATATTAAGATTTGACAAAATGGACATAAGAATTTTTCAATCTTGTTGATTAATGCCACGTTTTATCATTAACGTTGTATTTAATGTGATAATACAAATATAAAAAAACGAACGTAATTGGGACCGGCGGCTATAGGGTTAATCAAAGTCGAAATAAATTTAGATCGAACAATTTAATTAAACTGTAATTTAAGGATGTTTCGAAGGGATAATGATAAAATTACCACGTGTTAATTAATTGGAATTGAACATTAGGTAAGATTTGCAGAAATAAATATAGTTTTGTGTGCTACATAAACTGTTCGAGAAATGTGATTTGTTATTATTATCTTGCTGTGTGATATCACCGAATCCCTTCTCGACTTCTATCCAATTGGCATTCAAATACCACTTTTAAATTTGCTTACTAATCAAATTTTTGACATTCATCTCACTACATCTTGTTTTATTACCCAGATGTTTTAATCTGTATTGCATAATGTCGTTACAATTAACCCTTTAACCGCCAAATTATTCAATTTGAATTTTCACCCACTTGAAGCTGTGTCTCGCTGACGCGATCCACAACTTCAAGTGAGTGAAAATTATGCAGATTTGACAAAATTGAGGTCAACTGTTTTTAAATATTGATGATTGATGTCACATTTTATCTTTAACATGTTTAAAAGATGGTACTTAATGTGCTAATAAAAAATGAAAACCCGAATATATGCGGCACCGGCGGTTAAAGGGTTAAACCTTAAAGCGCTGAAATATTTTTGTATAAACCAAAGGTTTTTTTCAATTTAGAATCATCTTAAATGTCTTAGTTAGTTCTTTCCGCTTCATTTTAATACCTATGTTACGGGTCTACGGCCATTATACATATTTTTACTCTTACAGCGCGGGGATTGACTTTAGACGTTAGATTCCGGAGTCTAAAGTCGATCCCCGCGCTGTAAGGGGTAAACCATTGGGTAAGGCAATTATCAGCCAATTCGCGGCATTTACACTCGACAAATCAATCCATGGTTGCCTTTTATCGGTTGAAGGGAATATATTGCTGTGATTGATTGCCTGTCGTTATCGCTTGTAATCAATCATTAAGTTTTTAATAAACTCCTCATGCTTTTCATTAAAAATAAAAAAAATCTTAAGCAGTAGCAGTGAAACTGTCACCCTCCTTTCTCTTACTTGGCATTATTTTTTCTACTATAAAATAAACCAACCCATTAATAGATCAACGTGCTTCAAAAAACACAGCTTGGTTAAAATTAATATAAAATAATACCGATCCAACCGAGAGTTGTACACTTATGTCTCTAGTTGGCAGTAGCCATCCTGAGGAAGGCAAACAGCCGACACGTTAGCGATGAACAGTCAACTTTCTTGTAATGTAACTGGAGTCTTGAAGATTTTCACACATAATGACAAAAGGGACATTGAATGAACACTAAACCAATGTTTTAAAGTCGCATAAATTAGTCTTCATCATCATAACGATTAAGTCGAATAGCTTTACCATTATAATGATATTTAAAGACTAATTAATATAACGTCAAATATAATATAACGTCAATAATATAACGTCAAAGACACACTACTTTGCATAAAATACCCATTGAACAAGGTATATGTATATTGTTGGGTTCAAAATGTCCTTTTTACATGCTTTAACAACAACGAATATTCTATCAGCACTATTTTATTTTACATCCAAAGCTAACATATTTTTGTGACATGTTTTTATTTTATACTTTCATTGAAGTAATATTTGTCCATAAACAAAACAATCTTTATAACAAATAACATAATTGACTACATCCGGGAATTATTCAAAAACGACATTCTACCAATAATTCCAGCTGTCATGACTTGTATTAACGTAATTCATAGGGTATTAATATGTTTTCAAAAAATAGCAAACTCGTTGTTTTATGACACCTAACAGCGAAGATAAATCAATTATATCACACCAACAAAAACTTGTTTTGTATATAAAAACATTATGTGTCTTAAATGCTTGTGCGTACCTACAGTACTGTTCATTTGAAACTTGCGGGGAATTCACCGGGAATATTCACATGAATTCACCACAAGAGAACTCTCCATGGGGAATTCCCCTTGGGGAATCTGATTCTTTGCCCCAGGCAAATTGGTGAATTCACGAAGAATGCCCGGGGAATCAGATTCACGGTGAATTCCCCATGGTGAATTCACCGTGGTGAATTCTCCATTGGGATTCTCTGGGGAGTTTCTGATGGTGAATTCCCCATAGGAAATTCCCCATGGTGAATTCCCCACGGAGAATTCTTCTTGGGAAATAGGATTCACAGTAGGGAATTCATATGATTCATCTTGGAGAATCTGGGAATGCAACAGCAAAATGCTGTTATCTATGTATGCAAGGAGGCGAATTGTCAACTTAAAACAGACACAGGGTCACAGAGGCTTGTGCCGTTATCAAGATGGCCTGTTGTCATATTGTCATTTTTCTTTAGCATCATCGTGTGTCGTTGTTATTATGCGATTCAGCGACATTTAATAACGATGTGACTGATCTCCTGTTACTTGAGTAATTTCAGAGACGTGGATGTAGGCTACAACTGGACGGCCTCGCTGTGATTGTGAATGGATTGACAGTCATAGTCATACTCATACCGCTAGGCGTTGCTACTCGTTACTACGTTAGGCGTAGTGTGATTAGACATGTGATGTATGTGTTGAATGAAGATGTGTTGTGTTGCTATTATTACGTTATGTCAGAAAGGATACGAGAGAGCCTCATTTGACCAATCCAGCGTAAGCCTGGCTAGTTTATGCGAGCCGATGATTTCCGGATAATCACTCGTTCTTTTCCGGAATTCCAAGAAGACTGCGCTCGCTCGCACACATTTCTCGATATTAGTTCCGCATTCTCTGCATAACGGATAACTAATGAGGTATAAACATAAGACAATAAATAATGATTTTATTCCTTCAATAGTGACACGGTTTCAGAATATTTGAACGATCATAGAGAAAAATACATAATGTAATCGATAGTTTACACAGTCAAACGTAGGCCTACTGCCAGTACTGGTGCGGCACAGCGTCACTGGCATATAGCTACGCGAATTGCGGGAAGTGCAAATTCCCCACCGCGAATTCGCCGAATTCCTCACCGCGAATCCGCCGACTTCCTCACCGCGAATTCGCCAAATTCCCCACCACGAATTCCCTACCGCGAATTCGCCGACCTACATGTATCTCTATCGCTGGCGAATATCGATCAGTGAATTCGCGGAGAATCCATGGCGAATGTTCGCCCAATCATTTGTGTTATCGGCGAATATCATTCATCGCGAATTCGGCGAATTAAATTCGTGTGAATTCGTGGCGAATATTCACCACGTAAGTTTCAAATGAACAGTACTGTAATTAAATGATAACAATATGCAAATAATGCAAACTGTTTGTAAAAATGTTAGACACAGTTATTGCTGAAAAAATGAGAAAGGCAAATTTGTATCTGTTACACAGTCCAATGCGTTTTAGGTCCGTGCATGTTAAAACGCATTTAGAAAATACAAGAACTTGTTTGCATTGACAACGATAACAATCACATAATGTTTTCAAATAAAGTTTCGTCAATGTTTTGTTTTTAATCTCACTGCAACATCATATTCTAAAATTCTATTTAAATAACATTGTATAATTATGTAAACTATGATCGCGAGAAACATAGATGTATAATTTGTATAAGTACATATATACATAACATATTAAACCCTTTGATCTCCCTCGTCACATTTATGCACCATATGTTATATCTTGAATACAATTCCACCACACTAACCCTTTAACTGCCGAATTATTTCATTGGAATTTTTACCCACTTGGGAGTAGTGTATCCCTAACGTGATCGACAACTTCAAGTGGGTGAAAATTATTCAGATTTGACCAAGTGGAGGTCAAGGATTGTGAAATCTTGTTGGTTAATTGAGAAGTTGGTATTTCATGTGCTGATAAAAACGAATATAATTGGGACCGGCGGTTTTATTTAGGATATTATAGTTGAATATATCATAAACTCACCACATTTTCTGCACCAATGTGGGAATTGCCGTGGGTGGGTGTGCCGACCATTTTGTCGTTGTAGGCGGTGGGGGGGGGGGGGGGAAGGGGGGAAGGGGGTCACTGTTTTTCGCTAATCTCTTTTCATCAACATATGGCGCCCATACAGAATCGCCCAGTGAACACAAAACATTTGTATAACATTTGTGAAATGTTGGTCCAGCGTCGAAGACGTTGGGCCGACGTTGTACAGATGTTAAATAAATGTGCTGTGTTTGCTGGCGCGCCCATAACAATCTAGATTGAGTGCATCTCGGTGCTGTACGTGCATGATTGAAGGTCATTTATCATGTTAAACCATGTTCATAAGCAATGTTAAGTAATCTTATCAGGTAGTAATAGTCAATTAGGGCTCACCATTTATCTTTATGTATACCTAATCAAGCCATTAAGTTCTGTTCGTGTTGACATTTAACAGTAAATGAATGTTTGAGTCTAGCACAGGTTATCATACATACCAATACTTAATGAAAACTATTATGGAGGAGGAGAGGGCTGCAAGCGATGATTATGAGCACATTATTATTCGAAACTAAGCTGAACAAAATTTATAAACATTTTTAGTCCGCAGTAAATACCTAGATTAACTCACCCTTTCATGATCGAATTTACCGTTGTCATCTTCATCCACTATGTCGCAATTCGCAACTTGCAGTGGATGAAGATGACTTGAGGTGGAAGAAAAATTAAAGAAAATTGCCCCATATTGGAAAAAAAATTCATGGAAATTTTCATTCTAAAACCCTTAGTTGTGGGAAAATTAGGTCTGTTTTCAGGGATGTAAAATGATTCTTTAATACATCGTGAGGGCTTAAAGGGTCAACTTCTAAACAACGAGGGATCATTTTACATCGTGTATATGATTATGTGATACAGATTCTTGCACTTACAGCGTATAATTAAAACACGGTTACAATTTGTTTTATTAAATTGCTGAGCATGTCTGCCCATCACCACATTGTGACCAAAACTCACCATCTTTGTCCACATGCTGGTGGTCAGGACCTTCTCTTTTTCATCTAGATCCATCTGGATCAGCCCCAGACCAAATCTCAGGACAATGGAGTGTGATATATTGAGCACAGGTCTGCCTCCGCGACCTACCATCTCATACCCCGCCATCAAATGCTGCAACAGCCTCTTCTCTTCAGACATCGGGAAGGCATCCGCTCGAGCACTGCAGAAAAAAACATTCGATTGCTGTTATCTACTGCGCTGATAAATTAGCTAATTGTAATTTCTTCTGCGATACCAGACTGTCAATGATTTCCCGCAGGACGCATGACGTGGGCGCAACGGGGAATATATGTGTTGATTCAACTTATATAGCCCGGTGGCAAAATGACAAAACTTCACAGTGGGGTGTACTTTTTGTTACCACACGGAAACCGTTTTTTTAAGAACCATCAATACCCCTGAACTCAGTAAAGTGCGGTTTCCATTGCCGGAATTTGCTGTTTCATTGATTATTAAAGCAGCTCCTTGGGATGACATCATTTCTCGTTTTTATTTTTATAGTGAAGTAGTGTATCCCCCAGATCATGATTTTATTTTTATCAGAGTTTTTTGGTTTTTTTAAATATTTTTTATCATCATTTCTATGAATCCGCTTAAAACCCAAACAAACTTTTTGTATACCTAAACACTTTCTAAAGGACGGTTGAATAATCCTACAGCATTAGGCCACATGTTGATGCCGTCGGCCCAGCGTTGGGCAGATAATTAGTGTTGCAGCTGTATCCCCCATGTCCTGACTATAAGACACCAATTAGCGGCGATTGTTTTGATCTCACCGTTCAAGACGTGGGAATATGTGGGGTAAAGTGCTCTATATTGTTGACTTATTTTGTTTACATGGCAATGTACGACCTGGAAATATACTTATTTCACTCTTTTTTTTTTTTAACTTTTTTTGTATTTTTAGTTAAGATCAGTAGGCTATATAGCCTTATATAAATTAAATTTTCATAATTGAAAATGTCTCATTCCACGGGGTCTCATTAAGCAAATTAGGCAAGCATTGTTTAAAAGATTTCTTCAACAATTTAAAATAAATGTCATTGGCACATTTATATGATGTCTATTCCCATATTTTCATGGTCAATATTTAGGATATAAATGAAAGCATAAAATGTGAAAAATAATAATTATATTGCCAATTAGGCAGCCATTGCCGGGAATTGCTCTTCTCGTGATAACTTTAAAAGGAATTGACATAGATACTTGTATGCCTATGACCAGATATATGTATGCTTCAAAATGAGTGTTTCTTATATTTTTAAATGTCATATATTTTGTTCCATTAAAGGGACATGCCCAGGCGTAAAATCATCTCAAAATCGGTAATTTTATTTCAGCTTAATAATATGACCATATGATGTAAACATATCCATAGACTAAAACTGCAAAAGTTTTTTTAATTTTTGTGCTGCGCACTTACCAGTCTATACTAGATATAGAGACGAAATTTCTTATTTCTTATTTTTGACATGGTTTGACATGGTCAATAATTAAAAATCAGGAATTTCGTCTCTATATCTAGCCTAACTTGTGAATGCGCAGCACAAAACCTAAAAAAAACCTTTGCTGTTCTAGTCTATGGACATGTTTAGTTCATTATGGTCATATTATTAAGCTAAAATAAAATCACCGATTTTTTAATGATTTTAGACCTGGGCATGTACCTTTAAAGAATATAGCAGCCTTTTTTTTAAATAAATATTCATGTATTTAACCTGGGTTGAAATCTGAAGCATTGATTTTTTCTCGGCATCTTTTAGCATATAATTTGTTATCCACTTGGTTTTTCATAATTTGGGTGTGTTGAGCTCGAATCTGTCGGATAACAGTACTGGGATATCACTATTGGCAAACCCAAATATATTAGTAAAATAAAGAAGTAAATGCGCGCGTGCGAGACCTAATCAACTGCTAATGGGATGCATGCAACAGAAGCGCATGCTACACATATATTTCTGGCCCAAGCGTTATGATGTGTAGAATATCTGGAAATTAATGGGAATTAAGAGATGTTAAGCCCATCTACATGTATCATGACATAACATAGACTCGACGCTAGCCCTCGATCTCACTCAGCCCAAGCCGACCCAGCAAACATGAAACGGTGGCCGAACTTTTTATTTGAAGATTTGTATTTTGAGAAGCCGTAAATGATTCATACTTTATATATATTGCGGTTTTCTAGTCTATATGACACGTCTAACAATGCAGCATTGAAGTGTGATGGCAGCACCATGATGGTCTCACCACACAAATTCATAAGTGCATCATAGCCTTAAAAAGTATTTAAAAGCCTTAAAAGTATATTTAAAACATGTGGCACATTCCACTAGTCTTTTGTTTAAATATTTCAATTTTGATACCAATTTGGTCAAATTTCATGAGGATTTCTTGCTCCAAAAACATCGCAATCGGGAAAGATGTAAGTCACATGGCAGTAACAAAGAATCTTCCCTTTGCCCGTCTCACTACGAGTGCTCGCCCGCGGGCTCGTGGGTAAGATAACTTGTTAGGGAGGATGTGTATTGGGGATTCCCAGATAGTTTATAAGGACACTGCAGCTGTATGTAAAAGTAGAAAAAAGCCTGATGCTTAAGGATCATTTTTTTTATTTTTATATCGAAAGAGTAAATTCTGAGCATAAAAAACATTTCTCCACCTTGACAATGCTGAAAGGCCCGAGCATATAGAACACACTACACGTAAGTCTATGTGAGGGATTTTATGGTGTGGTGACACGACATATTCGAGGACATTTCCACGAACACGATCGACACGTCGACCCAATGCTAGCTTGATGCTGGGGCAGCTTCTACGCCGCTGCCCCAACATCAAACTGGCATCGGGTCGACGATTCCTGTTTCCTGGCATAACGCTAAATCATTATGCTCCGTTAGACGCCCAGCGAGGACATGACCTACATGCATAATCACACCCCTGGTAGAACCTACAGTAGTGCACAGTTTTGTTACGTGGACCTGCAAAGATGAATTCGGCTTCTGTTACTGAAACTGGTGATCTTTAGTCAAAGGCGATGTTTTCCCAGTGTATAACTCCATACTAGCTGACTAGTAGGCCCTACTGGGTAAATTAAATGGTAGACTATAATTGCAGGGGTAATTGGCCTAGAGGAGGAAACCGCACTTTGATCCTCTGCAGGTTTGGCGATGATCCATCACCTGTGATGCTGAATCAACATAAACCCTTACAATGCTGATATATATTTGTATAAACCATGGAGACCAAAGGGTCTTTTTCAATTAAAAACCATCATAAATGTCTTAGTCAGCTCTTTGCGGCTCATTTGAATACCTACGGTATGGGTCTACGGCCCTTATAATTATTTTAATTCTTTCAATGCGGGGACCGTCTTTATACGTCAGAATCTGACGTCTACAGACGTCAGATTCTGACGTATAAAGACGGCTCCAGCGCTGAAAGGGTTGAATCAACATTCATATATCAATGTATCGTGTTTTCTAGGAGCGTATAGTCTTGAAACAGTAGAATCTTAGACCAAGGGATCTGAATAAAGACATAGTATGTACATATAGGCTATTAGTCTTACACAATGCATATGAAGGCGATGTGATGTGTTCAGTAGAGCATGTCGACCACGTCGCTGTCTGGTGCCTATCTCATCAGTTCTGGGGAGGAGCATCCAAAACGCAGAAAATTAGCTGGGTACTATCAGAGGAGAATAACAGAACCTCATCGCATGCTGGGTGGTTTGGATAAGTGAGGAAACACATAATGCCCGCTCTGGGATTGTAAAAAGATTTATCTACATTCAACATGTAGTGGCTGATATCCCTCGACGCAAAGCAAACGTAGCAGGAAAAAGAGAAGCCCTCAAGTTATTTTTCTCAACCAAGCTAAATACGTGTTTTGAGCGGTGGGCCAGCTTCCTGCGATGTTCCCAGCAAACAGAAAGCATTTGTATAACATTTTATACAACGTCATCCCAACATTGTATAAATGTACTACAAATGTTTTGTGTTTGCTGGGTTGGACCATACTTCAGCAGTCGTCTTGTGTCTCGGGGAATCGTGGTTGCTCACCTAGCACGGCTGATCCGGTTATTTTCTCAGTATTGGCCCACTGTTGGCTTAATGTTGGGGCACCCTCTACGACGCTGGGACAGCATCAAACAACTACTGGGTCAATGTGGTCTTGTTTGCTTGGTTGGCTTCTTCAGCAGCGAGGCAGGTAGACAATTTCTCAGCTGGGTGAAATGTAGATAGTTTGCCATAACAATATTTACGACGCTCGTCACGAATACGTCTGAACTTAATCTACCTTTCTGTTTCAATTAAGAATATACTCTAGAATAGCAAATAAGTGACAATTTCAGGTGTACATTTCAAAAATAATTAGCCAAACGTTTTTCTCATTTGTGTCCTTTTTGTGAAAACAAGTGCACTTTGAGTGCAATTCTTTGAGTCGACGTAGTCCTCTTCGATATGAAAATATGAGAGTACACGTACTATACATGTGGTGGACTACATTTAACTATACTATATAACTATATTTAATTCGACAGGTCTTTCACAGAAAATGTATCTGGAGCCTGTACAAGATGTAATTGTGGTATGTTAACAGGCTAAACCAATTAAATTTAATATAAGCTAATCAAGCATGTCTGATAAATCTGAGACATCAAATTATTTTCAACAAATACTTTATCGATGTGGATACTGTCAATACAAAAGTGCATATTTAGACCTGAAATATGAAATTACCGTTGGTAATGGTGTTTCATCAATCATTTCTGGGCCTTCTTTATTTTTACGTCGTCAAGTGATATTTTAAACTGCCGTTAAAACTGACATTTCAGTCGATCTGGTAAAATGAATGAAGCTGTCATTTATAGCAATGAATGCCACAACATGCTATCTTGGCTGAAATGTACAGATGATTTCTTAACTCTTGTATGGTTATGCATCGAGCTCGAAAGTAAATAACACAAAATAGTGCCTAACGTCCTTTCCGACCAAGATAGTGATTCAACGTTAGGCGACAATAACCTTTAAAGCGCTAATTAATGTATTTTTTACCCACCTGAAGTTGTGTCTCGCTACCGCGACCCACAACTTCAAGAGGGTAATAAATACTTATGTTTGTAAAACTTGAATCAACAGGTATGACAATCTAGCAAATGTAAGCACATTTCTCCTTATTTTTTTATTTTTTGAAAGACAAATAAAAAGCCGAAAATGTCTATAGACGCGATTAGCACTTAAAGTGTTAATATCAGTTGATGGGTGAATGGCAGAGAGCGTTATTGAGGGTGATTTCCTTCACTTGCCCCTTCCGCAGGGAATTTACACCTCCTCCCTCCATATATGCCCAGACAGCTTACTATGAAATCATCGGACATGATAACACCCGGAATAGCAATAGTTACAGGATTATTAACTAAATCGTGGTCATATTACTGAAGTGGGATCTTCATTAGAACCGTTGCTGAACGGATGTCGCGGGATATATCGCGCCTATTACTACCCACGTAGTAGTAGTATAATATACAGATGATGACGTGAGGGTGGGGTGATTGGCATGGGCATTGTTGCCAGTGTTTCCTTTACTCGCCCAATAAGGACATGCATGTCTAGGGGATTTACCCCTAGGCATGCCCAGACTTCCAGAGCTTACCACCTACGCTGTAGACTCAACCACGCTATTGGGTATGCAACAGGTGAATTGATCTTAAGGATCGAAAAATACTGCCGCAAAAAAACATAGCGATACCCATCAAGCCCAACATAAAAGTAGTATCTTCTATAAGAAAAATCGCATAGTGATATGATTTTTCCAACATTATACAGGTACCTTCATTTTAAAGTACACCGAACCTGCATTGTATACTTATCGCCCTGAAACAAATGTATCAGATCTTTTAGTGGGATTTTTTACCGTTTGTTCACTGATATATCACTTCTCAAAATCTTCAAAATTAAACAATTTATAAAAATAGTCTATCTAACTTTTAAAACGTGTTTCTAAAACCAAACGTAGACAGATATAGAGCAAAAATAAAATTACTTCAAAATACGAGGTAAGCATAAGATATATTTTTTTACACTGCGTCTTATAGTCAATAATGAAAAGAAAAGTATTCGCTCAGATACGGAATATTGTTTTATTAGTCGTTATTATCAACATAATAATTAAGGAAGGTCTCTATTATAGAAGAAATCCATTTTTCTAAGTACCATGCATAAAATAATCATGATAATGGTGACAGAATAGTGTTATTCACAAGTATCAACCCTTTATCCGGCAAGTCATTTCACTTGAATTTTCACCCACTTGAAGCTGTGTCTCGCTAACGCGACCCACAATAACATGTGGGTGGATATTTGCTTAATTTGGTACCAAACATTTGAAAATCTTGATGTTTAACACTTTCGAGCCTGAATTTATCATTGTCATCTTCATCCACTACAAGCCGCGAATTGCTGCCGCAATTATCGACTTGTAGTGGATGAAGATGACTTGAATTGGTTTAAAAAATAAAGAAAATTACCATGTATTGGTAAACCAGTTTCATGAAAATTTTGGTTCTAAAACCTTTAGTTCTAGGAAAATTAGGTCTGTTTTCAGGGATGTAAAATGATGCTTTAATGCATCGTGGGGGCTCCTAATAGAACGAAAGTAAAACGCCTATGGTTATACTCGGTGCTTACATGGTTAAGAACGAGTTAATAAATAGCTGACTGAGTGGTGTGTATTGTCTGAGGGGTTATGGTGTGAGACAGAGAGGACATCTTGTAAGCCTCGTTTTGTTGTAGTAATCCTTGTCATTACTGGTGAATGGCGCAGATTCTCGTGCAAAAAGAAGCCAGGATTTCCTAAAGCCATCTTCGCGACTTCCCTTATAATTAATAGGTCTACCCTTTATATTAGTGCTATATCAAACAGTAACAGCCGTGTGCCAATATATTACACGATAATTAAGCGACTTATTTTAAAATATTACAACATTCCCTTTAATATTCGAGAACTAAATATTATATGCTTCACAATTTGTGTTTTGTTTAACCCTTTCAGCGAGCGGACCGTCTTTATACGTCAGAATCGGACGTTCGTATACGTCAGATGCTGACGTATAAAACGGTCCTGATCTCACACTGAAATAATTGAAATATTTATAAAGACCGTAGAGCCATAACATAGGTATTCAAATGACGCAGAAAGAGCTAACTAAGCCATTTATGATGGTCTCAAATTGAAAAAATCTGTTGGTTTCAATGGTTTATACAAAAGGAAGTGTCTATTTACCCCGTCACGGGGTGTGCAAGAAAAGACTAAAACCCTTATTTAACCCGACAATGACAACCAATCAAAATCGTTCTTTCAATGCCCTGCTGTCAATGTTTGTTTTTTGGCGCTCATTCACGGAACTGAATAGCCTACACTAAGACCTTATCAAAATGAACAGGTAAGTTATGCCGCGTAAAATAAACTTGTACAAATGTAAATATATCCCTGACTCCTGACAACTATTATCGCTTGCAACATTTACAAAAGATATGAAAGCTGGATTACTACCAAATATTATGTGAATTGGCAACTACACGTATTATCGTCCTTGGCCGCATTTGATTTATGCTAAATTACCATACAAACAGTAGTCGCAACAGGTTTGATTACGACGCCCGCTGTGCATTTTACATTGCTTAGTATCTGAGACATTTACCCAAGGTTACTTTATTGTTGGTCCACCGTCTACGACACTGGGCCAACATTAAACCAACATTGGGTAAATCTATAGTCAACTTAATGACGGGGAATGTCGGCCGCAGGTCCAGGCGGGAGAGCCGTTTTTTTCGACACATTATTTTAAAAAGCCACCTAAATCGACCTTAGCATATCAACAAAAACTTGAGGGCCGGCACCAAGCCCCCCTCCCACGTTTTTTATTAAATCCTGAAAAACAACCTGGGCTAAATAACAATAAAAACTTTCTTATATAACCCACATAAAACACAAGTGGGTCATAAAGCTATTTCATTCTTCGTCTTCAACCCACATAAAATCACACGGAATAATATGTGGCCTACCTATTTAACCCACAACAAAGCATCCAGGCTAAATAACTATTTCCACATCAAACAACCCGGGCTAAATAACAATCCCAACCTTCTTATTTAACCTGCAATTAAGAATCCAGACTATATACCTATTTCAACCTTCGTATTTAGCCCACAACAAAGCATCTGGGTTATAAACGTTTACAGCTTTCTTATTTAACCCACAGAAAAGTAGCTGGGTAATAGAGAACTATCTCAACCTTCATATTTCATCCACACAAAATCCACCGGGCTAGATAATTATCCAAACCTTCTTATTTAGCCCACAGAAAATCACATACTGGGCTATTTACCTATTTGAACCTTCTATTTAACCCAAATAAAAGGTAGTAGGTTTTTTATCTTTTCAACCGACATATTTAACCCACAGAAACATCCCGGGCTAAGTAACAATACAAACCTTCTTATATAACCCACATAAAACAAGTGGGTTATAGAGCTATTTCAATCTTCGTCTTCAACCCACATCAAATCACCGTGAATAAATAACTATGTCAACCTATGTACCTATGTACTTATTTAACACACAACAAAGCATACAGGCTAAATAACTATTTTCACACCAAACAACCCGGGCTAAATAAAAATTCCAACCTTCTTATTTAACCCGCAATTAATAACCCAGATTATATACCTATTTCAACCTTCGTATTTAGCCCACAACAAACCATCTGGGTTATAAACATTTACAACATTCCCATTCAACCCACAGAAAAGCAGCTGGGTAATATATACCTATCTCAATCTTGATATTTTATCCACACCAAATCCACCGGGTTAGATAACTATCCTAACCTTCTTATTTAGCCCACAGAAAATCACCTACTAGGCTATTTAACTATTTGAACCTTCTATTCACCCCAAATAAAAGCAAGTAGGTTTTAGGCCTATAACTTTTCAATCGACATATTTAAAGGTACCCAGATTGAAAAAATAATATGTTCTATTTGTGTTACTCTACATAATAAAATTGTTAAAATTTGATTTTTTAAGTTTTAAACATGTTTAAATTTTTTTTTTATTTGATATATTTCTATTTATCGCTAAATAGGGATAACAATTGTGTAAATGGGGCGTTTCTGCGATGAACGTCACAGATTTCGTGACATTATATTTACACAAATGTTCATTTATGGTAACATTAAGAGTACCAGTTCACATGTACACCCTATTTTCAATAATAATTTGCTATCCTGAAATTTTTGTTCCCATGATAACCAGATAAAAACATTTCTCACAATGTTATAAACGAAAATATTTATAAACGAAAAGCAGCTGGGTAATATGGAACTATCTCAACTTTGATATTTTATCCACACCAGATCCAACGAGTTAGATAACTATCCCAACCTTCTTATTAAGCCCACAGAAAATCACCTACTGGGCTATTTAACTATTTGAACCTTCTATTCACCCCAAATAAAAGGAAATATGTTTTATATATTTTCAACCGACATATTTAGCCCACAGAAACATCCCGTGCTAAATAACAATACAAACCTTCTTATTATAACCCACATAAAACAAGTGGGTTATAGAGCTATTTCAATCTTCGTCTTCAACCCACATCAAATCACAGTGAATAAATAACTATGTCAACATATGTACTTATTTAACACACAACAAAGCATACAGGCTAAATAACTATTTTCACACCAAACAACCCGGGCTAAATAACAATTCCAACCTTTTTATTTAACCCGCAATTATTAACCCAGATTATATACCTATTTCAACCTTCGTATTTAGCCCACAACAAAGCATCTGGGTTATAAACATTCACAACATTCCCATTTAACCCACCGAAAAGCAGCTGGGTAATATAGAACTATCTCAACCTTGATATTTTATCCACACCAAATCAACCGGGTTAGATAACTATCCCAAACTTCTTATTTGACCCACAGAAAACATCCCGGGCTAAATAACAATACAAACCTTCTTATATAACCCATATAAAACAAGTGGGTTATAGAACTATTTCAATCTTTGTCTTCAACCCACATCAAATCACCGTGAATAAATAGCTATGTCAACATATGTCCTTATTTAACCACAACAAAGCATCCAGGCTAAAAAACTATTTCCAAATCAAACAACCCAGGCTAAATAACAATTCTAACCTTCTTATTTAAGCCGCAATTAATAACCCAGACTACATGGTATATACTTATTTCAACATTTGTAGCTTCCAGACCACAAAAATCTATTAAACCCAAACAAAAGCAAGTAGGTTTTATAGCTTTTCAACCGACATATTTATTTAGCCCACAGAAAACAACCCGGGCTAAACAACAATTCCACTCTTCTTTATGCCTACACATAATAAAGCATCCAGACATATTTTAACCTTATTTAGCCCACTGCAGTGCACCTGAGTTTTATAATATTACAACCTTCTTATTTAACACACAGAAAAACAGCTGGGTTTCAGAATGATTTTCCAATCTTCATATTTAATCCACAACAAATACATCGGGCTAGATAACTATCCCAACCTTCTTATTTAACCCACAGAAAATCACCTGGGCTATTAAACTATTTAAACCTTATTTAACCTACAGGAAAAACAGCTGGTTATAGAAATATTTTCGTATTTAATCCACACCAATTCCATTGGGTTAAATAACTATTCCAACCTTTCTTATTTAAACCACAGAAAAGCAGCAGGGTTATTTCAACATGTCTGAGCAAGTTAATCTACAGTATATCTGGTGCAAAATGCTCGCTATGACCGCTAGAACATAAATCGTTGTTGCTACACAGTACACCTACGTAGCAGAATTGCGTTCTCGTAATGATTAAATTGTGCTATAGTGATATTTGTTTTTGTTTTCTTTATACAGGATAAAGGTACAGCGATACAATTTTTAGATCATTCTCCTGGAGACACGATTGCCCCGTGTACAGATGATACAGTAGTGTATGAGAGATAAATGTAGGTATGACTATGTACCTAATTTATGTGTTACCCAATACATATTTAAGTTCTTGTAGTTAGTATATTGTAATTTTTTTATCAACATAATAAATGCAAATTTCAAATTTAATCACCACGAATAGAACATATTAAAACAATAATTATGTTTCATTGATCCACTCATTATTTTATTTTCAGCAAGACGCCAGTGGTTTTAGAAGAATATATATGGACACTCTATATGAACACTCAAAGTCACTGGCTATTTTTGTTTTATCTGTGTAAGAAACATAAACAAGATCTACATTATTTTATGTGTAATATGATTTTCTTTGTGTTTAAAATTTAATAAATGCAATTGCAAAATTTGTAATTATTATTATCTCATCATTAACTTTATAATTGAATGTGTTCACATGGTCGCAGAGTGACACAAAAGTTATCCACAAAAAGATTACCTACTTCTTGTCTGTACATTATCAAATTCTCTAGTAGCTATACCGACTACCATAATATCGTTCCGGGACAATTGTAGACAAAACACTAAATTCTAATACTTCCATTTGTATCAATTAAACAGGATAGTAGGCCTACCCCCTACATTTTTCGCCACCCAATAGAATACTAGTAAATGTACACAGTAGTAAAATACAGAAAATATGTGCCCCTGAGCCCTTGTTGAAAGGAAAATAAGATGTGTTTTCGCTATGAGGCGAAAATGAATGCATCTCTGCCAAGTATTTTAATTGACAATCACTACAAATCATTGCGCTATGACCAAAACCTTTTCATTTCGTACTCAGGCAGGTAAGTGCCTACATACAAAAGTATGAGGAATACGGACTAGCGGTACTTGGGATTACGCGTTCACAAAGTATTTTTGACTTTTTGGAAAAAAACAAATTCCCCATGCATTCTATAGTTCCAGTACTACTTCCAGAAACAATAGTCGTCACGGACAGGAGGAGGATAAACCATGGGCCTACTCATAAAACAGAAGGCGAATAATATAAATTAATTCACAAATATGTATTTTTTTGTTTATAACTAAATGTAATAATGATAACAGTAATTTGACACATGTATTGCAGTTATATCGTGCGCTCACTATGTGACCTCAGGAAAAAGTCATCGCCATGGAGTGGTATAAAAAATATACTTTAGGACTAAAATCTGATTTAACCCATCAACATTGCCTAGTTGAAAACAGGTCGAACGTTTCATTAACTGATTAAAAATATTCACTTTTGATGGCCCACATACCTTAGAACGTTGGCAAAATAAATATGAATTCATTAATGTCTAGATGGTTTAACACTTACAATGCTGAAATATTTGCGTATCAATCATGGAGACCAAAGAGTTGTTCCAATTTGAAATCATCACAAATAGCTCAGTTAGCTCTTTCTGCTTCATTTGAATATATATGTTATGGGTCTATGGTCATTACAATTTGATAATTCCTTCAGCGCGGGGGTCGTTTACGTCTATAGACGGTCCCCGCACTGAAAGGGTTGAGAATAATTTAGGGAAAATATCACGGTAAAATATAAGCTCCGAGCGTCCCCACCATAGCGGTATAGTGGCCAAAATTAGACAGTATGTCAAAGCTAGTAGGCTATAGACTAAACCAACTGAGAAGTTTCGCTCACTTATCAATAATATTTACCTTGACGACCCCAACCTTAGAACCATACTGCGCATGCGGGTGGTCCTACGACATGTGTTCAGTAAATAGTGACGACTCGCCTTCTTTAATATTGGGTGGTCGGCGTTGCAGATGCTGAAATGCCTACTGGTCGTGTTCGCTGGGAAGAGACGGATGGTGGGAATAATGTAGGTGGGTCGTTGTGATTCGCTGAGTAAACATTTAGGGCGCCTAATACAAAGACAGGCATGCGCAATAAGGTCAACTTCGACAGGAGTGGGTCTATCGCAACGTAAATATTTTGATTCAGTGAAGTATAGCAACCCACCAACTTTAAATCATAACTGACATGTGAGTAGACTGAATAATAATCGGATAGGATAGATTATTTTATAGGCCTACACACATACTTGACCTCGCTTAGTATTGGTTAGTTTTGATAATATTATGTAATATAACATAAAAAACACTTAATCATCATATTCCTGGTTATTATCAGAAGAGTGGACAGGCATGTACATCGATCGTGAGATCATCCACAGTCACTCGTCATACGGACCCTCGGGCCAATGCACAGGCCCACGTCTTAGTGCAAAAGCATTTATTATTTATTTCGAAATAAACATATTCAGTGTGTAACAAGCCCCGTCTTCTCATCCCTGAGAGATGAGGTTTACCCAGTGTGCAGTGGGCCCCTCGTCCCAAACTGGGCCTAAAATATGAGGTTTACCCAGTGTGCAACCAGCTTCTCATCCATCCTAATTATCGTATCCCTGCGCATGCACTTATATTCGAAAATGCACTTAGTTTTCGAAAATAAGTGCATGCACTTATATTCGAACATAAAGATAAATTTTAAATTTATTCCAATTCGTTAAAATCGTAATTATATGATTTCTTCCAATCCAAGGTAAACTGAGTTAACGCTAGTAATCACTGGGACAGTTACTTTGAAGTCACCTTGCAGGAGTGACTCTGGGGAATAGATGTTGACACTACCTGAACTGTTATATCACACCTCATTTGTCCCCACTTTTCACCTATCATACCCATACCCTATCGCTTTGACGCCTTGAACTGTTGGCGCATATCTGTATTATGGGGCAATTCTCTCCTAATATCTACCCGTTAATGAATAATAAAAAATAATATTGTAGTTTGTGTTTACGATCAACATTTTTTTTAAATTATTATGGGCATTAACTAGTAATAGTCTATAAGTCAATATACTCATATTATTATTATTCTCACCTGATGTTACACCGTGGTACGCGTAGTAATTTTCGAATATAAGTGCATGCACGTAGTATTCGAATATAGTTGCATGCACTTATAAGCGAACAAGAATATTTTTGGAGAAATGACATTCGAATTTCATTTATAAGTGAATGCACGCTTATGTGCGGGGATACGGTAAGGAAGAAATTTAGCCAGTGTGGAATGGGCACCTCACCCCTTCTAATATATGAGGTCTACATAGTGTGCAGTCAGCCCCTCATTCTTGACACTGCATCAGAGATGATGTTTACCCAGTGTGCAGTGGGCCCCTCATCCCTGAGAGATGAAGTTTACCAGTGTGCAACCAGCCCCTTCTAAGGATTAGGTTTAGCCAGTGCACAATGACCCCCCCCCCCACCCCCTCTCCCCTGAGAGATGAAGTTTACCTTCTGTGCAGTGGGCCCCTCATCCCTTCCGAGAGATAATGTTTACAAATCCTAGTGTGGAGTTGGCCCCTCATACCCACCTGAGTGTTGAGGTTTACCTAGTGTGCATTGGCCCCTCATCCCTCCTGAGAGATGAGGTTTACCTAGTGTGCAGTGGGCACCTCATCCCTGACTCTGCCTGAGAGATGAAGTTCACCAAATCTGCAACCAGCCCACCCTACAGCCCCTACTTCTCCCTGAGATGAAGCTCACCAGTGTGCGACCAGCCTCTCATCCCTCCTAAGAGATAAGGTTTTCCCAGTGTGCAATAATAACACAATAATAAAACAATGATTTTTAAAACTTTGATTACTCCCATTTATCCACCTAGCTTTTCTAGCGTAGATAGCGTTGGGCCTAAGTTTTGTAAATATCTGCTTGTAAAATTCATCTGTCCAAAAAATATTTCAATTTGTAGCATTTGCTGGGTCTAACTACAGAAGAAAATATATCATACACATGTGTGGCACCAGATGGTTAACATGGTTAATATGGGAGCAAGTTCATACTCTAGCCACCAGAAGATTATTATATGAGACAACCCTTCATACTCCAGCCTCCAGACAGTTAAAGCGACGCAATCAGGCTAAAATCATAAAAAATCCTTAATTTTATTTTGGCTTCTTAATATGGCCATAATATGTGAACATGTCCATAGACTAGTATTGAGTATGTTTTTTTAAATTTTGTGTTGCGCATTTACCAGTTAAGCGAGAAATAAATACGCAATTTAATTTCAGACATGCATGTTTAAAATAAGAAATACAGAAATAACTGATAAACGGGGTTTTCCGCAACCTTGCTACGTTGCCACAGCAACCCAAAATTTAAAAGACTTCCGTAATTCTAGTCTATGAACATCTTCACATATGAAGGAAGTATATTAAGAAGCCAAAATAAAATTATTGATTATTGATGATTTTAGCCTGATTGTGTCGGCTTTAATACAGAGGACATGTAATACGCTAGGCAACAGAGGGTTAACATTAGATAAATATAATAGTCTAGTCGTAGAAGATTAATAGTTGAGACACGTGATATCAGAGACCCCAGAGGATTAATACATGTATTACTCTAGTCCGGAAAGGATTAATAAATAAAACATATGATACTCTAGGTATGAGTAGGTTAAAAAAGATAAACATGATAAGACATAAGAAACGTGATACTCCAGAGGATTTATACTTGCGAAAGTCAACAAAGGGTTAATAAATAAGACAAAAGGTGAATATAGAAGCAATTTGATAGTCTAGTCTACAGAGGGTTAGTATTTAAGACACGTGATACTATCGACTTTCTGGACCTCAGAGGGTTATTACACGCAATACTCTAGCCTATAGAGGGTTAATAAATAACATATGTGATGAACTAGGTATCAGTAGGTTAAAATAAGCTAAACATGATAGTGTAGTCCACATAGGGTTAATATTTTAGAAACGTAATACACTAGACCACAGAGGGTTATTACTTGAGATAGTCTAGTTAACAGAGGGTTGATAAATAAGAAATGGGATACTCCAGATATCAAAAGGTTAATATGGAAGAAATTTAATAATCTAGTCCACATAGGGTTCATATTAGAGAAACGTGGTCCTATCTACTCTCTGGGCCTCAGAGGGTTAATACATGTCAAACTGTAGCCTATAGAAGGTTAATCAATAACATTTATGATGCTCTAGGCATCAGTAGGTTAAAATAAGATCAACATGATAGTGTAGTCCACAGAGGGTTAACACATTAGAAACGTGATACTCTAGACCAAAGAGGGTTAATACGTGTGATACTCTAGTCCACAGAGGCCTAATAGATAAGATATGTGAACCTCTAGGCATCAGAAGGTTAACGCAGAGAAAATATGGTAGTCTAGTCCACAGAGGGTTGACACATGAGACATGTCATACTCTAGACCACAGAGAGTTAATACATGCGATACTCTAGAATGGAGAGTGCTAATACATAAGATATGTGATATTCTAGACATCAGAATGTTAATATAGGGAAAATCTGATAATCTCATCTCTTGGGGATGAGGGGCTCACTACACACTGTGTAAACTTCACCCTAAGAGAGTGAAAGGCTCGATACACACTGGGTGAACCTCATCTTTCAGGCCCAGTTATGGATGAGGGGCTCACTGCACACTGCCGGCTAAATCTCATCTTCAGGGTGAATGAGGGCTCGCTGCACACTGACTAAACCCTTATCTCTCAAAAGGGATGCGGGACCCACTACACGCTAGGTACCCCTCATCTATTAGGAGGAATGAGAGGACCACTGCACACGCTAAACCTCATCCTTAGGATGGATGAGGGGCTGGTTGCACACTGGGTAAACCTCATCTTTCAGGGCCAGTCAGGGATCAGGGGCCCACTGCACACTGGGTAAACCTCATCTCTCAGGCAGTGTTAGGGATGAGCGGCTCACTGCACACTGGGTAAACCTCATCTCTCAGGAGGGATAAGGGACTCACTGGACACTAGGTAAACTTTATCTATCAGGCAGAGTCAGGGATGAGGGGCTCACTGCACAATCGATAAACCTCATCTCTCAGTAGGGATGAGAGGTCCACTGCACCCTAGGTAAACCTAATCCCTCAGGAGGGATGAGGGGCCCACTGCACACTAGGTAAACCTCATCTCTCGTGAGGGATGAGGGGCTGGTTGCACACTGGGTAAACCTCATCTTTCAGGAAAAGTTAGGGTTGAGGGGCCCACTGCACACTGGGTTATCTTTGAAGCAGAGTCAGGGATGAGGGGCCCACTGCACATTTGGTAAATCTCATCTATCAGGCAGAGTCAGGGATGAGGGGTTCACTGCACCATTGATAAACCTCATCTCTCAGGAGGGATGAGGGGCCCACTATGCACTTGGTAAACCTCATCTCTTAGGAGGAATGAGGGGCCTACTACACACTTGGTAAACCTCATCATAGTATCAGGCAGAGTCAGGGATGAGAGGCACACTGCAAAATCGATAAACTTCATCTCTCAGGAGGGCTGACGGGTCCACTGCACACTTGGTAAACCTAATCTCTTAGTAGAGATGAGGGGCCCACTGCACACTAGGTAAACCTCATCTCTGAAGAGGGATGAGGGGCCCACTGCACACTGGGTAAACCTCATCTCTCAGGAGGGATGAGGGGCCAACTGCACACCAGGTAAACCTCATCTCTGAAGAGGGATGAGGGGCCCACTGCACACTGGGTAAACCTCCTCTCTCAAGAGGGATGAAGGGCCCATTGCACACTGGGTAAACCTCCTGTCTGAAGAGGGATGAAGGGCCCACTGCACAGTAGGTATAAGCCCCTCTCTCAAAAGGGATGAAGGGCCCACTACACACTAAGTATAAGCCTCCTCTCTCAAGAGGGAGGAAGGGCCCACTGCACACTAGGTATAAGCCTCCTCTCTCAAGAGGGAGGAAGGGCCCATTGCACACTGGGTAAACCTCCTCTCTTAGGAGGGATGAGGGGCCCGCTGCACACTGGGTAAACCTCCTTTCTCAAGCGGGATGAAGGGCCCACTGCACACTGGGTAAACCTTCTCTCTCAGGAGTGATGAAGGGCCCACTGCACACTAGGTAAACCTCCTCTCTCAAGAGGGATGAAAGGCCCGCTGCACGATAGGTAAACCTCCTCTCTCAATAAGGATGAAGGGCCCACTGCACACTAGGTAAACCTCCTCTCTCAAGAGGGATGAAGGGCCCATTGCACACTGGGTAAACCTCCTGTCTGAAGAGGGATGAAGTAGGTAGGTACTGCACAGTAGGTATAAGCCTCCTCTCTCAAAAGGGATGAAGGGCCCACTACACACTAAGTATAAGCATCCTCTCTCAAGAGGGAGGAAGGGCCCACTGCACACTAGGTATAAGCCTCCTCTCTCAAGAGGGAGGAAGGGCCCATTGCACACTGGGTAAACCTCCTTTCTCAAGAGTGATGAAGGACCCACTGCACACTAGGTAAACCTCCTCTCTCAAGAGGGATGAGGGGCCCGCTGCACACTGGGTAAACCTCCTTTCTCAAGAGGGATGAAGGGCCCACTGCACAGTAGGTATAAACCTCCTCTCTCAAGAGGGATGAAGGGCCTACTGCACACTTGGTATAAGCCTCATCTCTCAAGAGGGAGGAAGGGCCCACTGCACACTAGGTATAAGCCTCCTCTCTCAAGAGGGAGGAAGGGCCCACTGCACACTGGGTAAACCTCCTCTCTTAGGAGGGATGAGGGGCCCGCTGCACACTGGGTAAACCTCCGCTCTCAAGAGGGACGAAGGGCCCACTGCACGCTGGGTAAACCTCCTCGAGCAAGAGGGATGAAGGGCCCACTGCACAGTAGGTATAAACCTCCTCTCTCAAGAGGGAGGAGGGGCCCACTGCACACTGGGTAAACCTCCGCTCTCAAGAGGGACGAAGGGCCCACTGCACGCTGGGTAAACCTCCTCGAGCAAGAGGGATGAAGGGCCCACTGCACAGTAGGTATAAACCTCCTCTCTCAAGAGGGAGGAGGGGCCCACTGCACACTGGGTAAGCTTTCTCTCACAACAGGTATGAAGCGCCCATTGCACACTGGGTAAACCTCCTTTCTCAAGCGGGATGAAGGGCCCACTGCACACTGGGTAAACCTCCTCTCTCAGGAGTGATGAAGGGCCCACTGCACACTAGGTAAACCTCCTCTCTCAAGAGGGATGAAAGGCCCGCTGCACACTAGGTAAACCTCCTCTCTCAATAGGGATGAAGGGCCCACTGCACACTAGGTAAACCTCCTCTCTCAGGAGTGATGAAGGGCCCACTGCACACTAGGTAAACCTCCTCTCTCAAGAGGGATGAAGGGCCCATTGCACACTGGGTAAACCTCCTTTCTAAAGAGGGATGAAGGGCCCACTGCACAGTAGGTATAATCCTCCTCTCTTAAGAGGGATTAAGGGCCTACTGCACACCGGGTAAACCTCCTCTTTCAGGAGGGATAAGGGGCCCACTGCACACCGGGCAAACCTCCTCTCTCAAGAGGGATGAAGGGCGCACTGCACACTGAGTAAACCTCCTCTTTCAAGAGGGATGAGGGGCCCGCTGCACACTAGGTAAACCTCCTTTCTCAGGAGGGATGAGGGGCTCACTGCACACTGGGTAAACCTCCTCTCTCAAGAGGGATAAAGGGCCCACTGCACACTGGGAAAACCTCCTCTCTCAAGAGGGTTGAAGGGCCCACTGCACACTAGGTAAACCTCCTTTCTCAGGAAGGATGAGGGGCTCACTGCACACTGGGTAAACCTCCTCTCTCAAGAGGGATAAAGGGCCCACTGCACACTGGGAAAACCTCCTCTCTCAAGAGGGTTGAAGGGCCCACTGCACACTAGGTAAACCTCCTCTCTCAGGCGGGGCTTGCTACACACTGTATATGTTTATTTCGAATTGAATATCAAATGCTCCCTACACTAAGATGTAGACCTGTGCATTGGCCCCACGGGGCTGCATGACGAGTAACTGTGGATGATCTCATGATCGATGTACATGCCTGTCGGCCTCGGAGTGCCAGATGGAACATACTCCACTAATCGATGTAGTTGCTTTTAAAAATTATAAATGCGAACATATTTATTGTGCTAGTCGAATGGACCCAATGTAATGCTTCTTTTGACAACCAATAAGAAACCCCGTTACATCATTCACGGGGTGCCCAAGGACACTTTATTTATCTTGCATACACCGCAGCGGGCTGTATAACTCTAATTTTCCTTTATTTCGGCCGCCACGGTGTATCGAAGGCACAAGATCAGCGGTTCTACGCCCCGTCACGGGACATGGAAGAGCATTTAACTGTTATTTGCCCCGTCACGGGTTATCCAACACACTTTTCTTGCCTTGTGTGCCCCGTGACGGGGCAAATAGACCCGGCCTATACAAAAATATTTCAGCGTTGTAAGGGTTCAATGACCGCATGCACCGATCGAAAAGTGTGCACTGACCGCCAGGCCTATTTGAATCCTTTAACCGCCGGTGCCGCATATATTCGGGTTTTCATTTTTTATTAGCACATTAAGTACCACATTTTAAATATTGTAAAGATAAAATGTGACATCAACCAGCAAGATTTGAAAAGAGTTGACCTCCATTTTGTCAAGTCTGAATAATTTTCACTCACTTGAAGTTGTGGATCGCGTCAGCGAGACACAACTTAAAGTGGGTGAAAATTCAAATTGAGTAACTTGGCGGTTGAAGGATTAATAGATGGTTCCTGTCTGAGAGTGAATAGGGTAAATGGGCAGGTTTACAGTCTGATATTAAGTATTTAATCCGATCTTTACATTTTTACCCCCTGTTTATTCTTGTCAATTACACGGAGAGCATACAGTCCTGCAGCCATTTCGGCGCATTGAACTTATCATACACATTGCCATCTCTGTCCTACCAGGCACTAATTTTCACCTGAGTCAAGTGAAGCATTTGAGGGTTAAGTGCCCTGCCCAATATTGAAAGGGGGTAAACATGATATTTGTCTTAAAATTCTGCTCCAAGCGGGATTTAAAACCGCACGACAGACAGTGACATTGACAAATCTCCTCGCTCTAACCATGTCCTTCTCTTGCTGAACCCTCTAGATTACTCAGTTATAGATATCCACATGTCAAGGGGTTAGGTTCAGTGATTCAGCACACACTGGCTGTTCTCTGAGAGTGCAAACACCCCAATCACTCATTCCTTGGCCCTGTGAAAAATTAAAATATATTTATAGGGATCTCACCAAAAGGCGGCACGCCGAATGTTGGGCGACAAATTTGGCACCAAGTGTTCGCTGATTGAATAAATTTAGTGTGACAGCAATATACGAACAGTAGACGACTAATTAGTGACAATTAGGTGACAGAATCGGCAAATATTTGGCGAATAATTGGCGAATTCTGCGATCATTTGGCGATGAACATGATTTAACGGTTAATTGGCGAACGTGGAGATCAATCGGCGAATTGTATGCGAACGTTCCCCAAATATCCCCTCATTTATGACAAGCTGTTCGCCTAATCCTGCATTTAATTGCCAAATATTCCCCGACTGTTTTGATCCTCATTACCAGTAATTACTGGATCGAGTTACATTTTCGGCCTAAATTAGCCTAATATAATGTCTTGTTAATGACAGATGAATCTCAGGTGGATGTCAGAAAATACAAAACTGTTTTATTAAACCAATGCTGGATTAACGTTAGGCCACCGTCTGCGAGGCCGGCCCAACATTTATCCGACATGGCTCAACGTTTTGTGTTTTCTGCGTGACCGGAAGTCAAGGACGTGAACCTTACAACGTAGAACATGACACGATAATTTGGTATTCAAAAGTTGAAGGATTGGAGGTAACACGAAACGTATGGTGTCACGTAATTGGTTCTAGGATCGACGCGCGCGACATTGGCACATCCTTGATGTTCCTAGTCAGGCTTCCACTGGTCACGTCTCAGCAAACATGAGATGTTGGCCCAACGTTGGTTTACTGTTGGCTCAACGTCGAAGTCGGTGGACCAAAAGTAAACCAACGTTGAGCCAACGACTCATGTTAACTGGGGTGTTATCCCGTAATCCAGTTTCACTACTTTCCTGTCTCGGTTCCCGGTCTCGGCGGTTTGAAAGAAACAAAATATGTTTCTTCCCCATCCACGTGTGAAAGTCAGTATTGTGGGGAGCCTCCGTGACCGAGAGGTAGCGTGCTCGGCCTCAGACCGCCAGGGCTCGAATTTCGAATCCTGTGTCTGGAGGGCAGTGTCATCCCAATCATCTCACCATCCTCAGGAGGTTCTCCTGGCCCAGTTTAGCCTATATGTGCACAAAGGTGGCCTAAATCCCGATTCATTTCATTTCATTTACTTTCCTGTCTTTTAAATAATCTATTTTTCCATTTAAATCAGCATGCTAATAAAGCTGAGAATATGCCATTATGTTTTTCCTCGATTACAGGCACACGTACGCATCTCCTATAAAAAATCGTTTTTTTTAGAGAGCAATACTAATAAAACGGGTTTCGGATAAGTGCGCATTGGCCTGAATTCCCAACTAGGCGGATGTGTCTGTAAATGAAACCTTAATGCACAGCATTAAGCTAGCTGCACCTGCTCTGCCGTGCAAAGCCAAAAGGCAGTATCTGCTTACTCTACAAGTATGTTCTCTTTTTAGTATGTAAATAATCCAAGAAGTATGAATCAATATGCCCTTCGTAAATTGTTTTTTTTTCACCTCAACCTTATTCGCTGCCAGATTTTGCTCATTTTCAAAAACCTGTCGGCGACTAAAAGAGTAATTTTTACCGTTAATTATCCCATAAGCTGGGCTAAGAGAACCTCCTGAGGATGGTGAGAAGAATGAAATGACACTGCCCTGCGGACACAGGCCGAGCAGGCTACCTCTCGGTCACAGAGGCTCCCCGCAGTCTTGAACTCGCCAAGACGTCTTCAGTTGATTGTTTGGACGTCGTTCGCACCTCGTGCATGTCACCTCACCAATTTGCATGTGAACCCAAAGTGGGCGTAGCTAAAATAGAAAATTTCGTTTCTAGAAACCATTCCTATTGGCTTGGAAGCTCATTAGTATTCACTACTTATTATCCAATAAGCACGAGTTGAGATAGAAACCCATTTATGACGCTAAACGACAACATACCAAAATATTAAATCTCGTCGTTAGTGGGTTGTGGGTCAGTCGGTGGTCAGTTGATTCGTTCTCATAATATAAACGACAGCATGCAGACAGTGGTCAGTAATAAAAAAGGCACCTCAGCGATTGCTGAATTAATAAAAAATAAAATTTAAAAAGATGATTAAGCCAGGTTAGAAAAAATAAAAGCAGATACAGCTGCACATCCCAATAGTTAATCCAGCAGCCTGAACCTGTGCCATCTGTATCTAGACCAACTGTTCATGCATGTGCCTAGTGCCCCTAGTGACCAGGAATACCCCACGGCGTCCGATTCCATGTTATCATCTTCTTCTCGGCGCATGTTCTTTTCTATGACCATATTGGCATCAATGGCTTTGGTGGTCAGCTGGAAATGAATGTTGTTGGACAAGTGACAATTTGTATATGCAATATCCCATCATAATTTAGTTATTCACCTAGTTCGTCTACAGATTGTTCAGGCTTCGCTCTGCAGTCGTCAGTATATAACTCAAGAACCAAGTTCGCTTCATTTACTACAAGATTGGACCATGGTCGAAATACAGTTGCTGCATGTCACCAATGAATTAAAAACCCTACGGCGACAGAGATGCGCCTCTTAAGCGAACGTTTGTCAAAAAAATTCAATCATACGCCCACGTTTGTTGATACTAGTCATTAATTACCACATTTGCTAAATTTTTTCGGCAAATTCGTCCAGCAGTGGCTTAAAAATGCTTTAAAATTCAATTGTCACAGTCGCCAAACAGTCGTGCCTATTAGTGAGCTACTGACCTTAAGGCGGTGTCACACTATAACGTTATAGAGGAACGTATGAGTGGCGTTTCAGAAATAACAAAATATGTTTTGTACGCATAAAGACCCCTTGAAAATACAAAATTGAACCTAATGAGTAGCGAATTTTCAGCATATCGTCGCCACGGAGCTAAAGTATCCTATCTGACACTCGTTAGAGTGGCAGATAGGATCGTTTAGCTCCGAGGCGACGCTATGGCATGCGTATATGACCTGCGAATATCAGCTTATGACCGGTGTATGGCCAGTATATGTCCAGCTTATATGGCCAGCATAATCTGCGTGTGGCTAGCGTATCGGTTGCTGATCGGTTTCAATATCAAGATAACCCACCTACTGGTATATTAGATGAGCCAGATGTTCCTGGGCGTACTAGGACTCCAACTCCTCCTCGTAAACGCTCCTCCCGGGGGTCATTATTTTTTTCAGGTGTGTCCATTGTTTGCTGTCCCCACCTCCTTCGCCTGGAGGTGGAGACAGCAATGACTATAGTGAAAAGGGGAGGAATAAGAAAAAAGGACCAAGGAGAACCCCTGCAACCTAGTGCGTCGCTAGTGAGAAGCTGGTGCTAGAGTTCATCCTTGTGCTGAAGAAGTGCTTCCCCATAATATACCAGCGTATGCAACCGTCTTTGAAACGTATGCAACTTATAATATGCCTAACGTACACCTAGCGTTTGTCAACATAAAACCAGCGTATGATTTGTTTTCATGCGCTGGCATACGCTAGTTATTGTGTGATATGTGTGGTGTTTTATAATACAGTATTTGTTTTATATTATGGTAGATGCTGATTGACAACTTTATCTCAGCAGCAAGCCTACATATCGACTATACAATAAAACATTAAGTAGCTTATATAACCAGCTGTAGTATTATGTCGTATGAGATATCTGAAAATGAAGAAATAAATGATAAATGTGTATCATCATAATACGAATTGGACACTCATTGTGACAAACTGCATTTGCAGTAAACACAGTGAAGAAATAAATGATGCAACTGTACGTTTGATATGGACTCTGAAACAGTGGACACGAGATCTTGACCCAATGTGGCGGTAATATCGGGCCACCATCTGCGACGCTGACCAAACATTACGGAAACATTAGGTGAACGTCTCGTGTTTTAATCAGCCTTTGTCTTTGCTGCCCTTCTGGGAACAGTCTCTCAGGCTGACCGCTCATAACACAGCAGAACTGCATTTTTATAACCCTGCAGACACAATACGTTGAATCAATGTTGGTTTCACGTTGGTCCAGCGTCGTAGACGGTGGACCAACGTGAAACCAACTTTGATTCAACATCATGTTTCTGCTGGGAAGGCCTCCATGGACATATTTCCCCGTGCAATCACCCTGCCCAGACAGTGAACATCATACTGATGTCAAATTAAGCACATAATACCGTAAGTGTGTCGTGTCTCGGAACCGGAACATTTCTGAGTTTTCGATCCACCGACGCATCAATGTGTCATGCAATGCAATTTTGGATACCCATAGGCAATAATAGCATGAATGCACTTTAACTCTTTAACCGAGTGAAAAATAATTCAGATTTAGCAAAAAGAAGGTAAACGGTTCAGAAATCTTGCTGATTGATGTCACGCTTTAACTTCAACATGCTGATATAATTATGTAATGTGCTAAGGAAAAAAATTTATAGAAAAAAAATAATCGTTTAAATGGGTAAAGTGGTGCTAACGCAAGTAATCATAGGTAATCACAACCTGGCGACGTGGGTCACAATCACGGGAAATTGGGATGTGTCTATGCGGTGACAATCACTGCCATGTCTATACTTAGAAAACCAATGAGCATATGCTGACCCTATTATATATATCCCATCCAGCTGTGGTCACAGTCATGTTCCCTAGAGACATTTGCCTTGAATACACAACCTAAAGTCGTAGTATATTTATATGCAGCAGCGAGCTGTTCTCGGAATTTTCATTAAATTTTAGTCCAATAAACTATTAGTTAAGATATATCTCTTGATGGGGGGAGTTTTAATATATGATATCACAGACAAAGTCCCGCCATTATCAACATGACTAATTTTAGCCAAATATAGCCGAAGTTCTCGTGCACGCTGGTCCGACATTGAAACGTATCGGGTCAATCCCAGCAACACAAAGCATTTGCATAACTTTTGTACAACGTCGGCCCAACGTCTTCGACGTTGGTCCAACATTGTACAAATGTTATACAAATGTTTCGTGCTTACTGTGATGTGCTTGCATGTCTGTACAAGAGCTATAGTTCAGATTTCCACGATTAACCAATATGGGAATCGAGTCAATGTGTGACTTCAGCAATGCAGTTGGATCAGTGACGGCCAGAATCTATAGTGCTGTTCAGCAGCGCTCACCCGACTTCCGTGTTAATATATAAAATATAGTCAGTCAGTCAGTCAGTCAGTCAGTCAGTCAGTCAGTCAGTCAGTCAGTCAGTCAGTCAGTCAGTCAGTCAGTCAGTCAGTCAGTCAGTCAGTCAGTCAGTCAGTCAGTCAGTCAGTCAGTCAGTCAGTCAGTCAGTCAGTCAGTCAGTCAGTCAGTCAGTCAGTCAGTCAGTCAGTCAGTCAGTCAGTCAGTCAGTCAGTCAGTCAGTCAGTCAGTCAGTCAGTCAGTCAGTCAGTCAGTCAGTCAGTCAGTCAGTCAGTCAGTCAGTCAGTCAGTCAGTCAGTCAGTCAGTCAGTCAGTCAGCCAGCCAGCCAGCCAGCCAGTCAGTCAGTCAGTCAGTCAGTCAGTCAGTCAGTCAGTCAGTCAGTCAGTCAGTCAGTCAGTCAGTCAGTCAGTCAGTCAGTCAGCCAGCCAGCCAGTCAGTCAGTCAGTCAGTCAGTCAGTCAGTCAGTCAGTCAGTCAGTCAGTCAGTCAGTCAGTCAGTCAGTCAGTCAGTCTGCCTGTCAGTCAGTCTGTCAGTCTGTCTGTCTGTCTGTCTGTCTGTCTGTCTGTCTGTCTGTCTGTCTGTCTGTCTGTCTGTCTGTCTGTCTGTCTGTCTGTCTGTCTGTCTGTCTGTCTGTCTGTCTGTCTGTCTGTCTGTCTGTCTGTCTGTCTGTCTGTCTGTCTGTCTGTCTGTCTGTCTGTCTGTCTGTCTGTCTGTCTGTCTGTCTGTCTGTCTGTCTGTCTGTCTGTCTGTCTGTCTGTCTGTCTGTCTGTCTGTCTGTCTGTCTGTCTGTCTGTCTGTCTGTCTGTCTGTCTGTCTGTCTGTCTGTCTGTCTGTCTGTCTGTCTGTCTGTCTGTCTGTCTGTCTCTCTGTCTGTCTGTCTGTCTGTCTGTCTGTCTGTCTGTCTGTCTGTCTGTCTGTCTGTCTGTCTGTCTGTCTGTCAGTCAGTCAGTCAGTCAGTCGTCAGTCAGTCAGTCAATCAGTTATGAGAGCGGTTTCCAGTGCCCTTGGCAACTCACTGGCTAAGATACTGTGAACCGCTTATTACACGAATTATTGTTTCCAGACTCCATGTGGCGAAACCAATTTAAATACTAGTTCAGTTATAAAGTAGGCAATTTGAATGCAAACGTGGTGCTGCTTGGGAGAGACTTAATATATAATTTAATTTTTATTCTGGATGAAATATTTACACTGTTTTCGCCTAGATTGCAGACTACATTTTCCCTATTCTACGCCGGGAAACTGGATGCTTCTGCAACAGAAAAAATGTAATTTACACTTGCTACACATGTACTCTAATAGCAAGCGTAGCATTAGGCAATTCACATAAATCAAGGACGGGCTTAGAAATGGCCTGGTTGGCAGGTTTATTTGGAATTGAATGGGGTAAGTTTTCAGAAGGAGTTGTAGATCCCAGTAAACACAAAACGTTTGTATAACATTTTGTACAACGTCGACTCAACGTCTTCGATGTTGGTCCACCATTGTACAAATGTTATACAAATGTTTTGTGTTCACTCGGATAGCCAGCCTTATTATATGAAACACGCAGTCATACTTTATATACTGGGATCCCGGTTTTGTTGTCATCACGGGCATCACTGGTAAATGTCACCTGGTAAGTGTCGCGCGAAAACGTGAAGGAAGTAACCTAAATCGTTTTTGTAAATCACATTGGTGATGCACTTCTAAGTCCGATGGCAATAGCGATAAAAGAAGAGGTAAGATAAAATATGTTCACCATAAATAAATTAATTTACTTTTCTTCGACAAAATTGTTTTGTTTCATCTTTATTCATGTGGGCGTGTTTTGAAACATGGTATTTGAGAAGAATCCACGAACACGTATAGTAGATATCTCGCACACATGACAGATAAATAGCTGCATGTCACATGGAAACACAATATAATGTTCAATGTTCATTTAATTATGCCCCACTGTCTGCGACGCTGGGTCAACATTAATTCAATATTGAGTCTTACATTATGCATTCACCCATCCGCACATCCATCCATACATCAACCCGTCCATTCATTTATTTATTCATTCATTCATTCATTCATTCATTCATTCATTCATTCATTCATTCATTCATTCATTCATTCATTCATTCATTCATTCATTCATTTATTCATTCATTCATTCATTCATTCATTCATTCATTCATTCATTCATTCATTTATTCATTCATTCATTCATTCATTCATTCATTCATTCATTTATTCCTTCATTTTTTATTCGTTCATTTATTCATTCATTCATTCATTCATTCATTCATTCATTCATTCATTCATTCATTCATTCATTCATTCAGTCAGTCAGTCAGTCAGTCGGTCATTCATTCATTCATTCATTCATTCATTCATTCATTCATTCATTCATTCATTCATTCATTCATTCATTCATTCATTCATTCATTCATTCATTCCTGCCTGCCTGCCTGCCTGCCTGCCTGCCTGCCTACCTGCCTGCCTGCCTGCCTGCCTGCCTGCCTGCCTGCCTGCCTGCCTGCCTGCCTGCCTGCCTGCCTGCCTGCCTGCCTGCCTGCCTGCCTGCCTGCCTGCCTGCCTGCCTGCCTGCCTGCCTGCCTGCCTGCCTGCCTGCCTGCCTGCCTGCCTGCCTGCCTAGAACGTGACAAGCTGCATTTACAAAACAGGCATGTCTACCTTTTTTATAACATACACACGTAAAAACGCTCAACATAATTTAGACTCGGCGTTTGACTGCATTGGTTTCCTGGGTCGGGCTACTAACACGGCAGTATGTATATATGCATCAATAGTCCAGTAGCCAGCCTATACAAGCCCTATATGAACCCAGAAATTGTTGGTACTATAAGGTTTTTTGATGATTTTGTATTGGTAAGATGCTGTAGATATCAGATCCAGCTCTTGCTGGTGTGGCAACTCTGGGGAGAATCTGTGAACCGCATAAATCCAAAATGGCCGCCACTGAAACTAGGTCAAATTTTAAAACAGCAATAACTTTGGATATAATTACACTAGAACGGTGATTTTGGGCTCTATGGATAGGTATTAGAGCAAAGAATATCAATAATGTATTGAACTATACGTTTATAGTGGTAGGCAGCGATAATCTAATAAAATTGACATTTTGACTTTTCTAAATAGTTGTCCGACTGTAATTTTTGGAAAAATTGTGCTAGGAATTTTATTTACAGACATATATTGTACATATAATACATTGACATTGTCCATACATCTTTTGTAAATACAATATATACTATATAAGTGACAAGCGATACGTGGACACCTTATATATCTCTCTCTATATATAGGTTTTATGTTGATATGCAATTATAGTTCAAAGTGGCTGACATTTGACCATGTGAAATAGTTGTTTGGTCATAAATCCTACCTTATAAATGTGATGTTGGTGATTATTGTCCTACACCAATAATATTATTGTTCTTCTCAATTCTGATAATCATGATAAGGACTTTCAATAATGTTATGCACCAACTACCTGATATTGCTGCTGATTTGATTACATAATTGGCGGTATGCGCGACATCACTTGGTATCTGCAAGAAATGAGCTGTCTGCCTGAGGATGCCAAGGCTGATCTCATGGCTGGTGCCTTTGTATGTAGACATCGGGAAGGTGTGTGGAAGTCAGTCTCAGCAGATCAGTTTGGGGAACAAACTTACATACGCTATGGCAAATCTAAAGGTGGTCTCGTTGGCGTTAGCCTCTCAGCTGAGCAGGTTGCATGCTGGGTTCTCTCTTATCCTCTGTGTCAGCGTGTGTCTCAGGCCTTCGAGCTGATGTTTGAATCTACTGACAGTAAAAGTGCTACATTGACTCCGGCTATTAAACATAAAGAGGAGGGAGTGAATAGGGGAAAGCTGGATGCTGCTGATAGAAATCTTATTCTACATGAGTTTAAAAACACATCAATCCTCTTGTTGATCCATCACTAGAACTGATTAATATAGTGAATAGGAAAGTAGCTGATGACAGCATCAATGTCGCTGACATAGTGAATATCGGTGAGGGGATGACAAGAAATTTCGTCAACTCTTTACCTGAATGTTTCCATAAAGCAATATCAGGGAAAATTAAAACAATGGACACGATGAAAAGGGGAATAAAAGTAGGAGATGCAATGATTTATGACATGGAAGCACTTCTTAGTCGTCTCCTAATTGTTGGTCAGAACAGGAACACAAGTCTTGTATCAGTATTTGAGTATGAGCTTTGTGCAGTCCCCTCCTCGATATTTGACGAATTTGGCATATATTGTGAAAAAAACTGGCCATCATTTCAACTGAGCCCTGTCCTCCAGATGAAGTAATCGTGGATGGAGGACAGTTATTGTATCAGTAGCCACAAGTATGGCGACCAGATTGAAAAACTACAGTGTAATTCCTACTAAAATAATTTTTGATAGGTATGGCAATGTCTCTGCTAAAAGACCATGAGCGATCTCGCAGAGCTGGAGGTGCTGTTCCTGCTGAATACAACCTCACGCTCACATCTCCTCTTCCAAACAGAGATATTATCATGAAAAGCAAAGCTAATAAGAGATTTATCTCACGTTTACTTTGCACATGTTAAATGGACTCACATATTTTAATGGTTGGAGAAGATGAAGGTTTATTGAACCACGATGGTGCAGATGTATCGATGATCAGCTACATGATCGAGGCCGTGAGAAAGGACAAGAGGGTCATTCGTATCATCAGTGACGATACAGACGTTCTCATTCTTCTGGTTTTCTGGGTTAGGAAGCTTGTGATCACTTCTAAGTTCTTTGGTTCAGCTGGAAAAATAGGATGGGAGTGTGCTGCATGTTAATGACATTGCAGCAGCTCGGGCGATAGGCCCTACAAGTCTTCAACTCCTCGGAATGCATGCAGTCACAGGATGTGACACTGTTTCCTACCCTTTCAAAAAGGGAAAGCTCACAGCACTCAGCAATCTCCAACAAGGTGACTTTCCGGAATTATACTCTATCGTTGGAGAGGATACAGCCACACATGAAAATTTAATGAGTACTGGACAGAACTTTTTTGCTGCACTTTATGGTCAGCAAAACTGTTCCAGTATGAATACAGCCCGGTATATGATTTATACTAAGAAGAAGGGTAAACCACCCTTTGTGAAATCGCTGCCTCCCACTGATAAAAATCTGCTCCTGCACTTGCTTTGAGCACATTGTCAAGCATTATTGTGGGAAGCAGCAGATAAACAGAATGCCACGTCACTTTGTATTACTGAGTTTGGCTGGGAGTGGCTCAACAACGTCCCATCTCATGTGATAGCAAGTGGACCGCCAGCACCTCCTGACCTAATGAAAAGTGTAAGTTGTCAGTGCAGGGCTGCTGGGAAGGCTTGCTCAGAAGCAAACTGCAGTTGTTTGACAGCAAGTCTGTCCTGTACAACATACTGTCAGTGCGAAGGTTCCCTTGATGAGTGTCACAATCCAATGACAGCCAAACATGGGGACAGTGCAACTATCAATGATGCCGAAGAGGAACACACTGATTTTGACACTGATCTCCTTGAATATTAGATACCATGTTTGACACAAACCTGCATAATAACATCGCATCATATATGCAGACAGAGGTTTGTAACATCCCATCAGATACATATATACTGCTGGTGAATTATTGTTCTCGGTGTTGAGACCCCCACATGTTACACATGACTTTCAGAGTATTAGAAGCATGCCTAGAATTATCTATGATATACCATTATTCTTATTTCTATGACAAATAAGTCTGGATTGACTTTCTTTCTGTCAATAAATATCTGTCTGTCTGTGTCTGTCTGTCTAGTCAAAAGGTTAAAATGTGACACTATGGTAATATGACTAGTCATGAGAAATAAAAAAATATTTACTAGTCGCAATTATGTTTTACACATTAGAGATAAACGATTTAATTATTGGAGATGATAGGCATTATTGAATTAATATGATGTACTAGTCACGAGAGTGACAATGATGTGTTAAAATATCACACTATGACAACATGATGGACAAGTCACATAATAAATATAAATGATATAATCAATGGATATGGCAACATTATCGGGTTGATAAAGATGAAGAAAATACCATCATATATTGAAATGATGGACTAGTCAATATAGTCTACATATTAAAAATATTGGGTACTTGATGAAGAGAATGCCATCATCTTCTAAAATGAGTTCTTTTAAATGGAGAATATACTGTTACCAGTGTTAAAATGATGGAATTGTCATTACAATAGTTTTTTGTTTCACATAGAAATAAGATACATTATACTATTATACTAGTCGAAAGGTTAAAATGTCACACTATGATAATATGATGGGCTAGTTATGAGAAATAGTCAATGTTTCCTAGTCAATAATATGCAGCCAATAATTTGAAAGATATGCATCACTTATGCTTGTCAAATCAGATCTATCCACAGATAGGTTTATTTGTTTGTAGATTTTGCAGGAGCTGCGTGTATCCATTAGTTTATGTTGTCGATAAAATATTTGTTATTACACATTTAAGAAATATATTGTATGTAATTATTGTATGTAAGTATGTTCAAACACTCAACATAACATTTTCAGCACATTTTTTTCGAAAACGACAGCCGGCCGGCTATTTTGCCGGGTCGAAATATCGGCCATTTCTAATTATGGCTGCCCAGCAGGACAATTTTTTTCTTAAACCTATGCATGACATTCTCTGTGTAAATACCTTTCCGTAGACACCAAAATCATCCTTCTAACTGAATTATATCAAAAGTTATTGCTACTTTACTGTTTGACCCTATTTCGATGGCGGCCATTTTGGATTTATGCAAATCACGGATTCTCCCCAGAGTTGCCACACCGGCAAGAGGTGGATCTGACATCTACAGTATCTAACCAATACAAATCCACCAAAAAACCTTATAGTACCGACAATTTCCGGGTACCATAGGCTGGCTACTGGACTACAATGCCTGCTTGCTTGCTCGCTTGTGGCCCATTGGGGCTGATTGTCCTATAAAATGATACGCATACATAATGTCAACATCTATCACAATATTTTAAACACTAATGTATATTAAATTCACTAATGGGATTATTTGTAATACCTGTAAAAAGTGTATTTATTGAAGATTGTTTGTGCTTGTGAATACTTTACATCATTCTGCCTGGGCCATAACTTTTTGACAGAGCTTCACGGTTAATTTCACATAATAATGTATTATTCTGATTACACCTAACTATACATCGTATTCGAGTTAAAACATTTGGTCGTTTTTCTCTCCATTTATCGTTTCTAAAATAATCAATGATACGCAAGCATAAGAAAATACACATTTTAACAGATGAAGTGAAGTAATTATTTCAGGAACTGCAGTCTTCGTCACAAAGTGTTCTGTCATATTATATGACACACGCACCGGGATAATAATCTCATTTGTAATAAAGCATTCTTTTCTCTGTATAAACAAACAAGATTATTTAGATATTTCGAAACCTATATGTGTGGTGTTGCGATCGTTAGACAGGACTGACGAATATCGTTAATATTTCCCAATGTATTTTTTAGAGGACAAGTACTTATTCACACAGTAATTCCGCACAGAAAACATGGAACAATTAATTATGTCTGCTACAGAAAAATATAACATTTATGACAATTAGTTGAAAATGGTCGCCCAACGTAGAAACGATGGCACTTAATAACTATGGAGAAGCCAACTAAAATAAATAATCAATTAATACCCTCTTGTAGCTTATGTTTTAGTAATTAATTACAAATAAATTCGAATTTAGCTTGACACAGGTGGAGCTGAATTATATCATTGTATCCCAGCAAACCCGAGACGTTGAAGCGATTCAGGTTGAACCCTTTAACCCCCAAATTATTCAATTTGAATTTTCACCCACTTGAAGTTGCGTCTCGCTGACGCGATCCACAACTTCAAGTGAGTGAAAATTATTCAGATTTGACAAAATGGAGGTTAACTGTTTTCAAATCTTGCTGGTTGATGTCACATTTGTTCTTTAACATATTTAAAATGTTGTACTTAATGTGCTGATAAAAAATGAAAACCCGAAAATATGCGGCACCGGCGGTTAAAGGGTAATTGTGAGGCCAGCGTTGCAGACGGAGGACCAGCAATATACCAGCATTTAATGCCTCATGTTGGCTGGGATGCTCGCTCTGTGCACAGAATAATAAGCTGTGACAATAATAATCATGGCATGTCTTCTTCAGAGCTATGAACCGTTTTGTATGTGTTTCTGATTTTATTAATCAGCGTGGTGCTTTCTGGGTACAGATGTGTCCCGCTGGTCGTACACGTACGGGGGACTACTCCCTTGAGTGACTGACCATCGGTACATGGGCAGCCCAGTGAAATTTTTTTTCTGAATTTGCATTGTCGTTATTATGACAGCTGATTCGAGACACATAACCGATTATTCGCGTTTTTCTTTTCAAGAACATCTAATTGTCTGCCGTCCCACATATCCAGTCCATGTTTGAAGAATTGAGAAAAATAAATTCACGTTTCTTTCCAACGTTACTCTTTGCTAAAGTTATTACAGAAAAACGTAATAGAGGAAACAAAAATTTAGAGCGGACAACGAATCTATTAACCTTCTGTAGTTGAACACATTAAATGAGAGGAGCTTTTTAGTTTACTCAACTGAATTTATTATATTAAAAATATATATACTTATAGCGTGACTAACAAAAACAACATAACATATTACAAACAGCAAGAATAAAACAAACGTAATATAAAGCTCGGTCAAAATCAAAGTGTAATCTCTTTTACCCACTACAAGGCGCGAATTGCTGTCGCAATTCTCGACTTAAAGTGGCAGATAAAAAATATTGTTATTTTTAAAAGAGCTGCATGAAAATATTCGTTCTCTAAAACCCCTGTAAGAAGTGTAAGTGTAAGAAAGTCAGTCATTTTTCGGAGATGTTATATGATGCTTTGATACATCATGTACATTATTTTGTACGTGTAACAACAGTTTCTACCGAATGCTTCACAGCGTGGCAGCTATATTTAGGATGAGATACTCCATGTTTTCAGTTGATCATTTCGAAATTAAAAATAATGACGTCGGCTACCAACTGAGAACTATTTAGGTATCGCATCACAAATTGTATGGCTTTAACGATGGAAATCGTTCTGTAGGAACTTTTTTCACACATGCAATAGTAGATGATGGTACCTTAGAAAAATACTGAGATTATCGAATGTGGCTAATTGTGATGTCTATGGCGCTGTGTTTTATGGGACTTCGTTGTTCAGCGTATTATGAACAATGGTATATCCCTTTAACACTATTATCGTCTACAACAATAATGGTACTTTTCATATCCAAATACCAGATCCTAAGTGTGACTTCTGTGCTTAATCAACAAGAATAATGTAAAATAGTCTTAAAAAAATTTGGTCCAAGAATGGAAGGCCTACCCACTAATAAAATATGTGAATGAATGACAGTGATTATCTGATCTCGTCATGTTTATTATAAAGTACGGGTAATGACTGGCTGGCACGAGTGCGGATCAAGCGCAGATTGGAACAGGTCGGACAGTGCCCTGCTCAGCACGCATTTCATCGCTCAATGTGATATGAAACGTGATGTACATCCCATCTAAAACACGTTCTTTTGGGGATTTTTCTTTTTTATTTCTAACCCAGTAAACACAAGACATTTGTATAACATTTGTACAATGTTGGGCCAACGTCGAAGACGTTGGACCGACGTTGTACAAATGTTATACAAATGTTTTGTGTTTGCTGGGAAGCATCAGGCATATTTTAAAGTAAAGTAACATAGACAAAGCTCCTTACCTAAAAATATGACGATGTATTCAGTTTCATAATTATTACACCCAACAAATGTTTAACCAGATAATCAAACAGAAAGAAATATCAGAAACAAATCTTATTTATTTCATTGTATTGGCAACAGTTGTCGAGCATGGTCAGGACATTTCATAATATCAAAGGTTAATTGGCAATTATTGAGGGTTGTCCACGAATCCCAATTATCGCTCAAGTATTTCAGTTTCATAATCACAAGTGCCAACGTCGCAAATGTCTTAGTCAGCTCTTTCCACTTCATAAAATTTTGATTACCTTATGTGATGGATCTACGACGATTATAAATATATTATTTACTATTTCAATGCGGAGTTCGACATTAAACGTCAGAAATAATGTCGTTTACAGACGACAGATTCTGTCGTCTATAGGTCGATCCGCGCACTGTAAGGGTTGTGTAGTAAGGATTTTTTAGACGACATTTGGGGCACCTTCAACAACATTCAACCTTCATTGCAGATTAATAGCGGAAAACAGTAAAATTAATCTGCGTTGTCCATGTATAGGCACCTACGGTTTCCAAATGTGACCTAATTAATTAGTTGAGGTTATTGTATTTAATTATTATTTATGATCTTGGGGGACTCGGTACAAACTGTTCCAATTTACAGCATGCATTTCAGAGATAGAATTGCAGGTAATTGTTTTTTTTTAATTTGTAATATTAGCTCTTCAAATTTAGAAAAGTCATAATAATTAGTGTCACAATTTTTTGCCGTTCCAACGTCTTTAAGACAAGATAAAATAAGTGTTTGGTAATTGCTAAATTTTATTGTCTTTAAATTGAATCAACGTTGAATGCCCACTTTGTCTGACCATAGCCAGCTATGCCCTATGCCCTTGTTTTCTATTCATGTATCGTTAAGTCTATTGCAATTCTGTATGAATCACCTGAGACAGAAATAAATGTTTTACTACTACTTCTACTATAAAAATGGCATCCCGGCGTCTCTCTGCTGATTTATAAAATTGATTTATATCTAACCTACTGCGCAGACGTTCTCAAATAATTATCTTGAATAAAAAACAGTGGGATAAAACATATTTATCCCACGCAATGTTTTCTCACTATAACTCTTGCACAAAAACCATTGATGTGACTTCTGGATTGTCTTTAATTATTCACCATTCTACTTTGGAAACGACCCTTAGCGAGGATAAGAAGATAACATTTCACAGGTATTCTTTTGAAATTATTTATTAACTAAACGTATTTCACCCAAACCCAAAACCAAATTGCAGCGGCGCTGCCTAGTTTCGTATATTGTCGATTGATTATATACTAACTTGACCCTTTCAGCACGAAGATCGACTTTAAACGTCAGAATCAGACGTCTCCAGCCGTCAGAGTATGACGTCCTAACACTTTAACCGCCGGTGCCGTCCCTATTTGTTTTTTTCACATTTTTATAGCACATTAGGCCTACACATCAGCTTTTAAACATGTTAAAGATAAAAAAAGACAATAATCAGCAATATTTGAAATTTGTTGATCTTCATTTTGCAAATCTGAATAATTTTCACTCACTTGAAGTGTCAGCGAGACACAACTTCAAGTGGGTGAAAATTGCAATTGAATAATTTGACGGTTAAAGGGTTAAGTCGATCACCGCACTGAAATAATTTAAAAACGTATAATGGTCGTAGACAACATAACATAGGTATTCAAATGAAGCAGAACGAGCTAACTGAGACATTTATGATGATTTTAAATTGGGAAAAACCCATTGGTCTCTATGGTTTATACAGAATTATTTCATGTTATGACATTCGACAGTCGAGTTCAACGCCGTCTTCTGCAAAAACTTTAACTGTCATAGCCTACGCTGTGGTCAAGCTGTGAATATTACCATTTTGATTTATGCACAACTGGCCCAAGCTACATTTATTGTAAATTGTAAAATAATATAAAAAGACAATAATAAGCACATTACAGATTGACTACATTGCCTGTTGATCTATTATCTAGTTTTGGAGCCGCTATAACACTTTTTCAAATAGTTTAGGTGAACGAGTGCTGCATATACTGATGGGAGAAATAAAGGTGTGAGTTGGTCCAGTAGCTCATAAACCAATTTTGAGATTTTGATTCATGTACAAGTGAACCAAGCCACATTTTTTTGTAAGTTAAACAACTATGTGGATAAATACAATAAATACATATTTATTGCAGTCGCTCTATATCTAATGTAGATCTAGTTCTGAAGTGAAATATGTGTGATTTTTTATAGCTTAGATTAAATGGTTTGGCCCACTCCACCAGGTGGCGTGTTACAGGAATCGCGGGACTTCTAGTTAATTATTAAATAAAGGATATGCATAAGGTCTATTACTTGGCACGCATAATTTATTTTCAATTTTTTTAAGGCTTGCTTAATTGTGCATAAAGGCGTCAAATTATAATTATTATTGCTCATGTTTTACACCGCAATTTTGCGCTGTAAAAAAATCTCTGCATGAATACATGTATTACGTACGCAACCTACATGATTGGTAAAGTGGCTGAAAATTATTATTATGTATTTCAACACGCCATCTCATTCATATAAAAAATAAAACTTGATAAATACTCTTGCGAGTGACACGCTATTCCGCTATTCCCTGTTAACTACCAGTCTAGTTGATTTAGGTTTGTAGTTAACTCTCGCGGTTTTTGCAGGGCTCGCGTGTTTGCTTAATACTCCTTATTTGCATTCTCAATTTTGAATCAATCTTGTGAAAATGTCTTACATTATGGTAATGCTCTCCCAGCTTGTGGAAGCATTGTTTTGCAAAATTCAGGATTTAACTAAGGGTAAGCTGAATGTTATTTGTCTTGTTTCCTATTTGTGTTCATGTATTCTAAGCAACACAAACAAAATGGATAACAAAAAGGCACTCTTTAACACCTTATCGGAACAGAAACTAATATTTTACCGTTGGCAGGTTGTGTAGATATACTATGCTCACCAAACAGAATAGCAGGACATCACAACATTATATTGAGCTTAGTGGAACGTAGAAAAAATAAATGTTTTTTCTAATTGGATACCCCCACTACCATCATGTATATACTGCTAATAATTGTGGCAAATTGGAAATCATGGCTTATGTTTGCTTACGATATATTGACAACTTCTTCCTAAGTGTTTCAGCTTCCGTGCTCAATTTTTTCAGTTCATGTGATATTTTGAATGAAACTTAGTCAAAACATGTTATCGTCTCCTTGAAGTTAGAAGGTGTTGAGCTGCCGCTTTGTAAAGCGGCAGTCCAGCACCTTCTAACTCCAAGGGGACGATATTTTCCACCAAAGTAAGGACATAGGGATGTTCATAGTAGTAATTTCATAGACCTATATCATACCTAATTATTTTTCAAAAACAAATTATTCTTAAATATAAATATTGCGATTGCTAGTTTTTATTATTGTAGGCCTAATATTCTCCCTATCCACAATCTTACAATCAATTCACTACAAGACAAATAAATAATAAACTGATATATTCAAACTTTATATCAGGTTCAACCTCACTGTTCTGCTTTGTTATGCTTCGAAAATCCTTTCTAAATGGGCGTACTTCACATAGGCCTAAATTTGTTGCGAATTTATTTGGGTTCATAGCTGCAAACTGCAGATTGTTTGCAGGCATTGATTGTATAATGTTATATATTAGCTAAATGGGCAACGGCAGGGCACAGTGCGATAATGTCACTGTTTTCACGTCGCAATTTCTATCTTTTTCAGTCGAACTTAGGTCAAATCGTTGAAGCATCATGACTTCGTCAATAATTATCAGACTATCTCGAACTGGCTTTTAAAATTTTACCTCTCCAAGACTCCTTTAATATAATCAAGAAAACACACGCTTCAAAAATGTCCGAATTCCGCCTCGTTTTGAGAATAACGCTTCTATATCATGACCAGTTTTCAATATTAATAATTAGAATTAAACATATTTTTAAAATAACCTGTAAACGCACAAAGGAAATGTAGAGTGCAAGCATAATATAATTAAATTTGTGGTATTTATTTAATGACCGATTATATTTTCTTTATATACTGTTTCTAAGCCTAATAAATAATCAGATTGCGGGGTTTTTATGTTTAACTTTTGATCTGTTTCGGCATGATCTCCGTTTCAAGACCATTACCAATTTTGTTTTAAGACGTTCTGTAAATACTAGTATTAAAAATCATCGTAGTCTTGAAAAATGGCATCAAAAGTTAACATGGACTGAGAAATAAAAGTCATTTTTAGTACGATTTAATTCATTCCCACTATAATTATATTGTTTGACCACATTTTGAGGACAATCTATTTATATTATATAAAGATTATTTTCGAGAAAAACATAGCATGATATTAGTTTCATAATGGTAACCCTTTTCACCTTGCTTATTTATTTGAATATCCAACCAATTGAGGTTGTGTCTCGCAGCCGTGATCAAGAACTTCAAATGCTTGAAAATTACTCATATTTGTTTAATTTGAGACCAAATATTTACAACTCTTCTCGTCTAAGCACTCATTTTATTCCCAATAACAGTCGACAATAAAACAGATTTAAAATAACAATTGTCGTGATTAGTAGGCAAAGAGTTAAGGGAACATACAAACCACTACTCAAACACAGTCATTATCTTGTTTATATATTACTCACTGTCAATAAGATGTGATGTGGGGGTTATGATTCAATGTAGCTCTAATTGACATGATTTAATATGAGCTTTATTGGACTAGTGATGTACATGAAATTAGTTACTCTCTATGATTGAACACTTTAGGTAACTCAAAGCAAAACTTAATTTGTTAGGCAAATAATAAATTAATCCCAGCTGGTAGCGTAATGTACAGACATGGAGATACCTGTACAGACAAGGAGATGCCCTTTACAGACATGATGGAGATGTCCTGTACAGACATGGATATGTCCTGCACAGCCATGGAGATGTCCTGTACAGACATGCAGATGTCCTGTACAGACACGAAGATGTCATGTAGAGACATGTAGATGCCCTGTACAGACATGGATATGTCCTGTACAGACATGGAGATGTCCTGTGAAGACATGGAGATGTCATGTATAGACATGTAAATGCCCTGTACAAACATGGATATGTCCTGTACCAACATTGATATGTCCTGTACATACATGGAGATGTCCTGAATAGACATGGTTATGCCCAGTACAGACATGGAGATGTCCTGTACAGTGATGGATATGTCCTACACAGACATGGATATGTCCTGTACAGACATGGAGATGTCCTGTACAGACATGGAGATGTCCTGTACAGACATGGAAATGTCCTGTACAGCCATGGATATGTCCTATACAGACATGGAGATGTCCTGTACAGACCTTGAGATGTCATGTACAGACATGGATATGTCCTGTACAGACATGGAGATATCCTGTACAGACATGCAGATGTCCTGTATAGACATGGAGATGTCCTGTGCAGACATGGAGATGCCCTGTACAGACATGGATATGTCCTATGCGACATGGATATGTCCTGTACAAACATGGAGATGTCCTGCACTGATATGGAGATGTCCTGTACTGACATGGGGATGCCCTGTACAGACATGGATATGTCCTGCATCGACATGGTGATGTCCTGTACAGACATAAAGATGTCTTGTACATACATGGGGATGCCCTGTAAAAACATGGAAATGTCCTGTGCAGACAAGGACATGCTCTGTGCAGACAAGGACAGGCTCTGTACAGACAAGGGCATGCTCTGTACAGACACGGACATGTCCTAGCTGGAGATGTCCTTGCAAACATGGATATGTCCTGTACAGACATGGAGAGGGCCTAGCTGGAGATATGTCATGTATAAACATGGGGGTGTCCTATCTGGAGATGTGCTGTACAGGCATGGAGATGGCATGTACAGACATAGAGACATCCTAGCTGGAGATGTGCTGTACAGGCATGGAGATGTCATTTATTTGCGTCACATTGGGTATGGCCCATGCGTCACCTGACCTTGGCACTGGGCTAGTGTTGACAAGTATGCAGTAGCCTATCTGTCATATTATCCATAATTAACTCATTAACTAATGATTCTAATCTGATGTTATCGTTCAATCACATAAGAATATGACAATTTGCTTTCTATACGGATGTTAGTCATTCTAGATTTATTTACGTTTTAGTGGTCTCTGTATGTATCGTATCAGATATTTGTTATTTTGTTCTGCTTGATGTTATGTGCAGTGTTATATATATTTATGATGTATTTTAACACAGGGAGTCTCTCTAACCTCTCATTAAATGTTTGAATAATTATATCCAGTGAGGAGCGACTAATATCATCTTTCATTAGCTGGCAGGGTTCCAGTTATTGGACCCTTAAAATGTCAACCCAATGATTCGACAAAATGGGGGGCAGCAATTTTGAAATCTTGCTGTTTGATATCGCATTTTGTCTTGAACATGTTTGAAAACGGTTAATCATTGTGCTGATAAAAAATCAAAAGGTCTGCAAACCCGTGATTAAACACTCAGTATATCTGTTTTTCGAAAATAACTCGTTATACCATAGCTTGTGTAGTAGTGAGGCACTGATTACATTATTCAAAAAAATATCTGGATCAGATTGCTGAAAATTAATTGATATGATCCTTGAAAATAATTGACTCGCATTTTCAATTAATTTGGGGCCCCTGAATGTGCAACGAGGGGTATCATGATACAAATTGATAATATATAACTTGACACAGGATGTCTGCGGGTATTAATTAGTAGGTTATTAAGTTGAAACATCACGGCTGGTCGGTTAGTGCATAGAAAAATAAAGAAACATTCTCTCTCGTATTGGTGGTTTAATAGACCATTTTAAACTAATACACATTGTTTTATTCGACAGGTGTAATAAACGATGATAACAAGAAACGTTTCTTATATAGACACTCTACAAACATTAAGCCTTTAATATAGTCGAATATAGTCGTTTTAATCGGTGTTTTGAAGGTGATCTATCACACCTTATATGGCATGAATAATTATGTCGTTATATGGGGTGATTGGCTATCATGTGACCCTCTCAGAGGGTCACATGTTAGCCAATCACCCCCTATATGGGGGTGATTGGCTAACATGTGACCCTCTCAGATGGTCACATGATAGCCAATCACCCCATATAAGGAAACACTTGTGCCCCATCTTGTGGCAACTTTGATTTATTTGTCACAAATTTATTCATACTATATAAGGGGTGATAGATCACCTTTAAGTAGTTTTTAAATTCGAGCTACTAGTACCTTATATATGCCGAAGTTCACAATGACCGTATCAACAATTTTGGTAAGATTTTTTGTTGGCTTCTCAAGGCAGCCGTAAGAAAAAACTGTCGTTTTTTCGTATATTTGCTCGAATATAGGTATTTAACAAATCTAAGAACTCTACGAACGCCCCAAGAAAACCTGGCGTCGTACGGTAGCTTTGGGAAGACTGTATAAATTGTTAAGAACGCCATATAATTTGCAACTAAACAAGTATAAACTGGAACCGTATTCGGCGTTCGTACAAACGCTGTAAGAACTCCATAAGAAGAACACATCGTACGTAGCTCTTGGGGTGTTCGTAAGTCGATCGTACGTCCACCCTACGATGCGTGGTTTTCTTGAGTTGTTCGTGGAGTTCTTAGACATGCCCAAGACTTGACTATGAGCTTAACCCGTTGTCTTACGACCGCACTGCGAAGGCCGCCAGAAAATTCGCTCGAAATCGTTGATACGGCGTCCGTACGCTCATTGTGACCAGGATCATCGGATAGAGCCACAGAGCTCAATAAAACAACATTATATCTACGGTAATCGTGAGCATACCGTAATGATACATTAAGCTGTTATTGCGGGCCTCTTCTGGCGCTTGTACGAACACCTCCAGGTGTGAGTAAGGTGGTGTGAGACGAAAGTGTTCGTACAAATTAAATGGTAACGGTGTTGAAAACGTACGTGACGCCGTACGAACGCTGAGGGAATTAACCCTTTAACCGGCAGTGTCGCATATATTCGTGTTTTCATTTTTTATTAGCACATAAGGTACCACCTTTTAAACATGTTAAAGATAAAATATGACATCAATCAGCAATATTTGAAAACAGTTGACCTCCATTTTGTCAAATCTGAATAATTTTCACTCACTTGAAGTTGTGGATCGCGTCAGCGAGACACAACTTTCAAGCTAATGCCAGTTAACTACGGCCAGCTACATACATGACCAAGGCGTAAAATGCCATCTGGCAGTGGTGATAATCTGATAATCAGAAGTGATCAATAAACCCTTGAGGGCTGGGTAATAATTTATCATACTTTATTTCGTATACTATGTTTGCACTATGTCACTTTAATAATAATAAAATACAACATTATACAGTCTAAAGCATGGGTTACATCGTAGTATGGTACGCGCTATTCTCAAATATTTTTGAATACCAAACGCAAGTTAATATAATACTATTTATTTTATTCGTACAAAGTAGGCCTACAATTTTTCATACATACATAAATTCTAAAAGAAAAAAAGGAAGTCAGTTCATGCATTGATTAAACTCTGGTGATATGATTAATTTACTTGGCCGTCTGGTGTATGAGGAGCTCCAAATCGTTTAGTGTAAATGGGTTATAGTCCATAATATGCTCTCTCATGTATAGCCTCTCTGATGGCTATACCGGCACACACAGCCTCTTGAGGAGGAGTTTGAATGCCAGCCAAAACGACGTGTTTTAATATTCTTGTACATGCATCATGTACATCTCTCCTTATCAGTCCATATTTGCTACAAATGTACGTTAAACTTGTCCCAGTGTCTGACATGTTGCCTTCCATGCATAAACGTGCACATAGTTTTACAAGTCCATTATCAGTGTTCATATTGGATTTAACAGACTTGAGGAAACGTATGTGCAATTGATATTCCACAGGCAGATCATCACAAATGATTGGTAATAGATTACAATGGGTTCTGTATGGGAAAGACCATAACAATCTGAAATTTTTGCGCCAGGCAACATAGAAAAATACTAAAGTAATAATCTAATGTTTTGATAAGACACCTTTCTGAAGGCCTACCCCTGTACACATCTATGCTGCCGTGCAAAGCAAATAGACAGTATCTGCTTAGTTTACAAATAGGCAGATACTGCCTTTTGGCTTTGCAGAGCAGCACAGGTGATATACATTTTGAATGAAAGCCAATAAGACCGATCAAAGCTGCAAAAGCCATTAACAAAAAGTCAAATGTCAAATATTTTTGCAGTATATCATTTTATGAAGCTATTATCACCAGTCCAATTTCATAGTTGTATTTTATATGTATTTGAAGTCTGCTGCGCTGCCAGTTTTATCTCTCTTAACCCTTTAACCGCCAAATTATTCAATTTAAATTTTCACCCACTTGAAGTTGTGTCTCGCTGACGCGATCCACAACTTCAAGTGAGTGAAAATTATTCAGATTTGACAAAATGGTGGTCAACTCTTTTCAAATCTTGCTGGTTGATGACACATTTTATCTGTAACATATTTAAAATTTGGTACTTGATATGCTGATAAAAAATGAAGACCCGAATATATGCGGCACCGGCGGTTAAAGGGTTAACCCTTAAAGCGCTGAATATTTTGCGTTCAATTTGAAATCATCAGAAGTGTCTTACTTAGCTCTTTTCGATTCATTTGAATACCTATGTTATATGGTTACGGCCAATAGAAATAGTTTTACTCTTACTGTGAGGGGATCGACTTTGAACCTCTGTAGACGTCTGTGGACGTCAGAATCTGACGTCTACATGTAAGCGTCAGATTCTGACGACTAAAGTCGATCCCCGAGCTGCAAGGGTTAAATCCTCACGATGCATTAAATCATCATTTTTCATATCTGAAGAAGGATCGAATTTCCCAAAATCTAGGGTTTTTATATCGGACATTTTCAGGAAACTGTTTTAATAATAACTTTTTTTTTCGTTATATAATCACCCACTTCAAGTCATCTTCATTCACTGCAAGTCGAGATTGCGACAGCAATTCGCGGCTTGTAGTGAATTAGGATGACAATCGTAAATTCATGATTGAAAGGGCTGATACGCGTATATTCTCATGATTATGCATAGTTTTCTTGAGAGTTTCAGCATGTACATATCGCTGACTCAAAGCTACGTACTGCCCTGTTAAACCAGAATATACTTACTGTTTATTATGACCATAATTATGTTGGCGTTGACGAGAACAACAAAGTATTGTATTTAAACATAGGCATAATGTCAAAATTCGCCCTTCTTCGAAGAATAAAAAAATGGTTCAGTATCATTTTCATCTTGATTATGCACAAACAACTTATAATATTGCATCCCATGCTAGTAATTCTCGTTTGTTATAGAATACACATTGGCATACTTGTCTTTGAGATCCTTTTATGTAGGCACCAGAATGGTCTTAGAGCAATGCGTCTATTCAATGTTATTTAATATAAAGTGACGAGCATCAAAATACCAATAACCAGAGAGCTATTATTCAGGAAATGTCATAGTACGTCACATTCACTATAATATACATTGCTAAAACTACCAGACGGCTCCATCCCACGTTCATGACACCATAAAAGTAATGTTGATTCATTCACAACTCAATAAACATAAAAAACATTTGTACAACATTTATACAACGTTGGCCCAGCGTCTTCGACGTTGGTCCAACATAAATGTTATAAAAATGATTTGTGCTTACTGGGATATGGTGTTCTATTCACAAACGGTATGGAAAAGACCGACGAGCCGGGGTAGTGCATTTAACACAGATGTGAATAACAATAGCGACTGAAGATTAGCCGAATAAGTGATGTGGATGAAATGTGCCAACGCTGATTGATCACACTACACTACTTGGCTTAAAGAAAGACAGATGTGTTGTTTTGATTGATGAGGTATTTAGCAAATAAAATCAGAACATTTATTACAAAAATATGATATAAAATATGTTGTAAATAGTATTGTGCGGCCATTAGAACTATAACCCGGAGGTACCAGATTCAAATCTCACTGGATAATAATTATAGCTCCGTATATAATCATAATGCATCCCTCACATTTGCATTAATAAGATTTGGTTTAGCGGAAACGACATACCTCATTTAGGGGAATGTTGTATTATAGTGCATGGGACTAAAAAGACTATCGCCAATATTGTCCCCCGCTACTAACAATAGCAATTGCAGGTCCGTGAAGTCAATTACTTATTCCTTATTCCCGTTTCCTTATTCAACAAAGTTTAATTAAAAGTCGTGTATCATGAAAATTAAGATACAGGTGCCTGGCGCCCACCCGTCCAAGGTCATTTTCACCGTGGCCTTGACCCTGAGATTTCAAGGTTATACAGAAAAATAAGGTCCAAAATCGAAGGTAGCCATAAATTAAAAATAAAAGTCGTGGATCATCAAAATTAAGGTACAAGTGCCTGGCGTCCACTCGTCCAAGGTCTTCTCCACCGTGACATTGACCCTGACATCTCAAGGTCATACAGAAAAATGAGGTAAAAAAATATAGTTTTGTTTAGTCCACGCTGCTAGTATAAAAAACTCCAGTGCCACACTATACTCTGTAATCTGTTTATGGAAAACATATTTATACAAAGTGATTCATTATTAACCCTTTAACCGCCAAATTTAAAAATCGAAATTTTCACCCACTTGAAGTTGTGTCTCGCTGACGCGATCCACAACTTCAAGTGAGTGAAAATTATCCAGATCTCACAAGATGAAGGTGAACGATTCTTGCTGATTGGTGTCAAGTTTTAAACTGCCCTATATATGCGACACCGGCGGCATAGGGTGCAGCTATGGGTGACGCATATATGCGACATCGGCGGTTAAAGGGTTAATAAGTATGTATTGGGATTGATCAGTAGAATAACGAGGGAAACGTCACACTTATTTGTCAATCAAGTTGTGCTTATGTCACGCAATGCATTCAGTCTTATTATGTTATGATCTCGGGTTGGGAGAGATCGAAGAATGGTGGTGATTGAGAGCAAAATCTTTATTTTTATAGCGAATTTGATGTCATTTACCACCGACTATTCAAAGTTCAACGTATTATGTGGAGGTCATGTATGTCATTCGTATTACATGTTATAGCCTTGTTAACGAAACAAATAATAAGACTGTCAGGACATTTTTCTTCCAACGCGCATATTTGCAATAATGCGGAATAATAACATTGTATTATTGTAGGTAGACAACTAGACATAAACATATGTGTTATTCGATAATAATTATGTTAATTACTACTAAGTTGTCAGTTTCACTGAACGTTTTTTATTTATTTTGCAGACGTCAAATCCACTGTCAAATCCACTGTTAACACACTTCATTTATGAATAATTATGATCAAACTACTACCGGTCACCAAACGTCAACTGGTGCTAAAGGATTGAATATTGCTTAACATTGCATGAAAGTGGTGTGGATTCACTGATCATCAATGACTTTAAAATAATTTATTAAAATATAAAAGAAAGCTGAATCAAGACAATTTACACAATTTCCTGACTGTAGTCGGCGGCCATCTTGTACGTCATCTTGAATAACTAAAATGCTAAGGATGTCAGCTGGGCATCATTCAAATTCTTATTGTGCACATCTTTCCCGACCGAAATAACATGGTTTGGCGGTATTATTGCATGAATCTCACATGGCTACTTGACTATAACACTTTTAGTATGGTTTTCTCTGGTTGCTTTCAGCCATTTTGGATTTTTAAATGAATAATTATTTCTACATCTATACGAATATGTAACACACGTTCCATGGGGATAGATTAAACACACTAATTAAAGGAATAAGCCAGTCATCGCAGAAATCTGATCAAATGGCAGATATATTATTCAGTTAATTAATCCCCTTTTGAAACAAAGGCCAAGAAATTGTTATGCGTGTCAAATTTTAAATAAAGTGGTCATTATTCCACCACACTGGATTCTGCCATTTTGTGCTGGGTGCCTACGTCGGGTAGGTCCCAACCTCTCACTGGAACTTTGGGACCCTTCAGAGAGGGTGTGATCATGTGACCAAGTCTCTGTAGTCTGGTGGCTGGTCGCGTGTAAAACGTCCCGTATTTTGCAGGTTAGCGCTAGAGGTACATGCGCTATCCTATACATAGAAAAGGCCTACTCCGATTTCTATCCCCAGTGGCATCTGCATCGTTTCGGTATAAAATTAATCCCCTTTAACGACAAAAGTTGTGTTTGTTTAAAACAGTAGAGGCTGTTGTAGACTGCAGTGACAAGTCGCAGCTATCATGGGCCATGATAGCCTAGTTCCTATTGTGATCTGGTCTACTGGAGGCAGCATGTTTACATAGACTACCCTGATACAGCCAGATAAACAAGCCCCTCGCTCCGGTACGTTACTCTGCATTCAGTTCAACTTCAAGACATTGACAGTTTGTCAACAATTACATTAATCATTTGGCCCATGTAGGCAGACCTAGTTTAGCTGTTTAGAGATGTTGTTGGATTTATTTTAAGTGTATTATGTGCCTCTCACTCGCGGGCGATAATGGATGTTTTTATCATTCACTGTAAGTGTAACGCTAGTCTATAGATCATCTCAGACAAGTCAGAAATTATTCAAATTTGACTATCACATTCCCCATGATATGGAGATGTGCAGGTGACTTTTTCAAGGTTTTACTGAAATTCAAAATGACCGCCACAGATCAACTTTAATTTTTTGGGGGTCCTAAAAACTTTAAAAAATTGTTTGGTCAATTTTTTTTCAAATTTTGACATCACACTCCTAACAACATGGGGATGTGCAAGTGATTTTTTAAAGATGCTACCAAATTTCAAAATGGCCGCCAGAGGTCAATTCCAAATTTTTTTGTGGGCACAAAAACTCTAAAACTTAAAGTAAAGAATTATTCAAATTTTACTATCACATTCCCCACGATATGGAGATGTGCAGGTGACTTTTTTAAGGTTTTACTGATATTCAAAATGGCTGCCACAGATCAACTTGAATTTTTGTGGGGGCGCAAAAACTCAAAAAAATTGTCTGGTCATTTTTTTTCAAATTTTAACATCATATTCCTAGCAACATGGGGATGTGCAAGTGATTTTTTAAAGATACTACCAAAATTCAAAATTGCCGCTAGAGGTCAATTCCAAATTTTTTGTGGGTGCAAAAACTCCAAAACTGAAAGTCGGGAATTATCACATTCCCCACGATATGGAGATGTGCAAGTGATTTTTTTAAGGTTTTACTGAAATTCAAAATGGCCGCCATGGATAAACTTCATATTTTTGTGGGCGCAAAAACTGAAAAATTGAAATCAGTAATAATTCACATTGTACAATCACATTACCCACCATCTGGAAATGTGCATGTGATTTTACTGAAATTTAAAATGGCCACCACAAATCGACTTTTTAAATATTTGTGACCGCAAAAAGTCTAACCCAATTTATGGCGGGGGATGATATGGGACTTCAGTCCTCTTGTTAAAATATGTTTTACTGCGCCAAGGCACTGTAAGGTCTTTGTTTTTATATATCGATATTCTTGTAGGAATGTTTCATGTGATTCAAAACGCATGAAATGATCAAGTTTTCAAATTATTTAGAGACGCTTAGAAAAAAGCCTACAGCTATGAACTCTATGAGGTGGTAGTCCAGGTCATATAGAATTTGCTCATATTTAAATTGGTTTTTTTTAAAATGTTCCCGATAATGAAATTGGGTGAGGCACTTAACATTTAAACTGTGACGACAAGATCCTGGGACTGACTGTATCATGCAAAACGTATGAGATGACCAAGTTTCAAAAATATTTATAGACGCCTAAAAAAAATACTATAGCTATGAAACTCTATGTGCATGTCAGAATCACAATAAGAACTTCCGTTTCAACTTTCACAGGTGTGCAAAAACAACAAAAAAGTGACATTTGGGTGTCAATGTATTTCGTCACGTTAGCACGAAGGTAAAACTTTGAAATACACATAACAAATCTTTCCAATGTGTCTGAAAGTGTAGGCCCACGATACTTTGATATAAAAATGCCATCTTTTTATATATAGTTGTGAAATATGCATATAAATAGAAGGAATGACATATCTTGCAATGCTATCGTGACAGTGTCGAGTCCTTAAATTCGTTCAGGTCTCATAAGTGCTTTGAGATATGAACAAGATTAATCTTTTCTGACTACTTACCATCATGGCAAGATGACGGAAAAGTTGCAGGCTAGTTGAAATCACCTGCTCTGATGTCTTAAACACTATGATGCTGTGCATAATACTAATTATTGCTTTTTCCATTCACACAATTCGATGAACATAGGCTGCATTTGTATATGAGCCACAGCAGTCGTAAAAATGTGCAAAGGTTAGATAAGTTTGGTCACCTTTGTTGTTAAAACATGACACATATTAGTGTATCGTGACATGCCCTTTGATCCTTCATATATTAATGTGCCATTTTGTGTGACACTGGAACTGTCAACGTGACAGTGTCATTTATAGGGTAAGTGAGATAGATCCTTCTTCTCATCCCTCAAAAATAAGGTGTCCAAATGTGAAATACAAAGATTTGTGTTCAGTCCAATTGTGTTTACATATCCAGTAATATATCAGTGGTTGGAAAATGTTCTTTAACAACAGAATACTTTGAGAAGTGTCATTGGCTTATGTCACGTTAGCACTTGATGTTTATTCCAAAAAGCAATATATAAAATTCCGTAACCATTCTACAATGCAACAATATGAAACCAGCCTTTCTAGTAAATATTTCTAGCTGCATATATATATTCTGGGCAAGGATGCGACTTTTATTGGTAATGTGATACTAGCAACATGTCAAAATAAATGTCACGTTATCATGGCCTAAATGCAAAGAAAAACACTTAGCTTTAAAATATATAGGCCTACTTGTCTAATCATAAATATAATCTTCCGTCTTTTAATTTTCACCTGAAGCTGTTTCGTTGTCCCTACATCTTTTAGTTTTAATTGTATTTCTTTATTAGTACGATACTTTGTATCCTTGACATTCATCAGATGTCAAATCCTTGACAGTCATCAGATGTTAAGAGTCTTAACTTATGTCACGTTAGATGATGCTGGTTATTGCAAACCATCAAAATACAGTTATTTTAGCCATTCTACAATGCAATAATCTAAAACCAACAATACAAACACTTATTTTTGGGTGGGTGCAGACAAATTCTAGCCAGTGAGGTGGCGTCTAGTAACTTTGTTGCTAACGTGACATTAACAAAGTGTCAACAAAAACGTCACGTTAGCATAATTTTAATTCAACAGAAATGACACTTATCTTTAAACAACCTCCTTGTTTGATCACAAATACACATACAAATCTACAGTCTTTTAATATCAATTTGAATATTGTTTATGGTTGTTTCATCATTCCAAATTATATCAACAGATGTTATAGTAATTCTAATAAAGCATTTATATTTTTTTCACAAAAATCACTTTCTTGCTCTATTGATTAATTAAACTATCCCATTGACAATTTTTTTTGAAAACTAACATAAAGTACTGCTGAAATGAGTAAATTTTGACAACATTTTGATCATATTTACGAAAAATTATAGTCAGGAAGTCAATGTGACACTTTATCGTATTTGATGTCATATTTCCCATTTTTTTTTAAATATTAGTAACAGTCAAAATTATTTTATTTTTTACGTGGTGATTTAAAAGAAATTCGCTATATATAGTCAATTATAATGCATAGCAGTATCTAATCTAAATTATTATAAGTAGGCCTCCATGCCTAGATGTAAATATTAACTTGGTAAACATTTGGCAGTAACATGATAAGTGACAAACTATTTATTTTCAAAAAAAAATCAAGACTTACCGAAGTAGTTTAAAGCACAATGAGGATATATTATATATTGAAAATATAAAATAATAACGTTTTGGATATATATAAACATATATGAAAATATGACAAGTTTTGGATATATGTCCTAAACATATATGAAAATATAACAATCTAAAGATGCAACTATAAGTATGACACTATTTCTCAGAACTCATAGATATTCTGTTGCAGATTACATTTAAACCTATAAAATAATAGACTCAACGTAAATATATCCCAACAGGTGACCTCATATTTTTTTTAATAGTCTGTATATACACATCTTACCCCCCTCCCATCTAATTATTCTCTTTTTCCTCATCTTGATTCAATTTTATTTAAAAGTCGATTACTGTTTCAAATTCAATCACAATGTAATCATGGTAATCAAATGAGAGCAGAGAAGGGCTAAATGCCATCTCTGGTGCAATGGTATGCATTTTTTTTTAACATATTGTATTTTTATGTAATATTGTGTGGTTAAAAAACAAGTCTCAGAATCAAAATATACTTAGAGCTGTTTTGTCTTGTGCTTTTTACAATGGGTACAAAGTGTTTGTTCTCCAAAAATACATTGTGTCCGAAGGTAAAGTGGAAGGCATGATCCAGGCTCCCAGGGCATGAGGGCATGGAGGGCATGGTGTGACGACCCATCAAACACAATACATTTACCCAAAGCTGTTTGATCAATGCATGCTTGTGTCTCCACCCACCCCACATAGATTTCGCAGCCAAAATACCTCAATCATAGATAAATACAGTGCGAGACCGACTCTAGCTTAGATTTCTACAGGGCCACTTCACGCTGGTCAGATGTATAACTATATTATAGTTGAGTCATCAGCAAGAGAAGTTTGAACACATCAGGAGTTGTAGATTGTAATGAGGTGACAGTCAAGGTTTATGAGATCATTTAGAAGAAAAATATAACATTTGCAGAATCATGTCAGCTGACATTCAATTATGAATATCCATTCATGCTGACCAAACAAGCGAGAATAATATGATCCCGGATTGTAGTTTATTGCCGATAAATAAATAGGTCATTAACACTTCCTTGTAGCAAATCAGTGAAGCGGTCAAGCTCTTAAGAGTAACACAAGATTTTTGCGGCCATCTTGGATTTTTTTGAAAAGAAATAAAAAAAGAAACACGATTCTCGAGACAAATTTCTCAGGGCCAATGAGCATACCCAAAAGATAAAGTTGGGGCTGCATAGCTAGATCACAAAATTAAAAAACAAAAAATTAGCAAAACTGATATGTTTGCTAAAATTCTGAAACGTAAAAAAAAATTATTATCGGTTATTATCAGTGTCCCACCCAATATTATAAGCACACGTCAAGGATAAGGTCTCTCTAATAAACCTAACATGAAACAAACCCATGAAGCCGTTCAAGCCCTAGAGAGTGACATAGAATTTTGGTGGACATCTTGGATTTTGTTTAAGAAACTGAAAAACGTCAAAAAATATTAGGCAAATAGATGCAATTGCATTCTGATACTTTTATTTCAACAATTGAAAATTGAATATTAACTGCCGCTATAGCCGGTTTCCTTGGTTGTGACCTCTAGATGGCCTTGGTTATTGATGGCCATATATTGTTTTGGATCGTTGTATAAACTGAAAAACGTCTAAAAATATCAGGAAAATGTATGCAGTTGCATTCTAATACTTTTATTTCAACAATTGAAAATTGAATATTGACTGTCGTTATAGCCGGTTTCCTTGGTTGTGACCTCTAAATGGCCTTGGTTATTGATGGCCATTTAAATTTAAAAATAGTCATTCCAATGAAATCAGTGTATTCAGATTAGGCGAAATTGAGCTATTACACAAGATTATATGGTTATTGTGTTAGTTAAAAAATCAAGATGGCCGACGGCCACTATCTTGGTTTTGACCTCTAGATGACCTTGAATTGTAAAAAAATTACCATACCAATGGGACCAGTGTATTCAAATTAGTTAAAAATTATGTATTACATAAGAATCAAGGGCTATTATACCAAAACATTAAAATTCAAGATGGCCGACGACAGCCATCTTGTTTTTGACCCCTAGATGATCTTGAAGCGTAAAAATAGCCATACCACTGGGATCAGTGCAGTAGTAGTAGTAGTAAATCTTTGCTTTACGTCACTTTTTGGCACAAAAGGTCTTTTATGTGACATTGTAATACGATAAAAACGTTGTAGTCAATTGATGAGATAAAATGATGGACAGATGATGACGTGAGTGTGGGGGTGATAGGCCATGGTGGGTTATTGAGAGCGTTTTCCTTCAGTGCATTTAAATTGGTCAGAAATAAGGTATTACATAAGATTCAAAAAGGAAAAAACACTTAGCTTTAAAATATATAGGCCTACTAGTCTAGTCAGAAACTGCTCAATTATCCTTAGTTCAACTCCGTTACCAAACTGAGGGTTTTTTTCATTTGTACGACTGGCAATTTAATTGGAGCTTAAAATGGTATATAAGCTCTATATTATTATTCGAGATCAAATTACCAGACTTTTTTCATTAAAATTAGTAGCCTAATCAACATTATCATAAGTGTACAAAGTGTATGCTGAGGGCAGGGGAGGAGGGTGTGCTATGAACATGTTGATATACTATGATCTATCTGGGACATCTGGTGATAAAGACTGAATTCTGTTCGCAATGTTGTTCTGCATTTTTTTGTCAATGAAGCTGGTATTCAAAAAGTTGTTTTTCTAACCCTTTTAACGCTGAATTCCTGGGCACACTTGCATTCCCACCGCTGAATTCCTGGGGAGAGATGAAAAAAAATCAGATATTTTGTAATGTCAGATTTGTCTGAAGACACTATCAGGATCTTAGCTTATGCGCAAATAATAACATGGGAAGGAGGATGCTTTACTGGTCCATAACACCAAGGTCATTTCAAGTTCACATCTAGGTCATTTTAAGGTCAAATTGGCAAATATTATTTAAAATATCCACTTTTCATCAACTTCAAGAAACACACTTGTATGAACCAAAACTAGGTTACCCCCATGCCTGCCGGACCACATTGATTATACAGACAAAAATACTTAAAAAAACACTCTGCCCGAGATATATCGGACCCGCGCTAAAAGGGTCAACTGACAATTTCCAAATAGAAAATATTTTGTAATGTATCACTATGACAAATTGCAAAAAAATCCTACTTCTCACGAAATACAGTCAACTCCGTTACCAAATGTTTGTCTCGACATCAATATAAACTGTATATTCCCTTATAATACAATAGATCATAAATGGGTGCACTATTTATTTGGGAACAACGAGCCATGTTTTAAAAAGACTATACCATCTATCATTATGACAGTAAAACCCATAAAATTAGGTAAGTTACTACTGACCCCTTACTTTTGACGCATTTTTAAATTCGCATATTGGGCTAGGCTACGTACATTTTTTACAACTGCTGCACAAAATGAGAGTAAAAATACGCACTTGCTATATGCATGATATGGGCCTATAGTTTGTCAGCTGAAATTAAGTTATCAAATAAAAAGAGTGGCTCCACGACCTGAGTTGACAGTCAATCAGTATATTCCCGTATAAAACAAAAAAAACAGTAGGCCTAGGTCTATCTGCTTACCTTACAAGCAAGCAGAGACTGCCTTTTGGCTTCCAAGATAACATTGCTACAATGCTGGCAAATCCGGTCGTCGTGGTTATAATATGTAGCCTACTGTAGGCCTAGACCTTTTGCTGCCCATCACCAATGATTTTATTTATACACTGATATTGTAGGCCCTAACGCCGAGCCCACATATGTATGTTACAGACTGTCAGTCAAGGGGTGGGCAGGCGAAATGAGTCCTGTCGCCACAAATGACTATTTTTAGGTGCTCGGAATGGTCATTTTTTTATTATTAACATCACAGATATTTTGCTTCTGTCGCCACATGTGGCGACAACTTGCCCACCTCTGCAGTGATAGACTAACAATAATTCAAATCGAGATAAGGACATTACATTTGAAAAATAATGCTACGGAAATTTTAGTTTGACATCTGGCTGTGGTTATATTATGTGATTGATATGGCAGGACAAAGGTAGACACTAGAATTAAAACTGCATCAGCAGGAAAATCTCTGAATTTGACCTATGGCCGTGTATTAGTTTGTAGGCGTATTCTCATATACTCATATGACTGGGCTCAGTCAACACTGTCAAGTCAGTGTCAATCGGCGGGGACGGGGTCCGTTTAAAATGAATATTTGACTCCTTTTAAACCTGTTCATAGGGTTTTTATAACTTTTCTCGGTCAGATAATATAATAAAAATGTACCAGGAATTATCATTGACTTCTGGGCGGGCTTTATTTCTATTCGCAAACATGTTTTCAACCAACTGTCACATCATTTCACTGTGATGAGAGCAATGTCGGCAAGAAGGGCCGAGGGTGCGCTCAGATAACACTTAAAATATAATAAATAGCGATATAACAGTCACATGCAACCAGATGATTTATTATATAACATACATATTATTCGACAACTGTTATCAAATTGGCATATATAACAATTTATAAGGGGCATTTGAGGAACTAAAGTAGGTGTTGTCCACAGTGACCTGCTAAACTGCATGTTGAATGCTCAACCGGCATGTGGGCTGGGACTTGATCAACGTCATCACATTTAAATATCATTTGCATAATTCCACTGTATGAAGTAATGGGAAGGAACCAAGATGGATGCCCACATTAAGTCCAATTTCCGACATATTTTAGTTGTATACTCCCATCTCAAACCAGTAAATAAATCATATGCAGCATTGTTTGCTACAGAAACACTGGTTATTTGATATGAATCTAACATGACAGTTCGCTGGCTTTTTCCTTTAAGCATCTGCGTTAATCATATTATAGGATATACGCACATTCCTATAAATCTAGGTAATTATGCAAATTATACCCATACCAACTATTTCAAAAATATGAAAGTGAAGAAATAGCATCGACCTTTTTAGAACCTTTGACCATGTATGTATAACATTTTACCGAAAAAACCTTGTAGTAAAGTTCAATGTTAACTTACATAATCTGGTCTGCGCATGTCGATTCCACAGTGTACCATGAGTTTAAATGATATGACCTTAAATGATTCCTAGAACATACATAATATTGTTAGTGATTGTTAGATGAAGATTCAACAGGTAAATGTGTGGTGGAAAGTGAAAATATCCGGTCATTTAGACCAGGCTTTGTTGTGAGTGGGAAAACCTATTCGTGCTGCAGTCGAGGTTAATGATGTCTCAAGAAGATGAATGACGAGGCAGCTCCCGTTAATGGGGAAATAAACGGCACACCATGTCATTTACTCTACTACCATTTGAATAACAACAGCTCTATGAATGGCGGTACACGTCACTGTCCAAATGAGAGATTCCCAACTTGTCTATATAGTACATCTAGCAACGGGAACATGTGACTGTGTATGAGAGATGAACAAGAGGTCAATTCTTCGCGACCTTTTATGACATATTTAAAATCTGTAACATCCAATGAGGTTTGAATCTCAGACACACCCCCAAGATGACCACGTAGACGGAATAACTGATTGTAGTACTCGATACGGCCAGGCTCCTGCGGTATGCACTCGCGTGAGCCTGGCCAAGGAAAGATGTGTCGTATTGGCCTGTAGGTCTTGTACATTAGGCATAGCAGGCTTTACACTAAGCCACCGATAATAAATATATCTTATAAATGATTCCCAGCGTAATAGTTGTCAGTTTCCAAACGTATACTTACTGTAATATCAGTTGTTTGCATGGTTTCACATTCCCAGCGCAAATATATATGTATATTTGTATAACATTTATACAATGTTGGACCAACGGCGAAAACGTTGGGCTGCGGTTGTATAAATGTTAGACAAATGTTTTGTGTTTGCCGATTTGGCGATGATGTTCCACCACAAGGCTATATATTTTTAAATGGGCTAACAGTACACTTTGTCGTGTTTTTTACGCATTGGCCGGTAACAGAACAGTCCTGTCAATAAACATAAATATTGCTTATTACAAGAAAATTGTAACAAAGTCGATGTTCACAAAACTGATTGTGACTGACAATATTGAAGTCCGTATTGAAGTTCTCCCTCTCTTTCCAGCTAATGAGAACAAATAAAATCAATTGATATTTGAGTCGCATAGCATTGACTGTTTTTATCTTGAAAATGTCAAGGCTGAAACCTTTCCTGTAGAAGGTGCTGGCCCAGCATTGTTTCACTGGTGCGCCAACGTCATAGACGTACCAGTGAAACAGTGCTGTGCAAATATTAGCTGTTGTCTACTTTGATATCTGATTGAGAAGACATAATAATAATAATATAAGGATAAGATGATACAAAGCAAACACGAGGCGTTGAATCAATGTTGGTTTAATGTTGGACCAGCGTCGCAGACGGTGGTCCAACATTAAGCCGACATTGGTTCAACGTCTCGTGGTAGGCTATTGCCACACACGGCAGGCAGCATCTCCTGTCAGGTAAAATCAGCATACACACAATAATTTTTATAATAGTTATCTCTTTTGATCGAGTTTGCTTAGTTGCGATTTCAACTTCCCTTGTTGTCTTCTGTGAAACTGAATAATAACACGGTACCATGGTTACTGCGATATTACTGCGATTTATTTTTTATTTGTCAGATACACCGTATATTAGATGTCTGTGATATAATTACATTTTTCGACGTAGCCTTCTTGCTTTTATTGGCAATGGATTAGAGGTAAATTATTTTGAAAAACGATCATTAAATGAAAGTCATCATTTAAAGAATGCTCCAATATTCCTCAGTTAGTGATATTTATATTTATATATGCGTCAAGCAACACAAGCTTATGATGTTATTAGGCTCATGTCTGGCTCGAATCGCGTCAGCAATCGCTTCGAACGAACGAGACAAAAACACGAGCAAGTACGCTGGTTAAAGGTCTAACCCTTAGAGCGCGGGGATCGACTTTAGTCGTCAGAATCTGACGTCTGTAGACGTCAGATTCTGACGTCTAAAGTCAATCCCCGTAAAATTTGACTAATCCCCCCATAAAAGTGGTAGCACTTACTGCTAGTTATCAATGGCAACACTTTTGATTCCTCGTTGTAACTTGTGATAAAATAAATTCCGCACATAGAAATACATGTCACCAGCTGATTCCATTTACATATTTATTAATGGTGCAGCACTCACAACGAATATCCATTTCTCAGTATATTATCATATCCGGTAAAACTTGTAAAATGTGTCATATTATAACTACTTCAAAGTCATATCCCAGTAAACCAAGAACTTTTGTATAACATTTATACAACGTCGGCCCAACGTCTTTGGCGTTGGTCTGCTTACTTTACAAGTATCCGCGTACTTTACAAGAAAGCAAAAATACACCCTTTTTGCTTTTCAGCTGTATACAAAGGATTTGCAAATATCTCCTGGGTACATTATAAAGTAGGTTTCTCTTCAGATAACATATTGTGAATCTATTTTTTAGAGGGTATTGACTCAGGAGTAGCCTATTCTAGAATGTGAAAACAGCATTTCACAGTAAAAAATGTAGATGTAAGTAGAGAATTACGCTGTAAAATATGGATGGAGAAGCCCTCTGCTGTCTGCTACAGTCCCATTGCTCATTTACTCGAGGTCACACATGTGTTGAAGCACAATGGTCATATGGTGGTAAATGTTGGGCCCTCGTCGTATATGCTGCATTAACACTGATGCAACCATGAGAAAATTAATATATTCTGGTCACTGGTCAACATATAATAGATTATTAAATGGACCATAATTAGAAGTGGCCACGGGACCTTGTGCAAATACAAATAATGCGTTTATATGGTGTCAAGGTTAACCAACCAAATTGTTGATAAATCATGCAGTAGGTATTTGTTACCGTTGATTTAGGTAATCTAACAGCAGAAAGTGCGAATTGTTTCAACTTGATGTAGTGAAGTGTTTGGGTCTCCCCGATTTCACACTGACGACGCCAACGTATTTGATTTGGTAGGAGTGGACACACTTCTGATAAATGGCGGACACCAATTGTATTGTTGCTGTCCAGCGAATGTTATTTTTGCTGATATTTCCGTGACATGTAGACCACTCCACAAGGTTGCTCTATTTTAATAATCATAAGCAAAATATTTTCCAGTCATTAGTCGTACTGGTGAAATAATTGTCCCGAGGGACTCAATTACTATCCCTGCTGTTGGCTCCAAGAAAAATCAAGTAGACCTGTGATCTCAAAGAATAAGAAAAGCCTCTGTTCACATAGGCCTTTAGTTATTCCGTAATTCACATATCGAACTACGCTGTATATGTGTATAAGGATATGTGTTTTATGAAATATAATTCGCTCACAGGAATTAAAGCCTTTTTGAAGAAGCAGCATACATGTGCGCATGCAATTGTGTCCATTCAGAAATCAAGAGCAGGATTTAAATAATGTATTTTCCTCGGCTTCACATTAGAGTGCGGAAAATGTTTGTCAGCTTCTCTCAAAAAAAAACCATATTGATTTATCCAGCAAACACAAAACTATTGTATAACATTCGTACAACATCGGCCAAACGTTTTCGACGTTGGTCCAACATCTTCGACGTTGGTCCAACATTGTAAAAATGCTATACAAATGTTTTGTGTTTACTGGGTAGATTCAGTAAATGGCTATTATAAGTTATACCTGCCATGTGTAGGCCTATTAACAAATTGAATATGGGATAACGGGGGGGGGGGGGGGGTATTATTCAAGACTGGCAATTGTGTCATTTAAAAAAATGGGAATATGTTATGCAATAAGGTACTTCCAGGCGGCAATGTTACAATTATTTGACGTCATCTACATTAATGTTAATGATTACACAACTAAAATTAAAAAGTTAGAAGTTTCCTAGAAGCAGAGGTCATGTTTTTTTTCAAAATGTATGAAACAGGAGGATACATTAATTGTATTCAAATCTATCGAAAACTCCAGCTTTGACCTCGCACTCCTTTTTATGCGGCGGATCACAAATGCAAATTGGGTGATGTTGCAGATTGAGACAGTCAACGCATTAATCAGTTGATTGTCTTTTAATTTCACGCTCTGGAGCCGACCAACACACGGGAAGATCAGCGGCATTAAGGAAGAATAAAAAGGAATAAAAACTCTGACAATGTAGGAATGATTTGTAGAGAGATAGGCCCTACAGTTGTGTTTTGATCTGACACGCTGTCAATACAACACCTCTGAGTCAGCTACATGCGATGCACCGTGAATGCTGACGAGGCAGGAGTTCTGCTGATGAGGCTATCCCTGTGTCACAGGGATCCAGGAGTGTCACACCAGGTTAGGACTCTCCGGACCTCGCGGACCCGTCATCTGTCATTTTCATTGCACAAGGCTGTTGCCGTTGACGGCAACAGCCTTGTGCAATGAAAATGATATTGGCCTGCGCACCGGATATGACGTATACGCTTACATCGTTTACCGTCACTTTATCTATTTACAACAGCACTACTTGATACGTCTAGGAAGGTAAAAAACAGCCGTATCAAGTTTGCCCACATAGCCTACAGTAGAACCTGTTGTGAGCAGCCACACTTATTGGAAGCAGACCTTCTGTTTTGAAAGACCACTGCCGTGAAAGATAATTATCACTTTTTGAATACCTTAAGTTATAATAAGCACAGTTTAGTGTTTGCTTTGTGTTTTCAATCAATACACCAATACTCCTTTAATTATCAAAATAATGTAATATTTTACGTTGGATTTTAGAAATACATTTAACTAATCAAACATTTAAACCATGAGTTAATTTAAACGTTACAATTCAATTGCACATTATTATATACATTTAATCTCAACATAAATCAACAGTTAAACAAACACACAATATGAGCTGTAGCACCAAATTACACAAGCCCATAATCATAATAATATCGATTTTATTATACATTTCAGCCACAAATCACTAATGAATAAGTAACAATTCAGTTACACAATCAGGCTTAGGCCTACACCACAAATACACAATCACATACACAGTGAAGTCTAACCTTCAGTCAGACAGCCACCTGGAATCAGCTTATAAACGTCAACCTCCCAACTACACATACTATTAGACTCACATCTCCCCTACATCACTTGTCCTATTCTGCGATGTAAAGTCAAAAGGCAGCAACTGCTTACTTGAAACATAACCAGCTGATTCATATGGGCTTTCCACGGACATCAGGCATAAAAGCAGTGTCAACAAGACGTGTGATTGCATACTATCTCATCTTATTATATGAAAGCTCCATATAACGACACCTCCGTTGGGAATGGACCGTCGACGATGCTCAAGGACACATCCTGCTGTGGTCTGCCGAGCAAACGAGATACGTTGATCCACAGATCCAGTGTCGTTTAGATGTTGGGCCAACGTCAAAGGCGGTGGGTAAACATATAAACAGCATTGGGTGAATGTCTTGTGTTTTCTCCGTATGGATGGTTAAAAACTCAAAGCGCGCATATTATTTTAACCCTTTAACCGCCAAATTATTCATTTGAATTTTCACCCACTTGAAGTTGTGTCTCGCTGACGTGATCCACAACTTCAAGTGAGTGAACATGATTCATATTTGACAAAATGGAGGTCAACTCTTTTCAAATCTTGCTGGTTGATGTCACATTTTATCTTTAACATATTTAAAATGTGGTACTTAATGTGCTAATAAAAAATGAAAACCCGAATATATGCGGCACCGGCGGTTAAAATTGTTAACTCTAAAACTGACGACAATCAGCAAACATGAGTCATTGAATCAATGCTTTCTCAACCCTTACAACGCTGAAATATTTGTTTGTAAAACCCATGGACACCAAAGGGTTATTTTCAATTTGAAATCATCATAAAAGGTTTAGTTGGCTCTTTATGCTTCATATGGATACCTATCTTATGGGTCTACAGCCATTACAAATATTGTATTCTTTCAGTGCGGGGATCGACTTTAGAGTCGGTCCCCGTGCTAAAAGGGGTAAATATCGGGCCAGAATTGCAGACAGTGGATTAACATAAATGCATCCTTCGCTCAACCTGCATCAAGTTCCTGCATCAGCATAGATATATGTAATGTTTATCTATTTTATTACGCAAAAATAAAACTATAATTAGATTATTTTTTAAAATTCAACCATATGGTATTTTTTCAAACAACATTTTGTCTCATGCAGAATCTGCTTGATTTTCTGATGAAGAGGGGGATACCCCTACATGACTGGTCAGGGGTCATGTTTTCATCGCCCCCCAGCGCCCTTGTTTTTATTTTCCGATGCTCTGATGTACATTGTGAGAGGATTTTTCTGGCTTGTTGTCCAAGAAATCCACAAAATGCACCCTATACACATGTTTTCTTGACACAGATACCGATTTGATTTCTTCTGATCGAGGCTGTGAGCCACCCACAAAATCACTATTTTTTATCAATATATTTTTATCGTGATCCACTTAAAAAATTGTGAGGAATTTAACATTATGTCGGGACATAGGGAGGCAATACAAAAAACGTTAAAAATCAGAAAACTCTTGATACATAGGAATTTTTTGAGCCTCTACTTTCAACATCTTTAAATCTCCCTGTCCCAAGTGTTGCAGTGACGCTGACCCAGCATTAAACCAGCATTGTTACAACGTATCATGTTTCCTGGGTTTTTCACATCTTCATCTATCAAGGTGTCTGCTATCGGCAGACTCAGACCAGTGGTATGTCTGTTAGACCTGATGCGACAAGATGGGTTTTCATTGCTCAAGACTGTGCCATCGACTGCACACCCTGAGCAATGAAAACGAGCGACTGAGGTCTGGGGTTGCACACGTGATATGTCATATCCAATGCCAGTATCAGATGATCGTATATAGTTGTATGTGATACCTAATTGTGATACGGTCATCAGTGTACATCGCCAGCCTCAAAATGTCACGTCATAGCCCAGCTCATCATAATAGCTCTGAAAAAGGTTTACGATCGATTAATCACACTGCACAAGCAGCACGGTAACTTTGTTGGGTGAGTAGCATTGTACCCTTTAAGTGCAAAATATGATTGAACTCGTTAATTTTTTAGTCGTTTTTTTATCAGCGTATCAAAATAACAGTTCTGGGAGTTAACTTTGTGTCAAGGTATTGTAAATGTTTGATCTTAAATCCAATAGATATGTGTATCTTTATCCACTTGAAGCTGTGGGTCGCGGTGGTGAGATGCAACTTAAGTTGTATAAAAACTTAGGCTGGCGTTCAAAGGAGTAAATAACAAGCTTTCCTCCGTCGGTGTAGTTTGATAAGGATGGTTTAACAATATGTAAAATCATTTGAAAAAATTATTGTAACTAATCATTCGTTTCTATTTTTACGCGAAGACGATCAACATTATAACGCTTGTCAGCGTTCAGCTTGTTGCGTTCCATCTCCCCTACAACAAGACTCGGCTTCTCCCGAGGTTCTGAGAGGTGACCTCGAGAGAAGCCGAGCCTAATGCTGTAGTAAGGAAGATGGCTCAGCCAAGCTTGTGAAAGATACGCCTACCAAATAGGCTTGTCAAGCATCTGCGGACAGCTTACATAATTATTGTCCATATGCCGCTGGCAAGAAAAAATATATACCAAGTTATTTTTAACTAGCATACTCGGGCCAAGTATGTTATTGTACTACCTAATTTAAATCGCAGCTGAATGACGTATTTGATTGGCTGATCTCGTCATGTGACAGACTGGACCTGGGGTAGAATACCACACTTGGTCCATACACTCCATAATTCTATTACCCGACATATTCTTCTCAGACTAAGTGGGTGCTATATGATTTGAAAAGTGATGTGCATTTTAGTTGAATCACCTGATCTTGATATTATTCTCCTGGCAGGGGCATCAGTGCAGTGCAAAGACAAACGACAGAAAAGTAAGCGGTTTGCTTTTCCCTAGCCGTACCGCACCAGCACACACTTATAACTGAATGGTAATAGAACACTTTGTTTGACATTTGTTATAGTTTCATGTTTGAATGAAACCATTGCTCTTAATCAAAGTTAAGGACGATAGAAAGGAAATAATACCATAAATTAATTATTTTATAGTGGCATCGTTTTTACTCAAGCTGGTGTTATTTCTGACTTTTCTATTATTTATTGTTCTTTTGCTATTTCAAAGAATACAATCGCATTCCATAAAATGTACAAAATAATTTTCGTTTCTAACAGTTCTGTATCTGTTATTTATTTGAGCGGCACATACAGCACTTGAATGATGGGTGATGACAAATGAAATCAGTATACCACATCTAGATTTATGTGAAATATATTTTTTTGGAACTTTTTTTGTTTCAAATAGCAACGATATGTAACAATAATTGTATACAATGTACTTTTCACATCCGTAATTTTTTAATGGGACAATCAAACCTAAATAAATAAAATATTGAATTCGAGACAGGCCTAATGACCTATCGTGTAAATGAACACGTGCCAACTGATATCATCAAAGCTATTATAATACCCTATTTTTATAAAAAGCATTATAACTTCGTGGAAGCGATACAATTACGTAGTGTAACTTGGTCTTTTTAATTGTGACATTTATTTTAATTTACTTGAATTTGATATAAAATTGAAATCTTGAAAGGTGCCTGCACCACGAGCCATTGAATATCAATCTAATGTTGACTACACGATCTGACCACCTCTTTTTTGTCCTTCAAATATAGGCCTACAAATACATGTATTAAGGAGGTAATAATTATTATGATGACCATCCGTTATGCCAGGCTGGTTATATCAAGAAGTGCTTGGTTATATATATCGCATATAGCTGAACGAACCTATCTATTATTTCGATGAAGACATCCGGGCAAGCACGCTTGCAGGTTGTAGTGAACAGAACGTGTGGCATATCCGATTAGTCAGCGCAAAAACATATCCACTGTTTTTTTTCAGACCAGAGAAAACTCGGGGCTTATACTGCAATACAAAGGCAAACAGCAATAATTGCTTACTTGGAAAGTAAGTAGTTACAGCTGTTTGTGTAAGGTTTGTGGCAGTATCAAATCCCCTCTCCACTGATCATAAAATAAGCTAAGCAGATAGAAGAACTAGCGTGTAATGGTTTTATACGCCGGCAGACAAAAAGAGCCTCTTTCTTGGTGGGCAGAAAATTATACAGCTGTTTTTTTTGTCTACCAGAAAGATGCACCTGCTACTGTTTTTTCTTGCATTGTCTGACAGTGTGTCTCTTTTCACAGAGTATTATCAAGTTATTCATAAGCGATATGTAGTCTTCCACCAACAGTTGTTGATAGGGATACGAATCAATAATACCATGTGACTCTCGCTGTGTATTTTCTGTTGGGCTTCTCGATCTTCCACCAGCTCGACTTGACTGAATGGTACTCGGTCACGTCTTACTTGGGAAAGGTGGTTTTCTCATTTTGTATGCAAATCTGTGTCGAGGAGCAAGCTGACCAACTTATTAAGACAGCAACAATATTCTTATCTGGGACCAAGTATGCGTTAAATTAGCTTTAGTATGTTTATGCCACATTGGTTTTTTGTACTATCGCTGAGATTTCAGTTTAATAATTTAAACAAATGTTATGTAACATCACTCCCCTCATATGATTAGTTACATCTCAACAGCTGACACAGAAACCATCACACCAAGAACGTTATCTAAGTAAAATTCTTGATCATACCATAGAGTAATACTTCCAATTCTACGATGATACATAGAAACCAAATGGTTCTAGTGCCCATTTTTGATTTTAGCGTAGGCATACATGCAACAAGTCTGCGAATAATGTTTTAAGCGCCAACCACGACTAAACTCGTTTTTATTCGTTTTTTTATCAACATATCAAAATAACAAGTACTGGAAATAAAATTTGTGTCAAGTAATTGCAAATGTTTGATCTCAAATCTACTTGTAGCTGTGTGTCGCGGTGGTGAGATGCAACTTCTGGTGGGTAAAAGGTATTTAAAATTAGGCTTAAAGGGGTACTAGTAACCACAAGCTGTCTTGCCTCTGTCTGTGTAGTTTGATAAGGATGGTTTAACTATTTAAAATCATTTGAATTGTAACTAATCATTCGTGTGTATTTTTACGCGAAGACGATCAACATCACAACGCTTGTTAGCGTTCAGCTTGTTGCGAACCATCTCCCCTACAGCATGGATCGTCTTAAAACCGAGCCTTGCTGTAGTAGGGAAGATGGTTCAGCCAAGCCTGTGAAAGATACGCCCACCAAATAGGCTTGTCAAACATCTGCGGACAGCTTCCAGAATTATTGTTCTTACGCAGCTGGCAAGAAAAATATACCAAGTTATTTTCAGCTAGCATACACGGCCCAAGTATGTTATTGTACTACATAATTTAAATAACAATTGGATGACGTATTTGATTAGCTGATTTCGTCATGTGACAGGCTAGACCTGGGGTAGTATACCACACTTGGTCTGTATACTCCATAATTGTTATACCCGACATTATTCTTCGCAGACTTAGTGGGTGCTATATGATTTGAAAAGTAATGTGCATTTTAGTTGAATCACCTGATCTCGATATTATTCTCCTGGCTAAAACAATGCTGACAAATACGACGGAGGGCTAACATTAAACCGGCATCAGTGCAGTGCAAAGACAAACGACAGAAAAGTAAACGGTTTGCTTTTCCCTAGCCGTACCGCACCAGCACACACTTATAATTGAATGGTAATAGAACACTTGGTTTGACATTTGTTATAGTTTAATGTTTGAATGAAACCATTGCTCTTAATCAAAGTAAAGGACGATAGAAAGGAAATAATACCATCAATTAATTATTTTTATAGTGGATTCGTTTTTACCCAAGCTGGTGCTTTTTCTGACTATTCATTGTTCTTTTGCTATTTCAAAGATTACAACCACATTTTATGTAATGTAAAAATCCACATAATTTTCGTTTCTGTATCTGCTATTTATTTGAGCGGCACATACAGCACTTGGCGGATACGTGATGACAAATGAAATCATTATACCACATCTTGATTTATGTACAATCTAACCTGATTTTTTTTTTAATTCGAGACAGGCCTTGTGACCTATTGTGTAAATGATATCATCAAAGCTATTATAATACCCTATTTTTATAAAAGTCATTAAAACTTCATGGAAGCGATACAATTACGTAGTGTAACTCGGTCTTTTTGGCTGTGACATTTATTTTAATTTACTTGAATTTGATATAAAATTGAAATCTTGAGAGGTTTAGAAAGTGTCTGCACCACGAGCCATTATATTGAATATCAATGTAAGGTTGACTACACGATCTGACTGTATTTATTAATTATTATCAACCACCCCTTTTTAGTAATTTTAAATATACAAATACATGTAGTGAGGCATTTATCAAGTTATCTGCTACGGGCAGAATCCTTGATACGCATATGTGCTATGAGTACACAACCCCCCTTCTCGCCGGCCAACTGAGACAACCCAGACAAGTTGACCGGAGGGTGACCTTACACAGTGCAGTGCAGGTACTTTTATTGCAGTGGCCACATCAGCTGGTGAAAAAAGAGAAGCAAAACGTTTTTTATTTGTATGGAAATCTGTGTCAAGGAACAGTCTTCCAATCCAAGTCAAGCCAATGCTTCAAATTTATTATGTTTATTCCCATTCGTTTTTGTACTATCACTGAGATTTCAATATATTATATCATATATTATATTATTATTTTATTATATATTATTATATTATATATCATATTATATCAACAGCTGACACTGATAAACCAAATGGTTCTAGCACACATTTTTTTTGTGTAAGCCTACGTGCAGTAAATCTGGAATAATGTTTTCATGTCATGTAAGATAGGCCCCTACTATGTCGTTCTATGTCTCTAGTGTGGTGTCTACACGATATATCGTTTAAGTTTAGTGACGGGACATGTTATAATGTGAGAATTGTAATATTTTAGTCATAAAAAACAATAAATAATAGGCTTAGCTTTTTTCCAGGTCAGAAAATGTAAGTCTGATAAATTATTTCTCCTATGCTACTAACCTGCTGCATGCAGACGATATCGTGTAGCGGAAGTAGACATCATTTTTACCAGGAAGCTATCATTCATTGAGATTGGATGGCCGGGATTGTCGGTTTATTACGTAAATTTCCTGTGTTTTGTTTAGATCCACTAGTGGCTATATAAGGACATCTAATGGCTTGTCACAGACCAGTGGTCTCTTATAAGTTATTCAACAAGCTGTCATTATATCTAGCAATCAGCTATATTTATATAAGTAGTTTTCATCATATGTTCTGGCAGAATCACATTAAAAATATCACCCACTGGTCACTTGATGTAGTATGAACGTCAAATCAACGTAATTGACGTAGATCTGACATTGTGGTGCCTGGACAACATGGTTGACTATGGATCTGAGAGTACCGAGTTTGAGTCCAGATCGATATGGTTCTCGGCAGACATATAATACCAGTGACCTTAAGTACATTAAGAAAACTTAAAATATCTGAATATCGCCACAAAAAATATATATAAGAAGTATAAAAAGGACAATGAAAATATGTAGAGCTGACATTTGAACACTATTGAAGGGACAATAAAAATGTAATATTATATTCATTTGTGTAGTGCACATGCGCAAACATGCCTCTTTCTAATCATATAATACGTTTATGAACAGATAAATATCGCTTTATTATACATATTATCATATGCGTAGAGACGACGAGCAACCATGCTGTCTTAGACGATAAACATTTGTAAAACATGACAGGATGTTATTATTATTAGTGTGTCTAGTAAAGCAGCGCAACCACCTGTACAAACCCAGCAATGACAAAACATTTGTATAACATTTATACAACGTCGGCCCAACGTCTTCGACGTTGGTCCAACATTGTATAAATGTTATACAAAGTTTTGTGTTTGCTGGAAATTAACAGTCATCATAATTACCGGAGAAGCCATGAATGACCATTACGTCTGCTCTTCTGTTTACCGCATGTGGTTTATCATGTTTATCACTTTCATCGTCTATTTAGGTGGAATTCGTGTTTTCCTCTCGTTCCCTGGGTTTCCAGTGCTAATGGTAATCATCGTCTCGCTGTTACGCTCTCTGAATAACCAATGTAACTAGTTACTTTTTATGGCCCTAAAGAGTCCTGTTTCGGGCGCTCGGCATCCCAGGGTGGTGTGAATGCAGGGATATTTACAAAAAAACATTCGTCCCTCTTCTGCTTATGCCACGTGGATATTTTCTTCATCTTTATAGCCTCTCATGCACTATCGTACTTTAAGTACTTGGAAATCTGAAAAAAATCACTGTAAATGTCTGCTGTAAGCGTCAATTTCTAGCTTTTATTAAATGTGGACTTTTGTGTGGTTTTGACATGTGAAACATAAAAATAAATCATAGAATGAATGTACGTCTAGCAGAGGATAAGACGTCAAAGTAAGGATTTACCGGGTTAGCGCCACAGCCGTTGATCCAACGTTAACCCTTAAACAGCTAAATTAAATAATTTTTTATTTTCACCCAATTGGGGTTGTGTTTGGCTACCGGAATCCACAACTTCAAGTGGGTAAAAATTACTCGCATTTGTTTAATTTGAGACCAAACATATGCAAATTCTGCTGATTAAACAGTCATTTCTTTCTCAATGATAGTGAGTTGACGGCTATATTTATAATGGCAGTATACCCATAACGCTTTAAAGGATGTGTCAGCATTGAGTCAAAGTCCCGTATAGATCGGGATCACGTTAGTTTTTAGACTCAAGCTCATGTATGTTACTTTTTATCGCACAACATAAATAAATCACAAGTGATGAATTTATTCTGTGGAAACCATTGGGGATCTTACAACTTTTTAAGGATATTAATCACAGTTTGATCAGTAAAATGGGGAGAAAATGGTGTCATCTTTCATAGAACTGCATCCCTTCAGTTCCATGATTCTATACAACACTCTACAAGGTACGAAACAAAAAACAAAAAAAACAAAAACAAAAAAAAAAAAAAATCAAACAAACAAACAAACAAACAAACAAACAAACAAACAAACAAACAAACAAACAAACAAACAAACAAACAAACAAACAAACAAACAAACAAACAAACAAACAAACAAACAAACAAACAAACAAACAAACAAACAAACAAACAAACAAACAAACAAACAAACAAACAAACAAACAAACAAACAAACAACGAACGAACGAACGAACGAACGAACGAACGAACGAACGAACGAACGAACGAACGAACGAACGAACGAACGAACGAACGAACGAACGAACGAACGAACGAACGAACGAACGAACGAACGAACGAACGAACGAACGAACGAACGAACGAACGAACGAACGAACGAACGAACGAACGAACGAACGAACGAACGAACGAACGAACGAACGAACGAACGAGCAAACAAACAAACAAACAAACAAACAAACAAACAAACAAACCCTGTTGCAATATATAATGAACATGACTTTTGTGGTTTTGTAAACATATCTGTTTTCTGTATCATCGACTCAAGGTTGAGGTGGTTTTGATATCAACTACAGTGTACCTCCTACTATGATATAGAGTCTCATAAATACCTCGAACAACACTGTAGTATACTTGGCACAATTGTCAGACTTTGGGGAGCAATTATTCTTCCCATGACAATTCCTGTCACACCTCGTATTTTTTATAATTCGCCCAGGGGAGCACATTACTTTGTTCCTCGCTATAAGATATATGTATATTCTATAAGAGGTGTTGAACATGGCACTTTAGCCCAGCAAATGTTCTCGTCGTTACCTCAGCATAACGTAGTCAATAGGTTCCTTAGTTTTTTTCTTGTATCGGGAGAAATAGTATTAAGAAATTTCACCCGCCTAGCAAATCATGGATAATACAATATTATTGTGTTACAAATGATGCTATGTGCAATCCCTGCTTCCTATCAATTATTATGATTGCCAAATCAGTCAATTAGTCGAAATTAGACCCCGGTTATAATATGAAATAGGTTATAATATGAAATAGGAGCTGCTTAGGAAATGTTCGTTCTCACTTTGTGCTTTTGCGCTATTTGTGGTCTCACCACACAAATTCATTCGCGCATATCATTATAAAGTTTAAGAATAAGAAAGTTAGTCTCTTTTGAAAAAATGCGGCTCTTTGCAGCAGCCTCGGTGGTAAATATTACATATTTATTATTTTGCTACCAATTTGAATCGATTCTGTGATGATTTGGTGTAGCAAAAGCATCGGAATGATGACAGATAGATCCAACAGGAAGTCCTTGTGCTGGCTGTAACAAGACTCTTCTAAAAAACAAGGTCAATTTTTTTCTAGGTCGATCAGGGGAGAGTGGGACAAGAGGTTACTATGGGCTCAAATAATTTTTTTATGTCAGTTAAACATGCCTTTTTATTTTTTAGATTGAAAGAGAACAGACTGGTGGTTAAAATGATATATAGGTTTATTTACATTTCTTCACTTAAAGAGTGCTTTGAGGCATGAGTGTATGGGTCATAATACAAGTATGTCTATGAGACGGGTATTTGATGTGGTGAGACGTTGTGCACCAAGCCTTCAAAACCTTTAACACTGTTTAATGATAGTATTAGTAGGCCTATTGCATTCATTCACAATAGTGGGTAGTAAACCTTCACTGCAGATGATCAATTATGACATCATTGATTCAACCATTTCATTCATACATAAAGGTGGGTATGTAAACGTACACCACAGTAATGTTGTGAGACTATGACGTCATAAAGTAGCCTCCCATACAGGTAGGTTACATGATGATATACCACCAATCCATGAGATCCGGATCGTAATCCGGATCCTGTATCTTGATCTTAATCCGGATCATCCCCAAAATCTAATGGGTTGTTTCTTGGCCCGGAGCACACCTCTTGTGAAAGATTCATGCAAAACTCATGATTACTTTTCAAGTAATGTGACTGACAGACTGAGAGACAGACAAACCAACAAGACTAAAAACATAACCTTTCTGGTGTAGCTTTGCGACGCCGGCTCAGTTTTCAGCTATGAAAAAGACAGAGACAGAAATGGAATCCCTCCGTCGCCCCCTGAAAGATCACAGCAGTAAACATCTTCGCTAAAACATGTTAAAACTATAGAGACACCAACGACAGGATGATTTTGTAATTATACGCAATGCTTTTTTAGACATCATGATTTTCACATGAGCACATCATCCATTCATAATACTTTTGTAATTTTCGAGAACTAAAATCTTTTGCTATTGTGAAGATGTTGCTTTGCCTTTTCTTCGTCAAATACACCCACTATTCTACTACATCTGATTAAATGTTGAGTGATTGGAGAAAATTATTGCTCACCTATTGAATTCAATGGTGGATATCACAAAAGTTAACTGCTCTGAAAAGCCGAAAGGCGATATCTGCTTACTTGTAAAGTAAGCAGATTCTGCCTTTTGGCTTTGCACGGGTATGCCTGCCTCAATAAATTGTCATTTATACTGAGTATATGTCATAGCGACCAGGTACAGTGAAACGGACAATCAAGCTGGTGGATAACTTACACGAATGATCGACACGATCATAATCTTTACAAACATCGTCCGTACATGAACTGTCTAAACGTGCGTTCTTAATGAATCGATCAATATTTGGTTTAGTTGAAAAGTACATTCTCTGGGAAGAAGATGTGCAGCTGAGCGAATGTTTGAGTTAGGTAAAACGAAGAGAATACTTTGTAAAAAGAAATCATTTACCCGCTTCCTTTAGCGTTTATATCACCCAGTTAATGCCAGACAACCAAAGGGAAACCATAATCAAAATCCACTTAATTTAAAAACTAGGAACAAATATTTGATTAACACGACGTCACTGTCTGGTAAATGAAATATAGTATGCTACCTCACATTCGTCCGTTGAAACTCAAAGGTCTTCATAATTTATATATACTGATTTGATAAAAATGCCTAAAACACCATAAATGTCTCTGCATTTTTCAATTTTTCAATGTTCGATAATATAATTACTTGAATAGTTAAAAATATGCTAATGCACAAACCTCTTTTATTCCGTTATCCAACATAATTTCTTTACGACATAACAAAAATAAATAATAAAAAAATGTTGGACAAAAATCACAGACGTTGGGCCGGCGTCGTACAAATGGTATACAAAAAACCCAAATGTTTTTTTGTTTGCTGGCATGTCCATTGAAATGTTTAAAACCGGCTCTTTTTTTTAAATCAGCGCGGTTCCATCATTATGCTCATTTGCCCTTGATCATATTAAACTGATTATGGCAGTGTGGTTTTGTTTTTGTTTTTAATAAACGATTCCGTGATATTAATTTTCTGTTGCAATCATGACAATCGTGACCACGACTTCAATATCGCCCCAACATAAATTTTAATGCCATACGGGGAGGGGGGGGGAGGGTTATGTTGTTGTCCGTTCGTTCCGTCAGACACTGTTTAACCCTTACAACACTGAAATATTTGTGTACAAAACATGGAGACCAAAGGTGTTTTTTCCTATTTAATATCACCATAAATGTCTTAGTTAGATTTTGCATTTTCATTCGAATAGCAATGTTATGGGTCTACGGCCATTATAATTATCTTAATTCCTTCAGCGCGAGGACCGTCTTTGATCGTCAGAATCTGACGTCTACAGACGTCAGATTCTGACGTCTAAGGACGGTCCCCGCGCTGAAAGGGTTAATAGTTCTATAATAGATACGGTGCAGAAACTGTGTGGATATGATGAGGAAAATATCGATAAATACGATGACGGAAATATATCGAAGGATATAAAGTATATATAATCCGTAAGCAAATCACAATCACGAGTGGAGAGGAGAAGAACGTGAATTGTCACAGCTGGCGTTCTTCCTACTTATAACATTTTAATGTAAATATCGAAAAAACGTAAAATATACCCGTAGCGATGTTGAATCTATGGAAATGAAGCTATTTCATTTGTGTAGCCAAATATGTATGACATATCCAGTGCATATGACAATAATACAGCTCTCTCTTTGAAGGCCGTCGTCGCAAAGTGCTTGCCGACGATGGCACAGCAGAAGCTTTGGGACGCCGGCTCAGTTTTCAGCTAGACAGAGACAGAAATGGAATCCCCCCGTCGCCCCATGGAAGATCACAGCAGTCAACATCTTGGCTTAACATGTTAAAACTCTGGAGACAACAACGCCGGAATGATTTTGTAATTAACACAATGCTTCTTCAGACGTCATGATCACATAAGCACATCATCCATTCCTCATACTTTTGTAATTTTCGAGAACTAAAATATTTTGCTAAAGTGAAGATGTTGCTTTGCTTTTTCTCTGTCATCCAATATATAATAAATAAATAATGTGACCCGCCACGCGAACAGGGCCATAAGCTTCAAATTTTCAAAATTGATTTGTTCAGTTGATTCGATAGCCGTGTCCGTCCTGTTTCACTAACTGAAACAGAGAGGTACCTTTTTTCATGGCGGGTCACTATTATATTATATATTAGTATTTTTTCGCCTCTAACGATAGCTAAATGTATAAAACCCAGCCAAATATGTTAAACTTGTGGAAGCGCTGAAACATTTTTATTATAAACCAAGAGACCAAAATATTTTTTCCAATTTGAAATCATCATAAATGTCTTTGTTTGCTCTTTTCGTTGTATTTGAATACCTACCACTATTTCAAATATTGTACTCTATCAGTGCGGAGATCGACTTTAGACGTCAGAATCTGGCGTCCATAGACATCAGATTCTGACATCTGATAAAGTGGTCCCCGTACTGAAAGGTTAACCCTTTCAATCACGAATTTACCATAGTCATCTTCATCCTCTACAAGCCGCGAATTGCTGCCGCAATTCCCGACTTGTAGTGGATGAAGATGACTTGATGTGGTTTGAAAATTAAAGAAGATTACCACGTAAGTTTCGTGGAAATTTTCGTTCTAAAACCCTTAATTGTAGGAAAGTTAAGTAAATTTTCAGGGATGTAAGATGATGCTCTAATGCATCGCGGGGGCTTAAAGGGTTATCACATGCCTGAAGATCATTTCCAGTGTTAATTATTTTTACTTTCTTGTATCAATGCTATTATTGTCATCATTGTGTGCACTTTGCTCTTTGTGTTACACTGTCAGGCCCTCTTTGACTTTGACTTGAGATCAGTCTACCAAATCAGCATTGACAATTTTCGACTCAGTTTTCCTTAAGCATTTATATTAACTGTTCAGATGATAACACGGATTTGTTCAACCAAGGCTGTTTGAATGTTGGGCCAGCATCGCAGACATCAGGTGAACGTCTCGTGTTTGCTGGGCACTGACTGGATATTATCGTGACATTCACATTAAATTCATAAACCTGACATTTCGCACAGACAATTTGTCTAGCCACAAGGCCAGAAAATTTCGCAAAATTTTAGAAGGTATTTCAGAAGTTAAACCATTTGACATGTAATGACATTTTGCGACGAAGCTGATGAGTTTATACAGGGCGATATTTTTTTTATTTACCACATGTTAAATAGACTTACTTTCAAAGTCTAAAATATTGTTTAAAGGAATTGTCAGGGTAGTCGCCCCATGACTAGACAGACGTTCTTGTAAAATTGCATGAGAATTGGTTCAGAATTGACTAAAAAACTCAGCGAAAATCATTCACCACGGTTAATGTGAATCCGACTATATCATAGTAGCCCATATCCAAGCAAACAAGTCACGTCCAATGTTAGATTAATGTTGGTCCACCGTCTGCGACGCTGCCCAAGCATTAATCAAATATTGGGTCAACGTGTAGTGTTTACTGGGATATGGCCCGTATTCTCGTATAAGTTACGATATATCATAGGCTTCGGATCTGTCAATATGGTCATCTCGAGCAATCCGACGTGTACGATATATCGTAGCTTGTACATGAATACGAGCCATGGGACATGCATCATGCGAGGTCAACGCATGCTGTCAGTTCATCATATGCACCTTGTACATTAACCCTTTCAATCCTGAATTTACCATTGTCATCTTCATCCACTACAAACCGCGAATTGCTGCCGCAATTCTCGACTTGTAGTGGATGAAGATGACTTGAAGTGGTTGGAAAAATAAAGAAAATTGTCATGTATTTGAAAGACAGTTTCATGGTAATTTTCTTTCAAAAACCCTTAGTTGTAGGAAATCAATTGTGTTTTCAGGAATGTAAAATGATGTTTTAATGCATCGTGGGGGCTTAAAGGGTTAAAGCAGACGAATCTTTCATCTTCATCCACCTTATCTGTCATTTTTGTGGACCTAATAATAAAGATTTCTGCATTTACTGGTGTTTTTATCATCTGCAACATGTCTTTTAAAATACACTCCAGTTTTGAAATTGTTTGTTATGATGTGGATCGTGTAAAAAACATGTAGCGATAATGATATCTTCTCTCACATCAGCCCTCCCTAATTGTTTTCTCCCTCGGGTCATGCGTCTTGTATCGCCCTTGGACCTTCTATTCTCGAGACGATACAAGACCCATGACCATCTGGAGGCTACAACTAGGTCGGGCAGATATGCGGGACGATACAACTTTAGTCATATGGTATAATCTATAAACATGTACTCTGCTAAGGTTGTTTATACCGGCGCAGCACAGTACCAACCGTGAGAGTATTTACAAATCACTTCCATGACATACGTGGTTTGTATTCTTTTATCTCAAGAATTTATGTACAGTTTTGAACATAATTCAAGAGGTGAGTACTGGCAAACATGACTAGGACGTAAACATTCATACGAAACCCAGTGGAGTTTGCGCTGGCGATGAAAAGATAAAAGTATGAATGAATCAATGAAATTTAGACCACCTTTGCACAGACATAGGATTTGAAATTCGAGACCTGGAAGCTCTTACTCCCCACAATACTGAATATACACGAGTGAGGGGGTGGGGGGGGGGGGTGGTAACCTGAATGTTTGTGTATAAACCATGGTTTTCTCAATTTTAAATCATCACAAATGTCTTAGTTAGCTCTTTCTGCTTCATTTGAATACCTAATTACCTATGTATATGGGTTTACGGCCATTATGCATTTATAATTCTTTCTTTGCGGGGATCGACTTTAGACGTCAGACGTCCATAGACGTCAAATTCTGTCGTCCTAAGTTGGTATCCGCACTGAAAGGGTTAGCCACTACACCAAGTCCCCAGTCCAACAGAGATGGATGTATTCCTACATGTAATTGTCTTACATCTCTCTCGGGCCATTTTTCTCCATCAGTGCATAAAAGTTGTCTAAAAGCTCATTCACTCATCTATATTAAGGAAGTCATTATCAAATAAGAGAATTCCAATATCCGCTTAGGAACAACTCTGTAATGTTTCCATTTGAAAACATCCTGCAATAAAACAGTTTACAACCCACGACGGGTACATTTTATCTCGTGAAAGATGGACATTTCTGTCTTGCAAATATGCCGTCCCATGACAATAATTATAGAGACTGCAATGCTTCCAGCAAACATAATACATTCAACCAGTGCTGCTGTATTGCTGGGCCAACGTCGCAGACTAGTGTTGCTATATTGCCTGGACAATGTCGCAGACGATGGTCCAGCAATATAGCAGCACTGGTTTAATGTATTATGCTAACTGGAAGCATTGCAAACACTACCGCAACATTCCATCAACGAATCTGTGCAAAACACATATTGCTAGAGACGGCTGGACCTCTTCCAATGGCGCCAGGTGGATATAAATATGCATGCACATACGTATCCTTTCTAAGTACATAATACATTTAATATGTGGGGCCTACTATTCACACCGAACACCATTCAGACTACACTCTAAACAATATAGGTTCTTTAAAAAGAACCCTTCAGTACAATCACCATGCAACCCCAGGAGAACCCTGCAAGGGTTCGCCTGGGGTTGCATGGTGATTGTACTAAAGGGTTCCTTCTAAAGAACCTATATTGTTTAGAGTGTAGTTTACTACCACAGAGCGTTAAGACAACATTTCGACAGGTTTCCGTGTTTTTCATTTGAAAACAAAGGCATATGAAACTAGTAAAGTGTTCTCGGAACACAAGTCTTGGAAAAAATTATTTGCTAGCAGAGAAGACCTTAGAGGATAGAGGGTTCGCTGTCGAATGACGGGCAGAAAAGATTTTGGTCAAACGGATATTGTTGCAGATATGACGTTACATGTGAACAGTTCTCCTTGACAGTGCTCATATATCGGCGCCGATATGTAAGTGATGTAAATTAAAGGTTACTCGACTTTCGCAGTCGTACTGGTCACGTAATTGTCCAGACAGATTTTATGAAACAAATGAATAGAGCTCTACTCAAAATACTTCAATGGTTTATAATGCACATTCCCCAAGCCAGGTTAGCACAGTACATAATACTTAACAGGTTTGGAGCGCTGTATAATTATGCACGACGACGAACAATATAGGAGGGGAACTCGCTGGTCAATCCAGCTTTTACTCATGGGTTTCTTTTTCACATTTTCCGCACGTTTTAATATAATTATAATGTATCCCCTTATCGTCAAAGTAACTTTACATGGTGGAACTCCACGAAACGATGTTACACTTTACCTTAAATGCTGTGAATGATATAACTATGTCATTATAATGTTTAAATACATATAGGACAAAAAGTACAAGTTCTAAATACCAAACCTATTCCAATCATGAGATTATATTAAAGACATACGACATGACCGGCGATGGAACTACCGCCGGAACTACTAAAATTAAGTCCCCATACTTGAATAATCGCAAAAAAATAGGACATTATTTAGGAGTTCAATTATATGTCGCTCAAAGGATAACAATTGTGCGAAAACTCAGGAGCCACCGTTTGTTATGGTAATTCTGGAACCCTTTCGTTTTTGGCTATTGCTTTGTTGGGTAGGCCTTATGTAGGCTTGCTGCTCATCTATAAAAAATAATTTGAAATGCTTACCTGTTATTCATATGTTTGGTTGTCACCACTGCATCTGCTGCGTGCATGTGCAGCATTTCAAAGGTGAGTAGGATGATGCATAGATGGTCTATCAAACGAGCCATAGAGGCGATGACTGAGTAAATCAGGAGGTACTTTAGCAAATATATTTGTACTAACACCTAGCCGAAATGCTGCATCAGTTGATCTGAGAATGAACTGGAAACGTATGATTCAGGTGCAGGTCATAGAGATAACGTAAAAACGTCGACAGTTAGTTACACGTGTCAGCGTATAGTTAAGTTGACAAATGCACAAAAGCTTTATTTCTCAATAAGGTGAAGCGAAATATCTATCATTCTAATTAACAATCTGTATACAGGAAATAAACCAATATCCTGTTTGGTGTAGTACTGCCTGCTACTAATAAACAAAGAGCAATCCAGAAGAAAAGAAAGTCAACGTTATCTTTTCTGAGCAGGAAATTCTAAGGAAAAATAACACACAACCCGAGCGTGTATCGTATGTTGGGTTTCTGGTCTAGTTAAGTCAGCTGAAGTAAGCTGTACTTTATGAGTCCTCTGTCGCCTATGGAATATAGCTGAATGTATGTGGAGAGGTGTCGTAATGTGACAAATGATTGTCTCTAAGGAGGCCTGCTCGCGCGTGCTGAATTATTGTAGTGACAAACAAGTGTTTCCTCACTTCTCATTTATACACCACATGTTGAGCGTGTGGACATGTACACATAACTTATGCATGAAACATGTGCCACCAAGCCACAGAAATGTCAGCAGCGAACAATGTCAGCTGTTCGCAATAGCCAGCAGGCCACAAGGCCAAGGAGGTCACAAGTCACACAGGGCAACACGTTAAGAGGGGCAGTCACTCACTGTAACCTGAGCGTCTCTACAGAGCTTAAAGTACCAACAGTCTACAGGTTACACACCTAGAACATCAATTACATCAGCTCTCGTGTCATACCAAGTGCTCCACAATTACCACCTGAAGATCCCATTAGTCCACCGGACATGAAGATTGGCAATAAGTCCCACTGGTCCACAGCACATGGACAAGACAAACACTTCCCTCTATCTAGTATACAAGTCACACAGAATGGACCACTAATCAATAAGTCATATGAAATAAATCACAAGCTCCACTAGTATATAAGTCACATTAAAGACGCAATAAGGTCCACTAGTCTAAAAAGTCCAATAAGACCATATTATGTGACCACATAAGTCTCACAAGTCACACGGCATAATACCACTATTATCACTTATCCACAAGTTACACGTAGTAGACCACACGTCCCACTAGTTTACAAGTCACATGGTGTAGAACCACAAGTCCCATTGGTCCACAAATCACATGGCATAGATGACAAGCTGATTACAGTGACGGTGGATCCGAAGAGTCAAAGGAATTGTCAGCACATAGCACGTGGCAACAAACTACAAATGAGGATAGTCTGCGAGCAACAGCCATCAGGACACGGCAGCAGGCAGAAAGCGACAGCAGGCAGAACTTGTCAGCGTCTTGGTTAGCTTTGATCTGCAGTCAAGCTGTGATCTTCGTGATGACTGGACGCCACAGATGGCATGTCAGGTGGTAGGCGCGCAGTCACCCCTGATTGCCACAGCTCAAACAACAGCTTAAACAACACCAGCAGCTCCATCCTGCAAAGACACACAGCAGTAACTGCTTACTTGAAAAGTAAGCAGTTACTGCTGTTTGCCTTTGCATCACGGAGCACCATCTTTTCCACCTGCTGCTGCCGAATCTGTAGCACCGGTAACTGTAGCAGCAGGAGAAACGGTAGTAGTAGAAATGACAGCATTACCATTTTATATTGGACAGAACACATTAGTTTGGTTCACAAAACTATTCAATTTTTTCTGATCAAGAATGATATTGATTTGCTGCACTCTCTGCCCTCTCATCAAAATAAATCTCAGTTAAATATTTTGCATTGGTTTGTGGGACTGTACGTAGGGGACTTGGGTATAAATTAGCGGATTCAAACGTGGACCTTAATAATAATATTGCATATACGTGCACCACAATGATTACAGAATAGTGTATGACATAGGCCTATTGTTTCCTTTGAGTCGAAAGGGTGTATCGGCCACTTTAAAAATGACAGATACACCTTTTCAACTCCAAGTAACATTTATATAGCATGCCTACAATGCTATTTTATGTTTTTTTTTTATCTCGTGGACTTAGTAAGTTATTAATACGTTTCACTGTTCATGCCAAGTTGTCGTGTGTTAACTTCAGCTGCTCCTCTTTTAGAATTGCGTAATTTCCTTTCTCCGGATGTATGTTCACAATTCACATACCAGTAATGAGTATATTACCTCGATAGTTTATGCCATACAGTGGGACCTCAGTAAACCAAAATAATGCTTCAGAAAAGTAACAATTAAATAATTTATGGATAATCTAGCTATAGTGATAATCACCTATAGTGATTATAGGTCCATAGTTACCATGATTATATCTTTCCGTAAAAATAAAATGGATATAATTGACATATACCGTCCTCTAGATTTAAAAGTGACACATAGCTAGCATGATGATACCGTCCCTAGAAATTTAAGGGACATGACTAGCTACCCTTTTTGTATCGTCCTCTAGAGATTAAAGGGTTACAAATACCATAATTAGACTGTCCCATAGAAACTAAAGGGACATGGCTACCATGATTATTTGAATGGCTCAGATGTAAAGTGATCCAAATTCAAAACTTCGATTTTTCCTGTTTATGTCATTGTGGGAAAGTTAAATATATAGGAAACAATATACTAGAATATATAAGCCATTCGTTAAAAAAATTCGACACTTAATAATCAACATATATATTTTTACTTTAAAAATTGATACTTTCCTTCTGTGGTAAATTGATCCAATTTCATCAGTTTAAGTAGGAACATACGGAAAAAGACAGCTGATATGATATAAAACACACTTTATATTGATAAATCTATTCTATGCCAAACATTACCAAATTTTTACTGGGGAAAGATGGTGAGACATTAGACAGTTTTTAAACTAGTTGGCGACTTTTATAAATAAGTTTATTCTTTTAATGTCAAAAGTCTATTTATAAAATTATATGAAATACAAATTGCCAGAAATGGTTCTTACGACATCAATAACTATATACCTGCCAGTAGGAATGAATACTAAACAACAATGCATAACTTCACATATGTTTCTAATTATTGACGTAGCAAAATTGACTGGAAAAAACACGAAATTTATATATTTTTAAATTTATTTTAACTTTAAGGTATTCTATAGGAAAATGGGAAAATACGGACTTGCATCACTTTACATATACGCCATTAAATAATTACTGTCCCCCAGAAATCAAAGGGACATAGCTACGGTGATTATACCGTCCCTCAGATATAAAAGGGACATAGCTACTATGATCATACCGTCCTCTAGAAATTATAGGAACAAATGACAATTTAGGCAATTTTCGGATTTCAGTTTAAACAGGATTGTAAATAACTAAAGACTGGTAGCTTAGTGGCATTATATCCCCTTCATCCCCCATGCTCATAACGTGTTTAATGTATAATGCGCAGAATTATCTATCAATGCGGAAATACCTTAAGACAGATGGTCTGCCAACTCCATAGGGACAGAACATGTAGCCAAGACGACTTAAGCCTGCAGACAGACGATTCTCGGAATGCTACAGTTTTTTTTCGGGTGAATGACCCATTAGTAAACCAAAGTAGATGAATAAGAATATGATTATTCACCTATTTTGGTTTGCTAATGTGTCATTCACCTGTAAAAAGATGTAGCATTCCAAAACATGTCTATCTGGCTTAAGTGTGGAAGCCCAGCTTTGATACCATGCTGGGCCATTATCAGCTCGAAATTGAGCTAACGTGACTCTTCATGATAGCAAAGTTCGGAATCACCAACGTCACACGACAAGACATACATCGAGCAGACGTCTAAGTATAGGATAAAGGCCGAGGAGGTCTACATTCTTAGCTGTGGAAAAGGCCCAGGCCGAAGGTCGTGGCCTTTTCCACAGCTAAGAATGTAGACCTCCGAGGGCTTTAACTGACTTAAAACACACCCGACCATAATGAGGATCCCTCATAATCAACAGCTCGGTCACACCTGACTGATTTTAGCACAATAGTCTTACCATGATAATTGATATGTACTAGGTCAACAATAACTCTCCATTCCCGGCTGAGAATGTAGTGGTCGGACAAAGCAAATAATGTAGTGATGTGTTTTAACTGGAGATAATCATTGTGATGTCATCTTGACTGCCACACGACCACGACTCAATCAATGTTCGTCGTCTTGCGGGCCTACGAAATTACTGACAATATTTAACAAGAACAGTTCTGGTTTTGTTTGATGAAGACGGCGGCGGTTTGAAAGAAACAAAATTGTTTCTTCCCCATCCACGTGTGAAAGGTGGTATTGTGGGGAGCCTCCGTGACCGAGAGGTAGCGTGCTCGGTCTCAGACCGCCAGGGCTCGAATTTCGAATCCTGTGTCTGGAGGACAGTGTCATCTCAATCATCTCACCATCCTCAGGAGGTTCTCCTGGCCCAGTTTAGCCTATATGTGCACAAAGGTGGCCTAAAGCCCGATTCATTTCATTTCATTTGATGAAGGTATCATTTTTATTTTAGTTAATAATCTGATATTGGAGTAACATTTTAGTCACGTCGCAGGCGCTAGACATGTTTCGCGTTACACTGCTTATCGCGGCAGGTTTGCATATTGAAAACACAAAAAACAAGATTACAACTACTTCGGCCTTCGTGTCTTGTGGTGTTCAGGTAATTGTGTGGTGTAACCCGCGCTTCAACCGGCCGTATTGAATGTCCCCAGGCCTATATATTTTGGTCACGCGTCCTGCATCACTCGACACCAAATTAGCGGAGTAACAGATGGGATATAAAGCTATGAAAAAGACATAAACCAGGTGCTAAGATGACGCTTTATTACAGGAACAGCCAAAACGCGAAAGTTTTGCCTTATAAATCATGAGATGATGTTGATGATGGCCACCATTGAGTTGTATAGGGCATGTGAAATCCCCAAATAGCCCCTCGAAGCACACACTGGCTTCTATGATTGGCGGTCAATTGGTGCTGTTCCAGTGTTCTACTTACCGTGTTCTACAAAAGTCTGCGATTTGTCCCGGGATCGCTCCCGGACACACCCACGCGATGCTCACTGGGTCTTTTGTCCTCCGTTTGTGATTCTCAGTATCCTTAATCATCAGAGCTGCTCCGTACACAGATAGTGGCCTGTTGGTAATGTGATATCACTGTGTTCATGTTTGTTATACAACCAAAACCATCATAATACCATCAGTAACAAAATCTGAATTTATTTTATGAGCAAAGTCGATTAATTTATACACACTGTTTTTTTTTCTCCAGAATCGGCCCTACAAGAACAGCACATGTGTTCATTATAGAAAATCATGGTTATGCACACCACCTTACCATTGATGGATGAGCAAGACAGACTGCAGCATGAGCCACTGTTTAATTGGTCAAGGGTAGATTACTATTATCTAGCCTACGTTTCAAGCAAATGTAAGATCCTCCAATGATCGATACCTGATTTTCTTCGTACTTTTTTCACATGGATGCCACACGAATTTTGTCCCATTTTAACCCTTACAGCGCGGGGATCGACTTTAGTCGTCAGAATCTGACGTCTGTAGACGTGAGATTCTGACGACTTTAGATTCTGATCGACTTTAGTCGTCAGATCGACTTTAGTCGTTAGATTCTGATCGACTTTAGTCGTCAGAATCTGACGTCTGTAGACGTCAGACTCTGACGACTAGAGTCGATCCCCGCACTGTAAGAATAAAAATATTTCTAATGTCCGCAGACCCATAACGTAGGTATTCAAATGAATCGGGAAGAGCTAACTAAGACATTTATGATGATTTCAAATTGAAAAAAAACACTTTGGTCTCTATGGTTTATACAAAAATTGACAGAACCTAATACATACTCTCGACTGTGACTCAAGTGGCTCTCGTGAATCACATGGTAACTTTGCCAACTTAATGATCAAACGGTCATATAGGCTATACACAATGGTATTATGATGCCATCTAATTATTTACATTATAATGATATACATTATTATGCCATATCCTAACATTTTAGAGTCATATTCTGACATTCCTGTCCCAATATTGAGCATGTACAGGTTCAATATCAGGAGCTATATATACTGGATAGATACGAAACAATGCTTATGGCTGCTCAGAATTTGTTACTAAATCCAAGGAAACAAACTAGATGTGTAAAAATGTGCGAGCATCATAAGTATTTTTTCCTAATGTGATCTGGCTGAATATTATTAAATGTGATAATACATGGCTTACCAAAATTGCATAAAAAGTTTTATTATATATCTATACTCAAAAACTTATTAGAAACTTCAGGTTTTGGGCATTTATGACTCTTTCAAAAGACAAACTATTTTTTAATCAGCGTATTCGAGATAACTGTCAAAGACTGCAGTCGGAACTGCAGAATATGTCAATGGGAAATCATCTTATTTTATTTCACGAAGATGTTGTTGTTACAAAATACCTTGGAATTGTAAGACAGAATCACATAGTATTGCCACGCTCAAGTAACCCCAGACTAGCTATTGAAAGTGATCGATGGCATAAACCGCACTCGACCCCTGTTGATGAAAGGAAGTGATCATTGTTATGTAGTGATATTGAGGATGAGTTTAACTTTATTTGTATTTGTCAATAATATGAGCACCTGAGAAGGAGGTACATACTTAAATATTATTATAAAAGAACGAATATGTATACATGTATAGAGCTCTGCCGGGCAAAGCCAAAATACAGTATCTGCTTACTATACGAGTGGGCAGATACTGTCTTTTGGCTTTACAGAGCAGAGATGATGTCTAATGACGATGCTAATATTGTATGTAATTTATGAAATTTTAAATATGAATCATTTTTGATACAGAAGTCTCATACGGCTACCTTATCTGAGCTGTTTGGAGTTGCTTGGATGCTTAGTGTTTGAAAATGTGTTTTGTTACAATATTTTGTACTATTTATGTTTGCACAAGGGCTACAGGTATATTGCTTAATAAACTACTACTTCAAATGTATCATGTCATATATATATAATAGGGATCTGCTCCTAGTGTGGAGAGAAGGAATGGACCGGGACGGTCAATGACATCAATGTCAATACCAACTGTGCGGCTCAATAAATTAGAAAAACAAATATCGAGACCAGTAATTTACTGCCCGCAATCCACTGCTAAAATTACCCAGGGGAGCATTCCATGAACTGACGCTTTCACCGGTAGGCTAGTCAAAGGTTGTAATGAATATTCTCCAACCCAATCAGCGTTTATGGCTAAGGGTGAATTCCCATACGCGATGATCACATTAGTTGGAGGAGATGGAAATTCCTTTGTCACATTAATGAGACCACATCACTCGTTGGTAATTATTTCTTACTATGTATGATTTTACTGCAAATCAACGATTTAAAGTTGTATTTAAACTCGGATCCTAACTTTTACTCCATGCCCAGTGGGAATTATTGTAGACATATCCATTTTTTATGAAAGTTCAAAGCACAGGGGCACGATACCCCCTATTAAAATGGTACATCACTGATCTTGTTAGTTAGTCTTGTTAGTTAAACACAACCTTCACACCATTTTACAAAGTCTGATCAATACACGCTGATAGATATTCTCAGTCGTGTAAAATGAAAAACAATGATCCTTTGAATGAATAAATATTGATTTACGTCGCTTTCTGTACAATTATAGCAATATCGCGACAGAAGGAATCCCGAAGTCGGAACTATGTCCTAATCTTATCGAATGACTTCAATGGTCCTTTATAGTGCACAGTATCATAGACATGACCGCACACCCCAGGCCTTCATTTGAACAGTTTAGAACACTGTATATGCACAACCTCGATGACAAACATCCGACAGGATCGGGATTCGAACCAAGTATCTCTGAGTTTCAAGCCACAACCGGATCGAATGAGTCGTCGTGACCGGACTGATCCTTTGAAAACTATCACCCTGTGTTTGTACTTTCAATTAACTCTGACAATTATATTATTTTCTGTGACAAGAGCTCAATATTGTCTTATGCTCTTAACCTATTTAGCCCTAATTGGTTGGTCGTGTGTGCATCATTGTGGTCAAGGTGGTGTGGCCACATTCGTAAATTATTGGTCAAACTGGTGACGATAGGGTATCACCATCTTCACTCTGTCATGGGATTTGCGGCACGCAATCTTGAGCTACGCTCTGCGTGAATTGAGACTGGACTGGTGCAGATGTTGTGCATTGTACAAAATTTGGCATCACACCCATACATAACAGTTGTTGTGATCTAAATAGACCTGGAACAGGGTTGTTCCATTTCAGCAGGGGGTATCATGCCCCTGCGGTTCAAACAGCCTCATTGTTGATTACTAAGAAAGTAATTATAGGACCACTATAAAGTATAATTATTGTAACTGTCTGTTATTTCAAATATTATATATGTAAGTAGTTTAATTACACAATTGTCAGAGCATAATGTATTATAACTAGGGGAAACTACATTTTATTTATACAAAAACACACGGATTAGGCGTACATGTATCTCTCATAAGTTATAAGAGAATAATAGACAGATAATGTCTCACTAATGCGGGCTATTGTCATCACGGTCTTCCCAGCAAACACGAGACGTTGACCCAACATTGGGTCAAGTTCTCATGTTAGCTGGGATGTTCCTACTACATAAAACGCTAAATTATTATAACATACATGACCATACATAAATATTAAATGACCATTTATACTAATCATGCTGATGACAGATATGTACGCTATGTATGCTTGTACCGTGTACGTAGCACCCACATTATTTCTGACAAGCCTGATGGCCCTTTAAAAACAATAATATTATCTTTTTACATCATAGTAGCTGTTTTTCTATTTTTCCTAGTGCTATTTTATTTAGCTCGAGTAAAAAAAACTAGTGTATATATTTGAATGGTTGCTATGTGACATGCAACCCTTGCTGCTATGGTCGCCATGTGACATACAACCCATGCTGCTATGGTCGTCATGTGACATACAACCCTTGCTGCTATGGTCGCCATGTGACATACAACCCTTGCTGCTAGGATTGCTATGTGACATACAACCCTTGCTGCTATGGTCGCTATGTGACATACAACCCTTGCTGCTATGGTCGCTATATGACATACAACCCTTGCTGCTATGGTCGCCATGTGACATACAACCCTTGCTGCTATGGTCGCTATGTGACATACAATCCTTGCTGCTAGGATTGCTATGTGACATACAATCCTTGCTGCTAGGATTGCTATGTGACATACAACCCTTGCTGCTATGGTCGCTATATGACATACAACCCTTGCTGCTATGGTCGCCATGTGACATACAACCCTTGCTGCTAGGATTGCTATGTGACATACAACCCTTGCTGCTATGGTCGCCATGTGACATACAACCCTTGCTGCTAGGATTGCTATGTGACATACAACCTTTGCTGCTATGGTCGCTATATGACATACAACCCTTGCTGCTATGGTCGCCATGTGACATACAACCCCTGCTGCTATGGTCGCTATATGACATACAACCCTTGCTGCTATGGTCGCCATGTGACATACAACCCATGCTGCTATGGTCGTCATGTGACATACAGCCCTTGCTGCCATGGTCGCCATGTGACATACAACCCTTGCTGCTATGGTCGCTATGTGACATACAACCCTTGCTGCTATGGTCGCCATGTGACATACAACCCATGCTGCTATGGTCGTCATGTGACATACAGCCCTTGCTGCCATGGTCGCTATGTGACATACAACCCTTGCTGCTATGGTCGCCATGTGACATACAACCCATGCTGCTATGGTCGTCATGTGACATACAGCCCCTGCTGCCATGGTCGCCATGTGACATACAACCCTTGCTGCTATGGTCGCTATATGGCATACAACCCTTGCTGCTATGGTCGCCATGTGACATACAACCCTTGTTGCTATGGTCGCTATGTGACATACAATCCTTGCTGCTAGGATTGCTATGTGACATACAACCCTTGCTGCTATGGTCGCTATGTGACATACAACCCTTGCTGCTATGGTCGCCATATGACATACAACCCTTGCTGCTATGGTCGCCATGTGACATACAACCCTTGCTGCTATGGTCGCTATGTGACATACAATCCTTGCTGCTAGGATTGCTATGTGACATACAACCCTTGCTGCTATGGTTGCTATGTGACATACAACCCTTGCTGCTATGGTCGCTATATGACATACAACCCTTGCTGCTATGGTCGCCATGTGACATACAGCCCTTGCTGCTATGGTCGCTATATGACATACAACCCTTGCTGCTATGGTCGCCATGTGACATACAACCCATGCTGCTATGGTCGTCATGTGACATACAGCCCTTGCTGCCATGGTCGCCATGTGACATACAACCCTTGCTGCTATGGTCGCTATGTGACATACAACCCTTGCTGCCATGGTCGCCATGTGACATACAACCCCTGGTGCTATGGTCGCTATGTGACATACAGCCCTTACTGCTATGGTCGCTATGTGACATACAACCTTTGCTGCTATGGTTGCTATGTGACATACAATGCTTGCTGCTATGGTCGCCATGTGACATACAACCCTTGTTGCTATGGTTGCAATGTGAAATATAATCCTTGCTGCTAGGGTCTCTATGTGACATACAATTCTAGTTGCTAGGGTTGCTATGTGACATAAAAGCCAATTGATGCCATGGTCGCCATGTGACATACAACCCTTGCTGCTATGGTTGCTATGTGACATACAACCCTTGCTGCTAGGGTCGCCATGTGACATACAACCCTTGCTGCTATGGTTGCTATGTGACATACAACCCTTGCTGCTATGGTTGCTATGTGACATACAACCCTTGCTGCTATGGTTGCTATGTGACATACAACCCTTGCTGCTAGAGTCGCCATGTGACATACAACCCTTGCTGCTATGGTTGCTATGTGACATACAACCCTTTCTGCTATGGTTGCTATGTGACATACAACCCCTGCTGCTATGGTCGCTATGTGACATACAACCCTTGCTGCTAGGGTCGCTATGTGACATACAATTCTTGCTGCTATGGTTGCTATGTGACATACAACCCTTGCTGCTATGGTCGCTATGTGACATACAACCCTTGCTGCTAGGGTCGCCATGTGACATACAATCCTTGCTGCTATGGTTGCTATGTGACATACGACCCTTGCTGCTAGGGTCGCCATGTGACATATAATCCTTGCTGCTATGGTTGCTATGTGACATACAACCCTTGCTGCTATGATCGCTATGTGACATACAACCCTTGCTGCTAGGGTCGCCATGTGACATACAACCCTTGCTGCTATGGTTGCTATGTGACATACAGCCCTTGCTGCTATGGTTGCTATGTGACATACAACCCTTGCTGCTATGGTTGCTATGTGACATACAACCCCTGCTGCTAGGGTCGCCATGCGACATACAACCCTTGCTGCTATGGTTGCTATGTGACATACAACCCTTTCTGCTATGGTTGCTATGTGGCATACAACCCTTGCTGCTATGGTCGCCATGTGACATACAACCCATGCTGCTATGGTCGACAAGTGACATACAGCCCTTGCTGCCATGGTCGCCATGTGACATACAACCCTTGCTGCTATGGTCGCTATATGACATACAAACCTTGCTGCTATGGTCGCCATGTGACATACAACCCTTGCTGCTATGGTCGCTATGTGACATACAATCCTTGCTGCTATGGTTGCTATGTGACATACAACGCTTGCTGCTAGGGTCGCCATGTGACATACAACCCTTGCTGCTATGGTTGCTATGTGACATACAACCCTTTCTGCTATGGTTGCTATGTGACATACAACCCTTGCTGCTAGGGTCGCCATGTGACATACAACCCTTGCTGCTATGGTTGCTATGTGACATACAACCCTTGCTGCTATGGTCGCTATGTGACATACAACACTTGCTGCTAGGGTCGCTATGTGACATACAATCCTTGCTGCTATGGTTGCTATGTGACATACAACTCTTGCTGCTATGGTCGCTATGTGACATACAACCCTTGCTGCTAGGGTCGCCATGTGACATACAACCCTTGCTGCTATGGTCTCCATGTGACATACAACCCCTGGTGCTATGGTCGCCATGTGGCATACAATCCAAGTTGCTAGGATCGCTATGTGACATACAACCCTTGCTGCTATGATCGCTATGTGACATACAACCCTTGCTGCTATGGTCGCCATGTGACATACAACCCTTGCTGCTAGTGTCGCCATGTGACATACAATCCTTGCTGCTATGGTTGCTATGTGATATACAACCCTTGCTGCTATGGTTGCTATGTGACATACAACCCTTGCTGCTATGGTTGCTATGTGACATACAACCCTTGCTGCTATGGTCGCCATGTGACATACAACCCTTGCTGCTATGGTTGCTATGTGATATACAACCCTTGCTGCTATGGTTGCTATGTGACATACAACCCCTGCTGCTATGGTCGCTATATGACATACAACCCTTGCTGCTAGGATTGCTATGTGACATACAACCCATGCTGCTATGGTCGTCATGTGACATACAACCCTTGCTGCTATGGTTGATATGTGACATACAATCCTTGCTGCTGGGGTCGCCATGTGACATACAACACTTGCTGCTATGGTCCCTATATGACATACAACTCTTGCTGCTAGGATTGCTATGTGACATACAACCCTTGCTGCTATGGTCGTCATGTGACATACAACACTTGCTGCTATGGTTGATATGTGACATACAATCCTTGCTGCTAGGGTCGCCATGTGACATACAACCCTTGCTGCTATGGTCGCTATATGACATACAACCCTTGCTGCTAGGATTATTATGTGACATACAACCCTTGCTGCTATGGTCGTCATGTGACATACAACCCTTGCTGCTATGGTTGATATGTGACATACAATCCTTGCTGCTAGGGTCGCCATGTGACATACAACACTTGCTGCTATGGTCGCTATATGACATACAACCCTTGCTGCTAGGATTGCTATGTGACATACAACCCTTGCTGCTATGGTCGTCATGTGACATACAACACTTGCTGCTATGGTTGCTATGTGACATACAATCCTTGCTGCTAGGATTGCTATGTGACATACAACCCTTGCTGCTATGGTCGCTATGTGACATACAACCCTTGCTGCTATGGTCGCCATGTGACATACAGCCCCTGGTGCTATGGTCGCCATGTGGCATACAACCCTTGCTGCTAGTGTCGCCAAGTGACATACAATCCTTGCTGCTATGGTTGCTATGTGATATACAACCCTTGCTGCTATGGTTGCTATGTGACATACAACCCTTGCTGCTATGGTTGCTATGTGACATAAAACCCTTGCTGCAAGGATCGCTATGTGACATACAACCCTTGCTGCTATGGTCGTCATGTGACATACAACACTTGCTGCTATGGTTGCTATGTGACAAACAATCCTTCCTGCTAGGATTGCTATGTGACATACAACCCTTGCAGCTAGGGTCGCCATGTGACATACAACCCTTGCTGCTATGGTTGCTATGTGACATACAACCCTTGCTGCTATGGTTGCTATGTGACACACAACCCTTGCTGCTAGGGTCGCCATGTGACATACAACCCCTGCTGCTATGGTTGCTATGTGACATACAACCCTTGCTGCTATGGTTGCTATGTGACATACAACCCTTGCTGCTATGGTCGCCATGTGACATACAACCCTTGATGCTAGGGTCGCCACGTGACATACACCTTTGCTACTATGGTTGCTATGTGCCATACAACCCTTGCTGTTATGGTCTTCATGTGACATAAAACCCTTGCTGCCATGGTCGCCATGTGACATACAACCCTTGCTGCCATGGTCGCCATGTGACAAACAACCCTTGCTGCTATGGTTGCTATGTGACATACAACCCTTGCTGCCATGGTCGCTATGTGACATACAACCCTTGCTGCCATGGTCGTCATGTGACTTACAACCCTTGCTGCTATGGTTGCTATGTGACATACAATCCTAGTTGCTAGGATCGCTATGTGACATACAACCCTTGCTGCTAGGGTCGCCATGTGACATACAACCCTTGCTGCTAGGGTCGCCATGTGACATACAACCCTTGCTGCTAGGGTCGCCATGTGATATACAATCCTAGTTTCTAGTGTCGCCATGTGACATAAAACCCTTGCTGCTATGGTTGCTATGTGACATACAATATAAAAAAAACATCGCAATCAGGGTTTTTTCATTTGAAAACAGCATAAATGTCTTAGTTAGCTCTTTCCGATTCATTTGAATACCTATGTTATGAATCTACGGTAATTAGAAATCTTTTTACTCTCACAGTGCGGGGATCGCCTTTACATGTATATAGTTAAATTGCTACACGTATAAACCCTTAGAGCGTCAAATTAAATAATTCCAATTTCCACCCACATGAAGTTATGTCTCGCTACCGCGACCCACAACTTCAAGTGGGTGGAAATTATTCATATTAGTTTAAATAATGACCAAACATTTACAAATCCTAATGTTTGAAAGCTCATTTCCTTCCACATAACGGTGATTTGATCGGCTAATAAATTATATAATAATAAATGCATTATCAACGACCATGGTCGTGCTTAGCGGTGTATACATGGTATAAGGGATAACAAGTTAGTTAAATGTATCCCTGATAACAGCTGTAATGCGTAAAGGCATGCTGAGCAAAACAAAACGAATAAACCGTTTTAGCGGGAATAAAAAATATCCACACGTGGACTAAGAAGAAGAGGCACGAGTACTATTTTTATAACGATCACTGCATTCACATCACCCTGGGATGCTGAACAGCCGAAACAGGACTCTTAAGGGGCTATAAAAAGTAATTAGAGACATTGGTTATTCAGAGAGCCTAACAGCGAGACGATCATTACCATTAGCACTGGAAACCCGGGGGACGAGAGGAAAACACAAATTCTATCCAAATAAACGATGAAAATGATAAACCGCATGCGGTAAGCGGAAGAGCAGACGTGATGAGTGGTCATGTTTTATCCAGTAATTATGATAATTGTTAATAAGAGCGTGCCGTTATTGTGGCCAGGTGGTTATGCGGTTTAGTAAAACACACTAATAACAATAAAAACGGAGTGTTATGTTTCACAAATGTTGCACTATTTATTTGATTGTGAGAGGACGTTATCGATCGATATCGTAATTAAAAGTAATAGTCTGAGAAACATTACACTAGTCTTGAACTTACCAAAAAAATGTTTATTGTCTAAGACAATATGGTTGCTAGTCTACTACGCGAATATAATACTATGTATAATATAGCGATTTATCAATTCATAAACTTATTTTATTAAAAAAGTGCATTTCTACACGGTGCATTACACATTTATTTTAAAATATTATATCAATCGTTCAACAGCGTTCAAATGTCAGCTCAACATAAGTATGTTGGTCATTTCGTATGTCATTAAAATTTAAATTTATTTTTTTAATACGATGGAAATTGGATATTTTTAGATCTCTGATTTATATGTCTGTCGAGGACCGTATCAATATGAACTCGACCTAGATACTCTCAGATCAATAGTCACCATGCTACGAGCTGTATGAGCGTCAAATCAATGACGTTGAGTTGACGTTCATACAACGTCCTGTGACCAGTGGGTGATACTTTTAATACAATTCTGCCAGAACTTTGCTGACAAATGCTTATGTTATTATAACTGATTGTTAGATATAATGACAGCTTACTGAATAACTAATAGCAAAGCACTTGTCTGTGACATGACATTATATGTCCTTATAAAACCACTAGGGGATCCGAACAAAACACAGGAAATATACGTAATAAACCGACCATCCTGGCCATCAAATCTATCTCAATGAATGATAGATTCCTGATATAGTATGCAGGCCCACTGTTAGTTGTTTTTATGTCTCGGACCGAATTCAATATTAAGACCTAAAAACATTAAAAACATGGTCTCTAGGTCCGAAATTTTGAGCGGAGAGTACCGGGGCGGCCAGGCATCCTAACTAACTTAGCGATAGACCCGGCATCTCCCCAGTAAACATGACACGTTGGCCCAGCGTTGAATTACTGCTGGGCCAACATCGAAGACGGTGGGTCAACAGTAAACCAACGTTGTGCCAATGTATCATGCTTGCTTTGCCAGAACAGTGGTGAGAACGCCACATCAGAGCCATCTGCTGCGACGAGACAAAATCATTGTTGTAAGTTATTTTAAACACTAAAAAAGGAGTGCCCGAACTCCGAGGCCAGGCTTTAGGCTTTATGAGTGCTATAGACACAAATTTGGCTTATATCTTTTGTAAAGATAACGGTATTGGTCTTGCTCATGGGCAAGAATCCTAAATGTCAAAGATATAATTAATATAAATAATGTCAAGGATATAGTTAAGGAAAGGAGAGAAGTTAAAATATATATATCTTCAATGTTTATTAATTCCACCACAATCGCCGGCTCTGGCCAACATCCTATCCATTCGATACTTGCCAGAGAATCGTGCTGCGCGTGTTTCTACGATGCACACAATGTAGGCCTACCCACCCAATTTCTGTTCAATGGTGGGCCTGAGTCGCAGCTCATTGCTGGTTTAATGCTGGTCAATTGTGTACGACGCTGGCTCAACACCACACCAACACTGACCGAACGTATGATTCTTCTACACCAGCGTCTACAGCAATCTCTGGACGGCTAACCAAAGCTGCTTTAATGTTGATCCAACGTGTCTGACAATAGCCCAACAACAACCCAGAATTTTGTGTACATACCAGCCTCCTTCTCAGGGCCACACTAGCACAGCTAGGTGGCCCTGCTACATTGCTTTGAGATTATCTTCTGTAATTGCTGCGTTCTGATAGGGCATCAAAATCTGGTGTACCGTGACCCACACCTGCCCCTGAAACTATGTCAAGCTCGAGGACTCCTTGCACCTATGATAGACAAGTTTATGTAATTATGTCTCCCCTACACTGGGCTAAGGTTGCCATTATATGCCTAGTATTATTATAACCAGTACATGCGATCAACCTGTGTTGTACTCTAGTTTGTCCATCCTATACAATGACGGCCCAGCATAAAAGCAACATTGAATGTACGTCTTTTACTTGTGTTGTTGTAGACTTACTTTTGTAAAAGACCAACCAGCAGAATGTCCAAAGTGATGTTAACAACCATTCTTTGTTTGATGTTGGGACAGCATCTCAGATTGTGGATTAACATGAACCCAGCGCTGGGTCATCGTCTTTGCCGGTGCGCAGTCTCAGTCAGTACGACACACTGACCTAATATTTAATGTTGGTCCATAGTTTGCGACGCAGGCCCAACATTAAGAAAACATTGAGCTTGTGTAGACCTATCCTGTTTACGCTGTAGGATTGACAATGCTGGATTGATGTATGCAAATTGTTTACGACGCTGACCCAACATAAAATCAACATTGACCATGTGGTTTAGAATGTCAAGGACATCATTTTCGTCAGGTATTGCCTTATTGGCCAGACCCCAAATCAGGTCAAATTCATGAATACGTCTACAGAACACATTTTACAGTGCAATCAATCAGAGCCACTGACGCTAGTGGAAGGGTAGTGCATCTGATGAATGAGAATGTGTACATAGGTTACTCTGCGGCAATTGCTATAGGGTGATAATTTATTCCCCCGTGTTCAGAAAGGCCACTACCCAGATGCATTGGCCCAATGTGAAATAATGTTGGGCCACCGTCTGCGACGCTGTATCAAAATTATTCCAACTAAAACCATTTAGGCTCCTAGTATAGACTGTTATAGACCACAAATATAATCGTGAATATTATCATTTCTGAACACTTTTTAAAGACAAAAGTAAATAACCTAAGAACCTGAAACGTTATATTCGACATGTTCATAAGGACTGGTGTACAGACATGTCAACCGTTTCCCACACAGGGCACCCCTCTTTCCCCTTTTCTAGTTCTCTTATTGTTTTTTTTTTAAATCCTGTCGGGGAGGGGGTGGTAGTTGAATATACGCAATATGATGTGAAATAGCCAAGCGAGATAGATATTAATTCCACGGATAATTGTTTTTAAGCGGTTTGTCTAGTGTCGGCTTGTGGCTGTCGTAACAGAGTTATGTTGTTACTCGACACAGATCTGCATACAAATGACAACGGTTTGCATGTACTTTCACTTCACACCAGCTGACGTTTCTATTGCATTCCAGCTGGCTTCCCTTCTGCACCCAAGAAAAAACATATTCAAACAATAAGGGACATGCCCCGATTGCTCATTCTGTTCAACTGTTGCTCGTGATTTGCGTCGAGTCCCGTGAATTGACAGTGTTTTAAATTGTTCATCTCTACCTATTGTACTGTGCACTATAAAGATCCCTTAACCCTCAAAGCGCTGATTTCTTTTTGTGAAATCCATGGAGACCAAAGGGTTTTTTCATTAACACCATAATAAATGTCCCAGTTAGTTCTCTCTGATTCATTTGAATACCTATGTTATGGGTCTACCAACATTAGAAATTTTTGTATTCTTACAGTGCGGAGATCGACTTTGGTCGTCAGAATCTGACGTCTACAGACGTCAGATTCTCTCGCTCCCCGCGCTGTAAATATTAAAGTTATTTGATAATAGTAGGACATAGTCCCGACTTAATCCTTCTGTCGCGATATTGCCACTGTATGCAAAAAGTAATATTTAATCACTCACTCCACCATCAACGAGTATCGCTCAAGACTGGGAAATGATACTCGTTCCGGACTGAGAGATGGAGATACCGTTTCTATGCTCTTCAACGTCAGCCGGTAGAAAGAAAAACAGTAGCATCTTTTTCGTATAGACAAAAAAAACAGCTGTGTCATTTTCTGTCATAAGTAATCACCATGCCGGGGTATAAGCCAATCCCAGCAAATACGAGGCAAATACGAGTTGTTAATGAATACATACATAATGAATACATACATGAGTTTATTGGTGTGTCGAATGACTTTTAATAGTGGAGGCACTTACTACATGAAGGAGCATTAAAGCTGATACACTGGCTTCAACCTGAACTCAATGAGGCCGCCATTAACGTAACCATAATGTACTGGGATTACACAGCGCTAAGATTACACTGGGAGATGCTTCCAACGTCCTCTGTAGCTGACATTATGAAGATGGAGATATACTCCTGTGTAGAAGCATGCAATTACTAGCCGACTCGAAACATAGCAATAACCGTATACATTAATTAAAGATTAAACATGACGTTAGTTGGATGATGCAATGACCATTTGGATACACCTTTTTACGTAATTTTTCTGCTTCTTTATAACCAAGGATACTATACATACAACGACCTGCAACTGGATGTTACTCTGTAGCTCACCTTTTAATAAAAACGTTATCATGGTTATCATATATCGTAATCACAGTACTACGTATTTAAACAAACTGTTTTTAAAGCTGCAATAGAAATACTAACAAACGATGTAAAATTTAATTGCAGGATAGTTCGATTGCAATGCTATCATTTTTCGCAGTTTATCCCTGCTTTGTTGTCACCTTGAATATGAAAAGGTGTATCTGCCACTTTACAAAGTGCCAGATACACCCTTTCATTTCAGAGGGAACGTTATGTTCACCTTAGTTCCCAATTATAACCTTACGCTTTCATCAGTAGCCATATCAAAGGTTGAAATGAAGATTGTCCAGCCCAATCAGCATTTATGGCTAAAGGTGAATTCCCATCCGCGATGATCACAATAGTTGGGCAAGGTGGGAATTCCCGTGTCACATTGATGAGACCATATCACTCGCGTTTAATGTATTCTTTGTTGGCGTGATTTTAGCCATCTTTTATCATTCTATTTTTAATGATTTTTTAAAGATTAGAGTCTCCGTTTCAAGACAACGATCGATTTTCCCAAAATGCAAAAGTAGTGGGCAGAACATATTATTGACGTCATGCGATGTTATCATATGCTTGACTGGTTATAATAAAGGAAGTGTCTATTTACCCCGTCACGGGGTGTGCAAGAAGACTAAAACCATGATTTAACCCGACAATGACAACCAAGCAAAATCGTTCTTTCAATGCCCTGCTGTCAATGTTTTTTTGGTGCTTCTTTTGACAACCAATAAGAAACCCCGTTACATCATTCACGGGGTGCCCAAGGACACTTTAATTATCTTGCATACACCGCAGCGGGCTGTATAACACTAATTTTCCTTTATTTCGGCCGCCACGGTGTATCGAAGGCACAAAATCAGCGGTTCCACGCCCCGTCACGGGACATGGAAGAGCATTTAACTGTTATTTTTAGGCCGGGTCTATTTGCCCCGTCACGGGGCACACAAGGCAAGAAAAGTGTGTTGGATAACCCGTGACGGGGCAAATAGACCCGGCCTATAATAAATGTACGTGTAGCTGTTGCTGTACTATATGCTTAACCAAAGTCAACACGAAACACCGGTTCCGATGTTGTTTTAATGTCAGATTCAATAATGGGCAGCGTTCGTGTGTGAAGTCATGAGTTGTGAGATCCTTCCAGCCAAGAGAAAGCTAGTGTACATTTTCAGTTTTTATTTCTTGCAATAACTGATAATTCGTAGACTAAAATAATCTCAGAATTTAGAGAACAGCTCGTTGTAGTATATACTTTGATTGTATTGCTAAAGCGAAATCACTGCACAAGGCATTTAAAATGTTATTTAAACACGGATCCTAATTTATATTTTATAACGAATCAGAATTATTGTAGATTTAGGATATCTATAACTATAATAGTTGTCTATCAATAAGATTTTTACTGAGATTTTTATTCGAAATTTTTTTTTTTCGCAAACCACCTGCCCAGGGACTAATATGCGTCGGTGCTTCACCTCAGAAATGTTGAGCACTAGTTTGGCAATTATCCACACTCGGAATCTTCGGGAGCTATAGGTGCTCGTCATTAGTCTAGAATTATGCATATAAGATCATCTTTCGTCTTCGTTAACTCTCACCTTGTCGATTCTATATATCATAACATTTCCCGTTATAAACATCTTCCCTAGGCAAGTACATCACAGGGTTTGCACGCCTAATCATATAATAAAAGCCAATCTATATCACTTATAGTTTAGTAGATAAGGTAACCTATTGAGCATTTTATGATTAAAGCATGAAATTTCCACCACTTGTAGAACATATCCTAAGGGTCATTTTTAGATGTGGAGGTAAACTGGATTTGACCTCTGATGACCTCTAGAGGTCATTGACCTCGAAAGGTCAAAATATTCACTGGCAAAGCCAAAAAGTAGTGAAAATTATATATAACAATGTCTATGATTTGTTTCTCTGTCCCAAACGTGTGTCAAATACTCGACTTGACTGTTCTGAATCATAAACATAACACCAAGGTCAAGTCAAGGTTACACCAAGGTCATTTAAAGGTCAAACTGGCAGAAAATAGTTAAAATGTCCACTTTTTATCAATTTCCACACTGTATTTGTGGATTCATTTATTACAAAGGACTGGTTTTGCCATATTCTTCGTCCTATGTATTTTCCGCACACATTTTATGACATTAAGGGCAGTATCAACCTTGGGAAAGAGGCTATCTTCCGCTTATTACGCTTCTTTCTCAATATTTATTTGAGCGGGCCAAGTTACAAATATGCAGCATTGTTAAAGATTAGTCTGGGCTCCCAAAGCTAAATATTGATAAATAATTGGGTTTATGAAGTTTGACATAGGGTGGGGTGGTGTTTTACTGGAGTACCATCCGAAAGCAATTTGAAGGTCATTTCAAGGTCAAACTGGCAAAAACTGTTACCATGATCACATGTCTTCTTCAGAGCAGTTCCAATTTCTGAGCTCCAGTCTGGTGATTGCACATGTATACATTTTTCACATATATCTACATCAACCTAACATTATGCAGGTGAGCCATATCTGATAATTTAAAGACAGCTCAGTTTTATTATTGTAATTTCCCTTAATGTAATTGGCTTTATGTCTAATGGTTATAAATTTACTAGCATCCATGTAGCAATCATGTCCCCTTCAAAAAGTTTGGTCAACAAATCAGTGTCTTCTAATTCGGGACCACATCATTATATATAGGCATAGATGCATAATGTAAGCCATGTGAGCCATGGGTATGGCGTTAATGCCATCATCTCTAACTAGTCTCTCTAGTCTAATGTTCCAGTAAGCTGGACGTTGTTAGAAGACCACATAAATTTAGAGGAAATGACGGCCTTTTATTCTGATTATAACTGTTCGACTAGAATGTTGAATTTTATATATATTCTTAGCGTGACACTAATATCCTTATAGAAGTGGTGAGCCGGTTTTTATCCCACGGCCGTAGGGGAAGAGGGATTTTCGCGCCGGGATCTATCAAGCGTGAGGCATCATATTCTCAACAACTTGGGGATGTGCAAGTGAGTTATTAAACATGCTACTAAAATATCTCCCAGAGTTCAAAATCAAATTTTTTTGTAAGCGGAAAAACTCAAAACCTCAATCAGAAATGATCCAAATCTTACAATCACATTCCTCACGATATGGAGATGTACAGGCAATGTATTAAAAGATTTCACTGAATTTTAAAATGGCCGCCATAAATCAACTTCATAATTTATTGTGGCTGCAAAAACTCAAACTTTGCAAGAAATTAGTCAAATTTTACAATTTTAAACATACCGGATACTATAATTAATTTCTAGGCTACATCAATTTTTGAGAAAGCTCGCCAAAATATCGATGTCATGACTGCCAAATTTTCTCGTTAAATTAGGACCCTGTCACCATGATATATATAAAACCGATTATTCTATCGTTCTGTATTCAATTCATACTGCATTATTTTCTATTAGGAAATTGCGCTTTCCCTCCACTTGAAGGCAACAATTGCATTATTACTAGACTAAACCTTTCATAGCCATCAAATAGGATATATAATATTAACTACTTTGCACATCTACCATTCCGTTATAACGGTGTAGTATTTCGTTATAACGATATATTATTTTGTTATAACGGTTTGCTAATCTGTTATAGCGATCTACTCTTCCGTTATAATGGTCTAGTACTTCGTTATAACGGTCTGCTACTTTGTTATAACGACATACTAATCCAGCATAACAGTCTACTATTCCGTTATAACGGTCTAGCATTTCGTTATAACGGTCTAGTATTTCGTTATAACGGGCTTCTAATTCGTTATAACGTTCTCCTATTCTGCTATAACGGTTCATTATTGCACTACAGCGGTCTATTATTCCGTTATAAATGCCTAGTATTTCGTTACAACGGAATACTATTTCGTTATATCGGTATATTATTTCGCTTTAACGGTCTAGAGTTTCGCTATAACGGTCTACTAATCCGTTACAACGGTCTACTAATCCGTTATAACTGTCCACTAATCCATTATAACGGTCTACTAATCCGTGATAACGGTATACTATCATTTTATAACGGTCTAGTATTTCGTTATAATGGCCTACTATTTTGCTATAAACCGTTATAACGAAATAGTAGACCGTTACAACGAAATACTACACCATTATCAAGATCATAACTAAATACTAGACCGTTATAACGACCTACAAGACCATAATCACGAAATACTAATCCGTTACAACTGTCTACTAATCCGTTATAGCTGCCCTTTAATTCATTATAACTGTCTACTAATCCGTTATAACGGTATACTATCATTTTATAACGATCTAGTATTTCGTTATAACGGTCTACTTTTTTGCTATAAACCGTTATAACGAAATACTAGACCGTTATCAAGATCATAACTAAATACTAGACCGTTATAACGACCTACAAGACCATAATCACGAAATACTAATCTGTTATAAATGTCTAATATCCCGTTATAGCGGTCTAGTATTTCGTTATAACGGTATACTAATCCGTAATAACGGTCTACTATTCCGCTATAACGGTTCATTATTGCACTATAGCGGTATATTTTCCCGTTATAAATGGTTATTATTTCGTTACAACGGAATACTATTTCATTATAACGGTCTATTATTTCGCTATAACGGTCTAGAGTTTCGTTATAACGGTCTACTAATCCGTTACAACTGTCTACTAATCCGTTATAGCTGCCCTTTAATTCATTATAACTGTCTACTAATCCGTTATAACGGTATACTATCATTTTATAACGATCTAGTATTTCGTTATAACGGTCTACTTTTTTGCTATAAACCGTTATAACGAAATACTAGACCGTTATCAAGGTCATAACTAAATACTAGACCGTTATAACGACCTACAAGACCATAATCACGGAATAATAGACCGCTATAACGGGATAGTAGACATTATAAAAATTTGGTAGACCGTTATAACGAAATACTAGACCGTTATAACGGCTTAGAAAATAAATCCACTTCCGTAGATAACCTTGTTCTGGCTCATGTAGATTTTTCTCTTTGAATTATACATGTCTGTCCTGTTATCTGGGCGGATGCTCTTATCCTTGAGAATTTATAACGGTCTACTATTCCGCTATACATGTAGGCCTAACGGTCTATTAATCAGTTATAACGGATTAGTAGACCGTTATAACAAAATACTACACCGTTATAACGAAATACTAGACCGTTTTAACGGATTAAACGATACATCTACTTCCGAAGATAACCTTGTTTTGGCTGATATCGATTTTTCTCTTTGAATTATCCATGTCTGTCCTGTTATCTGGGCGGATGCTCTTATCCTTGAGAATTTATAACTTTCTACTATTCCGTTATAACGGTCTATTAATCAGTTATAACCGTTATAACAAAATACTAGACCTTTATAACGAATTAGTAGGCTGCTATAACGGATAAGTACACTGCTATACCGAACTACTAGACCGTTATACCGAAATAACATAACGCTATAACGAGATACGAGACCGTTATAACGAAATACGAGACCGGTTTAACGGATTAGCAGACCGTTATAACAGATTAGTAGACCGTTATAACGGATTAGTAGGTATAACGGATTAGTAGTCCGTTATAACAGCTTAGTAGGCCGTTGTAACGGGATATTAGACAGTTATAACGGATTGGTAGACCGGTATAGCGAAATACTAAACCGCTATAACGAGATACTAGATCATTATAGCGGAATAGTAGACCGTTATAACGGTAGACTTAACAGTCATAAAGAAATACAAAACCGCTATAACGAGATAGTAGACCGTTATAACGAAATACTATACAGTTATAACGGATAGTAGACCGTTATAACGGAAGACTTACCGTTATGACGAAATAGTAGACCTCTTCAACGGATTAGTAGACCGTTAGAACGGATTAGTAGACCGTTATAATGGATTAGTAGACCGCTATAACGTGATACTAGACCGTCATAACAAAATACTAGACCGTTATAACGGGATAGTAGACCGTTATAACGAAATACTAGACCGTTATAACGGATTAGTAGACCGCCATAACGAAATAGTAGACTGTTATAACGGAATAGTAGACCGTTATAACGGATTAGTAAGCCGTTATAACGGATTTGTAAGCCGTTATAGCGTGATACTAGACCGTTAAACCAAAATACTAGACTGTTATAACGGGAAAGTAGACCTTTATAACGAGGACTAGACCGCTACAACGGAATAGTAGACCGTTATACCGGAAGACTTGACCGTTATAACGGAATAGTAGACCTCTTTAATGGATTAGTAAACCTTTATAACAGATTAGTAGACTGTTATAACGGATCAGTAGACCGTTATAACGTGATACTAGACCATCATAAAACTACTAGACCGTTATAACGGGATAGTAGACCGTTATAACGAAATACTATACCGTTATAACGGAATAGTAAACCGTTTTAACGAAAGACTAGACCGCTATAACGGAATAGTAGACAGTTATAATGAGATACTAGACCGTTAACGAGATAGTAGACCATTTTAACGGTATTACTACACCGTTATAGCGGATTAGTAGACGTTTAAAGTATTTGAGAAAAAATCTGATAGTCATAAAAAAAATATTTTTGTCATAAAAATATTTTGTTTTAGCAGATATATTTTTTTATTTTGATTTACCAACGCCTGTATTGATATCTGGGCGGATGTAGAACCCTTATCCTTGAAAATAAAAAAATAAAAATAGAAATGGCTGCCAAGAAATTGCCGAAATTATTATGCTTTTGCAAATTCTTCTTATTGAAAATCCCTCTCTCAGAGCATTACACGCCGTGATAAGTACTTAATAGCACATCATTACACATATAAGACAATGAACAGTAATAATCTACTTGTTAACGTGTATCTTACATAAGGGGGAGGGGGGCACCTTCAATTACAAAGGGGGGGGACTATTTTTAAAATAAATATTTCCAAACTAAATTTTCGTGAAATAAATAATCGTTCAATGCTGTAAATAAATATGAAAATCTGGAATAAATAATTATTTCAGCTTATGAGCAACTTAACTGAATAATCCCCCAAAAATCGAGCCTCATTTATCCGGCATCATTAAATGACCTTTAAATTTGTGAAGGCTTGCTTTGCTCGGATCGTTTGCCTCCAGAGGAAGGCTAGGCTTAGCTTGGGATCCAAATTTGTAGACAGAAAAATGCATAAGGAAGTGAAGTGAACTAAATATATATCTTCACACACAAACTGAAATAAATATATTGCTCAAGTGTGTAAAATATACCACCCCCCCCCCCTCTCACAGATAGGCGAATGTGCTAGCGAATGTGCTTATCAATTAAAATATTTGAAATTCGCTCACAATTTGCAACACTCGCCGAGTATTTGTAAGCGTAGGTAACAAATTCGGAACGTTCGCGAAATTGATACATATTTTTAAAATGTGTGGTATAGCCCTAGTCACGATACCGCGAAAACATACTAGTATAGGACTATAACACTGTGAATAACATCATATCGCTATATATTTTGAAATTCTGATTAACGTTGCCTCTCACTCTTGTATAAACCAATTGATGTACAAAAGGCTACAGTTGACATACAAAGAGGGCGCCATTCGGCTTCCTGAGATTGGGCTTCCAAGGTCAAGTTAAGATCATTCCAAGGGATTTGTGTTTTCATATCGATGTCAATGACACCTTGAGGTCACCAGGAGTCAAATCTAACTTACCTCCACAATTCAAAATAAAGATCAGGATATGTGTTAATAATGGTAGAAGTTTTTATGCTTTAATCATGACATGCACAATTGTTTCATCATGTCAGTTTGAACACTACTCTATGACCCTAGTATTTTGCCGAACTTTCTGAAAAAATTGATGCAGTCTAGAAATTAATTCTGGTATTCGGTATGAAAGTAAAAAACATCTTTTTTATGATCTTTGACAGTTTGACCTTGAAATGACCTTGATATGACCTTAACGGTTTTTTTCGACGGCACCCCAGTAAAACATAATCCCAACCCATGTCAGACTTCATAGCCCATTTATGTATCAATAGTTTGCCATGGGAACCCAAACTGATGGTAAACTGATGTTTTGCTCGTCCAATTAAACATTGAGGAAGGGGTGTAGTCAGTGGAATACTAAGGGTGTATTTTCCCTCCCCAAGTTATATACTGCCCTAAATCTCCTAAAATGCGCATGGAAAAGATATCTGACCAGGACTGTGTCAAAACCAATCCTTTGTAATAGATGACTGCACCACTAGTATTGTTTTAACTGATTAAAAGTGGATATTTTTTGCTATTTGTTGGTATTTTGACCTCCAAATGACCCTAAAGTAACCTTGACATGACCTTGGTGTTATGTTTTTGATTAACATCAGTCTCTTAGAGTATTTGGCACGCTTCTGGAATACAAAAAAAATCATATAGATAGTGTAATACACAATTTCCATCACTTTTTGGTTTCGCAATTGAATATTTTGACCTTTTGAGGTCAATGACCTCTAGAGGTCACCAGGGGTCAAATCTAACTTACCTCCACATCTTAAAATAAACCCCAGGATATGTACTAATAATGGTGGAAGTTTCATGCTTTAATCATAAAATGCACAATTGTTTCATTATGAATGTAGCCCAGTTTTTCAAAAAAAAAATTGCGAATATAAAATGAACATACGGGAAATATCAATCAGTCAATCAATCAATCAATCAATCAATCAATCAATCAATCAATCAATCAATCAATCAATCAATCAATCAATCAATCAATCAATCAATCAATCACTCAATCAATCAATCAATCAATCAATCGATCGATCAATCAATCAATCAATCAATCAATCAATCAATCAATCAACCAATCAATCAATCAATCAATCAATCAATCAATCAATCAATCAATCAATCAATCAATCAATCAATCAATCAATCAATCAATCAATCAATCAATCAATCAATCAATCAATCAATCAATTAATCAATCAATCAATCAATCAATCAATCAATCAAACAATCAATCAATCAATCAATCAATCAAGCAATCAAACAATCAATCAAACAATCAATCAATCAATCAATCAATCAATCAATCAATTTGTCCAAAAATGTCATTCTCCAATTATCAACAGCATATATTGTGAACAAACGTGTTCACCTTAATTAAAGAGTATTTTTTTTAACCGACATTAGATCAATGTTAGGCCACCGTCTACGACGTTAATTGGCCCAACATTAACCAAACGTCGGATAAAACAATAATTGTTCAGTGACAAATAACCAGAGTCAAACGGGCTCGTTTAATATACAGATAGACACCTGTCCAGGAGCTAGTTTTTGTAGGGGCTCTATTTAGTGAGTTCATTCAACCGGCGTAGTATCTACAATCTGAATTGACAGAATGGTAAAATGGACCTTTGGCAACAACCCCAGGTAGTATGTACAAACAAATTGTGGTATCAGTTTTTTTTGTACAGCCCATTTTCTAACATGGGGGGTGTTTTCTGCTATGTTCGTCAAAGTGGAGGTCAAGTTTGGAAAATAGCCATATCTTTGCAATGAATGGACCAATTCTTACACTTTTGGTATCACTACACTCAGTATTAACTTATCTAACTTTTCGATTCGTCCAGCCTTAGATAAGATTGTGTATTGTGAGGTTATAACAACTTACATCAAGCCACATCTGAATCGTAAATACGCTATGGATTTTTTTCCTAAATCTTTACAAGAAATGAAACAGAAATTATACTAAGCGTATTGGCTAAAAATGCATTATATTACCAAAATAAACAATGCTTCGGGAAAAAAAGATCAAATTTGATACCATTAATGGGACTGAGCTCACTTCATGCTGCGTACGGTCCTGGTGATTATTGATATATTCTAGTGGTCATTGAGACCACCCAAACCTGTATAGATTTAGGGGGTAGAGTTACGTAGATGTCTGTTGCTGCTGTTCAAATTTACCAAAGTACGCGAGGAAATTCAATTCCCGTTACAATGATATATTGCATGTTGCAGTGGAGTAAATAGACATCTCTCCACATAAGCTGAAACATAATTTTGTATTACACAAGAATAGAAATCAGCAACAAAACATAATACTCAACATGGTCAATGAAAGCGACTAACTAAAACATAATTATTGCCCATATCTCAATGTGGCCGATGTTTTCTGACGCCATATATGTATTTGTTTAACACCCAGTGGTATTTAGATTTATTAATGTTGATATATTTTTTTAATGTAAGAATATAGCAGCCTGTTATGAAATTGTCTGTATTCAAACTGGGCTGGAATCTTAAACATTGAACATTGCTCGACAAAATAAGTATATAATGTTTTAACCACTTGTTTGTATATAATTTTGGTGTGCTGAATTCGAATCCGTCGGATAACATTCTATATCCAGTGTCCTTCGCCTTCAAATTTGCAAAACAAAAAATGGCCGCCAAAACCACATATTTTCTACTTTTTTTCGAAAAATAAATGCACAATTTCTGGTTTCTGCACGGTTTGGAGTTGAGAATTGTATGTTTAAGGTTTTTCGTTTAAAATGACCTTTCTTTCCTAAAGCCCGATTCATTTCATTTCAGGTGTGATACCTTGCTAAATAGACAATCCCTGCGCGATCACGTGACCTTTCTGGGTGAGCGCGAAATATGCCCAGATATGTCAGTTTGTATCCAGCCTTCAGAGAGAACAGTCGACAATATGGTCTTCATCATATTGACTGTTGTCTGATATTTGGTGGATATCGTCTGATATTTGGTGGATATCGACTCACTATATTTCACTGTATTCTGCTACAGTGATATTTCCTACAATGGTGTCAGAAGTGTAAGGAGCTCACATTTTTGTGCTGTTCTGACTTCCATATTATTTTGGAAAGGTATGTGTTGGATTGTACGCACTATTGTATTATTAGCCTGATGTATAGAGTGGTGGTGCAGAATGCTGTTACCGCTAATCCTACATTCAGGGCGAGTTATATAATCGCGTTCACTCTATGCTGATTGTATTTTAGTGTTTTTAATTATTTCATTATGTGTAATTGTGTGTGTAATTGTGGACATCATGTTCCCGCCATTTTGTCTGTGTGAATTGTATTTGGTGTGCTACCATGTCACTGTGGATGCGATATACTTGATTTATTACAATCCTCAGGAGGTTCTCCTGGCCCAGTTTAGCCTATATGTGCACAAAGGTGGCTTAAAGCCCGATTCATTTCAATACTTGATTTATTATTGTACATATAGTGTGCTGCTTCCCAGCCATTCAATTGTTGGATAATTGATATTTGCTGTGTATTTTATTTATATATGTGTCATACATTCTTGGACGAAACTCCGGTTTCATCTACTCTATTATCCGTGATTGTATCGTGTGTATATAACAGTACAGTCATAAACATTAACTGTGACAATCAGTGGGTGAGTTTTGCTGAGTGACCTGGGTGAGAGCGCTCTTTGACAGTGAGCAGTTCACGCTGACTTTCTTGTACGTTCTTATTGGCTTAATCCAACACCCAGTGCCACATGCACATCAGCGATGTATTGATTGTATTTGTTTGCTGAATATATGTACTGTGATACGTGTATTGTACACTCAAAAATAGTGTAACTATGAAATTATACGTTGCTCCTATTCTGTGCAGTCGGTTCGTTCGTCAGTGACTGTAGACTCGACTTATCAGATCAATTGACATATTGTGTATGGAAGAATGCGAGTTTTGAAATATTTATTCTAATATCGATACATTATTGTTTGAATGATATGTTTTATTCTGTCGCTGTTCTGTTGTGTTTATATATGTTGCTCTGATCATCTGACCGTCTTCGACATCACAACTGAACACGTTGAATTATATCAAATTATTGAATGGACTATTGTCTTGCATTTCTGTTCACACCTGGGGACACGCGCGTCTGTGTTGAGTCATCTAGATCTGGCGCGTGCCGTTTACGTGATTATCCACACATTTTGAGGACCATCGTGTGTTCAAATTCAACATAATTATATTATACTGATATATTTCACTAATCCTTTTGTTGCATTGTGCTGTAACATTCTTATATATAGTGAAAGACGAATGTGTGATTGTAAATAGTAGTCCGTTGAATGTTTGAAAATTTATTCTGATATTGCGATTGTGTTTGAATGTTCTCTATGTGAAATCTAAGCCACAATACATTGACAAGTTTTTATGATTTGTCAGTGTTTTGATATATTTGCCTCTGACATGTTTATGTCGCTACCGTTGCCCATAGCGTTGGTAACGTACATGTAGGCACACACAGTCAAGTGTACTGTGATTTATATTAATTGCGTATCTGCTGCTTGTATGCGTACTGTCTAATTTGTACATTTCACAAATAAGTTATTTTGTATTCTTTGAATTGAGTAATGTCTGTTTTTTATTGCGTGATTGTCTGTCGCTCTGAATGTATATAGCTGCCATAAACTGTCAGAAAGTCATAGCTCCATGACCTTTTGACTTTCACAGGCACTATTGTTGTGTGTGTTGTCTCATCCTGCGACGCGTGCGGCGGTGTGCAGTCATCCGAGGCCTGTCCACTCACCACTGTTCACCTGTAATACCGTGCGTTGCACACGCGAACATATTGAACACATATTTTCAGTGTTAGTTATATAAGCTAGCATGTCAGGTTAATTTGCTACGCGCGCTGGAGATCAGATTCAACGTCTCGGAAATGATTATACAAATCGCATGGTTACAGCTGACCAGGCAATATATAGCTTAGTGGAAAGCTTGATGTCACTTGAAAGAGGAAACGATCAAACGTGAAACCAGTATTGCCGATGCAGAACGTAATCACAAATCTGAAATGGTTGAAACTCACAAATCTGAATTGGTTGAATCTGCAAATCAAATCGCCATGCTAAAAAGTAGTTTTGCAGATGCGGAACGTTATCATAAATCCGAATTGGTTGAATCTGCAAATCAAATCGCCACGCTAAAAACCCAATTGGACAATCAACAACGAAATGTCGCGGAGCTTGAAAATAGTTTGGCAAATTCTGTTAATTAGGAGAAAGAAAATAAATCAATAAACAACAAAGTGCGATAGCTTGAGGTTTTTATTGCAAATGTTAAGCTAAAATACAGCAAAAGCCTTGAATCGTTAAGAGGTCGTGATTCAACTATTGACATTTTACGACGATCACTTAGCATGCTGCATCAGACTTGCACTGCGATGGTGGTCGAATCAAATTATAGAGAATGCAAGCTTCAAGAAAGCTACGCAAAAATATTTAAGTTGGAAACTGATATCGCCTTCGTCCGATCCCAAAATGACGTTGCCCGGAGCTGTACTAGCCGTGGTGATGTCTTACTGACTACATATCAGAATGCAATACAAGAGTTGATTACGGGAAGAGAGTCATTATTCCACACTTTTCAATGCACAAGTTCTATAGAAATTGACATCCTACGTCACCAAATTTCTCAATTGACATTAGAAATGAATAAGTTGAGCTCGCCAGCTATGATCAGTAAATTCATTGCAGCCAGGTTATCTCCAGATTATACTATGTGGTGATGATATATTGAAATGGTTGATCCCGTGAAGATGCTAAAGCACATTTGGTATATCGCGGAATCGTCTGTATTGATATATCATCTTAAACTGCATAGTAGTAGTTTGGTATTTATTCCGGAACCTTCGTAATCGTTAGCATATGCGATAGCATGAACACTGACGCTTATAAATGTTAACAACGCTGTCCCACGGCCCCCAACCCTAATACATATCTCACAAGTAATGTATCGTTTATATTTATATATCAACCTGAAAACTCTGCGTTTGCATATGATCATGATTATAGCGTTTTGGAGCTTTATTTATGTTAGTCCTACCGGTGTTAGCCGATAAGCATAAAGCTCTACCACATATAGAAGGACAACTTTGATAACATTATCATATTATGTAAAGTTATTTGTGTTAGCAATTAAAAGGTTGTAGCTAAGCCTAAATGAGGATCCATGTAGATTACCAGAAGATCGGTTGAATATGTTGAATAAAGAGTAGGAACTTATTCCTGATAGACAGATGCGTGTCCTTTTCCATAGTCACATGGGAGTATTGGTCCAGCAGTAATTGTTATCAAATAGATTGAATTCGTGTAATAAACAGATGTCTGTTACAAGCCTGTGTCTTGTCTACATACAGCTTTTTTATTTGTATATTAGACAGTCTCTGGTTTGCTAAATTATTTCAGCAGACTTCTCTCGGACCCTGTTTAATGTAGGCTTATGTCACTTCAATATAACGTTATAAAAATATAACATTTTTCTCGAAGTTACTATAGCTCCCACTTGTTTTACTGTGTGGCAGATGGATGCTGGCGTAAGCTGGCAGATGAGCATCTTCTACTCTATTTAATAAAGGAACTTCTCTTCACAGGTGTGGAATAATATACAGCAGACATAACGGGACATGTGAAATATTTAGGTGGTGATAATGTGCGTTATCGCATAAGCTTCTCTCAATACTAGTAGGGGTAGTCGAGGAGGGTTGGTTTAAAATTTGTGGTTGAATAAAAAAAACTGTGCATGACTTTTCTTCAATAAAATAGGGAAGATTGTAGTAACTTTCAGGTGTGATACCTTGCTAAATGGACAATCCCTGCGCGATCACGTGACCTCTCTGGGTGAGCGCGAAATATGCCCAGATATGTCAGTTTGTATCCAGCCTTCAGAGAGAACAGTCGACAATATGGTCTTCATCATATTGACTGTTGTCTGATATTTGGTGGATATCGACTCACTATATTTCACTGTATTCTGCTACAGTGATATTTCCTACAACTTCAAGGGTTCTTTATAGAGCACATCACCAGTAACTGGATTATAACTATAATTTACCAAGAAATCCAATATATGATCTACATTTATTTTAAATATTTGCAATTATATAACTGCCATTGAAGTCTTAAGTTTTAATTAATACCCAGGAGACAGGAGGCGTTGACCCAATGTTGGGCCAGCGTCGCAGACGGTGGACCAGCATTATTCCTCTATTGGGTCCACATCTCCTGTTTGCTGGGTATCAGGGTGATATATTATATTAATATATCAAACCTTTCCTTGATCAAAACAATTTACACACCCGCTGGGGTATTGATTAATTATTTAGCTACATGGAAATGACATCATAGTTTAATTTAACACTGTTGGCTATAAGTATTATTAGTTTGCTATTAGTATACCAACTTAAAATGACTAGATTTATAGTAAATTGAAGCTACAAACGTGCTGTTTGTGTTGGGCAGTGAGATTTTGCATTAAATTTATATTGAAATATGTGAGATGAAGAAAATATGCGTCGATAACAGGTAAAATGTTATATCCCTGTAACAGAAGATATTCAACAAAGATCATTAAATGGGCTTCACACTCCTCATATTTTATTCAAAATAAAAATTAATACAGAATGGTGTTTTATTTTTTGATTTTACTCATCCGGTTGCTGAGTTATTAATGATTTAAGTTTGATAATTTGTAAACATTGCTGCCCTACCAAAACAAGCCCAATCACAGCGGAGTAAGACACACTGTCTGTATACTCAGGACATTAAAAGTATCAAGTGTCAGATAACGAACAACATTAAAAAAGATGGAACACGCTCAAACTTATTGCGTTAAAGCAGTGAGATGATCTATCATTAACTGAAAGTATCAACATCAGTTAATTAAATAGCCAACTAGATCTGCTTTCAGATGAGGAAATTGAGCTGTTTCGGTCCAAGTCAACGGGTAGAACTTCCAGTATCGACTTGTCATTGGTTGATTCAGCTGATATATCACCTCTAATTTGGCATTATAGTCCAACGTGACGTTATCAACGGGAGTCGTCCAGTTGATCGCATCATTTGATGCCTTCAGGGTCAGTGATGTGATGTATCTGTCACTTGCAGGTGAACATTTCGTCATCATTATGAACCCCAGAACGGTGTATGGCTTCTGAAGGTCATATTGAATCCAGATGTCGGTATCATTCAGGGCTGGGGCCCATGTGCATTCTGTAAGGTGCAGGTCCACGTCAAGTCTTGCTCTCTTCATCCTACTGGCGGCATTCAGTGACGAGGCGGTAAAGATAGTCGGAGGCATGTCATGGTAGACCACGATGTAGCCTATGCCATCCCAGAACTGTGAGGAGACACATGTACCAGAGACTGTGTGACACAGCTGGCGGTAGAGGGCCAGGTAGGGGGAGGTCATCTGTGACCAGCCAGGAGACCATTCATACGACGAGCCACGGTACGGGTATTTCTTGAGGTTTTTACAAAGACACGCAAACGAATGAACAGTGTCAGGTACGCATGTCATGTTCTCTGGTTGACAATCCAGTCTTTGAAGCCAGGACAAACCTGTGTATCCTCCGATAGCTTCAACAACAGCAATTTTGTCTTCTATAGTAGAAACCTCACATGCTTCCAAACGACCGTTTTTCTGCAGAATTGTTTCACATTTGTCAAGATTTTCATGCAGAAACACATGCCTCAGAGCATATATTGTCTGCCCACTACCATACACAAGGTACATGGTAAATATGCAGTAATACAAGAATGTGAACCCTACTATAATAATCTGCCTCGGCATGCTGTTTGTTAGAACTGCAATGTTTCTCTGTCCAATATTTCACTCTACTTGAAGTGTTTTTTACTATAGCATATATATTAGTCGGGGCTTATCAGGCTATATCACATTCTGTGATTTTCACTATAAAACATAATTATATCAGTCTCAGCCTATATCACACCCACTATGCCACATATATCCATATAAGCCTATTTCTCACTATGCGCAATGTTTCTCATTATGTCACATAAAAAAATATATCGGTATCAGCTTATATCGCGCTCTCCGAAGAGATTTTTGTAAGACACTTATATTGATATCAGCCTATATAGCCTTCTGCGCATCGATTTCCACTATGACACGCTGTGGTTTTCACTATGAGACGTATTGGTATCAGCCTACATCAAACTCTGTGCAGTGGTTTTCTCTATGCCACATATCAACCTATATCATATTCCATGCTGTAGTTTTCACTAGGCTATATGACGTATCAGCATCAGCCTATATCACACTATGTGGTGTCCTCTATGACACATATATGTTATCAGCCTAGTTTCTTTCAAATAACAATCGGTTGTAATTCTGTTAGTTTATCCAGTTGATCGTCTGGTATGGCTCGCACCATATTCAATGGATGAGTACTGTATTTTCCAAATTAACTCTCAAGTCAACAACACTTGTATAGGCCTTATTACCAAGATGTGACTGTAACTATTACTGATCAAACAAGGTGTGAGTTGATGTCTGATCAGCACGCTCGACATAGATCAACTAGAAACAGTACTCTGAGAGAGACGACGTCAATAATTAAAGGTCATCACTTGCTGTAACCAGGTAACGGGCTCCCTTGTTTGTCAAGCCTGGCGAATCCCATATATGGCCAGGCTGTATCAACTAAGACAACGGAAGTGGACATTTAAAATAGTTTCTCAACTATTCTTTCAACTATTCATTTCTGGACACGCCAAACGGTTCAGTTATTTGCATAATAGTGAACAGTGTAAGTGAGGTATATTATCACTGCTGAGTCTTTATTAACAGTGATGAGAAGTTCAGAATATAAATTTCCAGCGCCCATAATCTCCTACATGTTACACTCTAAACAATATATACTCTAAACCTATATTGTTTAGAGTGTGCGATATATCGTTGACATAGAATTGGTCGAGATGCCCATCTCGACCAATCCGAAGCCTCCGATATATCGAAACTTCTGCGAGAAGACGTGGCCTAGCAACCCAGTAACTACATTAACTATTCATGCTATGATATACTACACGCGTCCACGCCGACAATGGTGAAGTCGAGTATAGAATGGAAGGGTGTCATTCCCCAGGTATGCAAAGGTAATAAATCAGTTTTAATTTGTACTACGTCAAAATAAATCGATAGTAGTCAACCGCTCAATATGCCGATTTAGTTCACGAAACGCTTGTAAAATTCCATCTTAAAAGTCTTAAGTTTCGACAATGATTGATTATATGTTAAAAGAGTAGTTTGGATTATGTTGTTAAACCCTTACAGCGCGGGGGTCGACTTAGATGTCAGAATACGACGTCTGAAATCGATCCCCACAGTGAAAGAGGACAATATTTTAATGACTGGAGACCCACAGCAATGTAATCAAATGAATCGGAAAGAGCTAACTAAGACAGTTATGATGATTTCAATTAAAAAACCTTTGGTCTTCATGTTTTATCAAATCAAATCAAATCAAAATAGTTAATTCAAACAAAATACAAAAATATCAATTTATACAGTGATAATAAAAACAAAGCAAAAGTAAGACACCTTTCATTATATTGGCACATATTATTGTTTGAAAGGAAGTGAAATGAAGTCAAGGACTTTTATTATGTTCACTTCTTATCTACCATGTTTACATTGAGTAATAATACATCTATGATTGACTCTAAATAGTTAAGTAAATGTATGATGAATCTATTAAATTTCTCATTTATCTTGTAAATGTAAACACCATAATATGTGATTGAATCAACTAGTATTTATATATTCACCTAAGAAATAGGATTTTCATATTTTCTTGAATACACGAATCATAATGGTTGTAATATTAGTTTTGATGGGATTCCATAGCTTAACGCCAGCTACACTCACTGTCATAGATTTCATGGTAGTGCGAACATATTTTTTATTAAATTTACCACTTTGTCTTGTATTGTATGAATTGGAATTGATTGTAAATAATGATTGTTTTCCTATTGGGAACACATTATTTTTCACCTTGAACATAACAATCAATGTATTATAAGCAATCTAATCAATAAACTTTTATATACCACACTTATAAAATAATGAACTGGTATTAGTGCGCATATGATACATACCACATTATATCTCTACTTACTTTTTGGTGGATTAAGATGATAGAGTTTACCTTAGTTTTGCAGGTGTTTCCCCATATTTCTGAGCAATAATTTATATATGGAAAAAATAATGAACAGTATAATGTATATGGACTAGCATAATTTAACACACGTATTGTTCTGAAAATGATACCTGAGACTTTGATAAGTTTTGAAGTTACTAATTTTATATGTTCTTTCCAGTTATCTGAACCCCCAGAAACTTTGTACTACAAACTCTTGTCAGAATTAACTCATCAAGTGAAACATTATTGAGTTCATCCTTGTCAACTTTACATAAAAAAATTATAGGCCCCCTATAATTTGTTTTTGAAATGTTTAGTGACAATTTATTCAAAGCAAACCAACTTTTTAGTTTAATTAACTCCATACTCATGACTTTACATAATGTTTTATACATTTTCCACTAAAAAATAAATTTGTATCATCATTTAATCAGTTTTGACACGTTACAATTTACCATTGTCATCTCCATCCACTACAAGCCGCGAATTGCTGTCGTAATTCCCGACTTGTAGTGGATGAAGATGTTTTGAAGTGAGTGAAAAATAAAGAAAATTACCATGTATTTCATGGACATTTTCATTAAAAAAAACCTTCGTTGTAGGAAAATTAAGCATGTTTAAAGGGGTGTGAAATGATGCTTTAATGTATCGTGAGGGCTTAAAGGGTTAACAGTGACTGATTTCGTGTTGAGGGGTTAACTTTTGCCGAAATCTGATCCGGCAATCATAGGGTATTTCTGAAACTGTGTGCAGTGGTTTCTGCCAGTGGACCCTCGTACTGTGAAAATAATGTGATATGAGTCCCCCTCCCACATACTTCATTGTATTACATTGTCCTGTGAAAAGATTGTCGGTCAAGGCTATTGAGTTTCCCATAATCACAGAGATCATGAGAGTAAAGCTATTGATCATACTACCGGCCAGTGATGTAGTGATGAGTTTAGTGGCTTTGTAAAGTGTGTAAAATTGTATATGCAATGTCAATCTTTTAAAAATAACGTTAATATTATTGTGTATGGATTGACTTACATACCTATAACGAGGCAATTTACGTGTCACCCTGGTGTTTGCTAGGTGTCCATTGACCGTGTTCATATGTTCAGTGATTGGAACGCTGTCAGATGGAGAACGATAGACAGTCTAATACGTGACATAATCGGAAAGGTTTTCTTTTCAAAGCGAGACTCAACGTGATGCAGAAGCGTTTATGGCTGTATGAATGGATGGCTGAGCCGGCAACAGATTGTATTATTTTTTTTTAAGAATCACCACTGACACAGTATATTGGATCGATAATTGAACAACATAATAAGAAACTTCCGAAATGTTTTTGTGGGGAATAGTTTACACTCTGAAGTGGTGTACATCTTTGTCAACTTACTATGATAAATGTCAGATTAAAATGCAATAATTTATGTCTCAAAGCGAACACATGCTATAGTTTGTAGCAAGCTCGAAACGTTTCACAATTACCGGCCCTTACAATGCTGAAATATGTTTGTATGAACCATGGAGACCAAAGAGGTTTTTTCAATTTGAAATCAACGTAAATGACTATTTCCGCTTCATTCGAATATCTGGGTTATGGATCCACTCATAATAACTATGCTTAATTCTTTCACTTCGCGGATCGACTTTGTCAAAATCTGATGCCATGATATACGGCAGATTCTAACGTCTAAAGTCTGTCCCCATACTGAAAGGGTTAGTGTAACAACACAGTAACAACAGCGCAACAATAAACACAGGAACGAATACATATTTATGAGAGAATACATGTATTCAATGTAAATTTACGTAGTAATAAATTGTCTATTATAGCCGAGTTAAATAAAACAAGTAAATCATCTTAAATAGATTTTCCCACTTGTGTGAAGTGGCGTAGATACTCAAATGCTCGACTACGAAGCAGCCAAGCAGGATATAAATATGAACCCACTTCGTACTGAAAATTTCCACGTAAAGTAAAATAAAAAAAATTCCACCAGCATAGCAGGCCTACATATTTTTTGAAGAATGAATGATGTGTTTTTAAAAAGATTTTTTCACTAATTACCTATTTTCCTGTTACTTATTTACTGTATGTTTTCACACCAAGCTGTACATGTATGGACAATGTCCCGGCAATCACAAAACATTTGTATACCATTTATACAGCGGCGGCCACCAACATTGGATAAATGTTATACAAATGTTTTGTGTTTGCTGGGGAGAAATAATAACAGGAGACGTGAATGGCGGACAATAAACAGTAGTCTATTATGTAAACACCAAGTGGGAGGCTGTATTGCCCATCAAATAGGAGTTATTAAGCTTCTGTTCTTTTAATGTTGGGTCGCCAAACGGTGGTCTGAAGATTTTGTGTTTCATGATAATAATGATCAGTCGCCGCAAGGCCTGGGATCGAAATACATGGAGACTTAGAATGTGTTTCGGATGATAATTTAAAATAAAATAAGTCAGGACACTAAATGAATGCGTTAGGTCTAGGCCAGTGTAGTGATTTAATGAACCTAATCAGCGACATCACTCTTTAGCTGTGAAATAATATTCAGTAACATCATTGAATCATCAGTGACATAAACCTCATCAAATTTCATCACGACCACTCATATTTCGCGACCTCTTTACGACGTACTCTTGTAGGACATAATTGTATCGCGTTTCATTATCATTTCGCGTGAGTGAATCCGGTTGGCGTGGTTGATGTAAACAGACAGCTCAATTGAAAAACTGGAGAAATGTTTATGAAAACCGCTCCCTTTTGGGCCTACTGCTACCTCATGCGCAGATACCTCAAACCACAATGACATGAGGGGTACACGGGGAGAAGCTACTAGTAAACCATGGATGCCGAGGCTCTTAATAAGATATGATTGTAACAGCCACACGGAACACCCGTCCATACAGCAATGCAAAGACAAGTTCATCCTTGTCAACTTTACCAAAAACTATATGCCCCCTATAATTTGTTTTTGAAATGTTTAGTGACAATTTATTCAAAGCAAACCAACTTTTTAATTCAATTAGTCCCATACGCATAACTTTACATATATGTTTTATACATTTGCCACTTTAAAATAACTTTGTATCATCTGCAAATAAAATACATTTAATCAGTTTTGCCATGTTACAAATATAATTTATGCATACGAATATTTCAGCGCTTTAGGGTTAAAGGTAAGTTTTATTCTGTTGTATTTAACTTTTTCAAGCCTGAATTTACCTTTGTCATCTTCATCCAATACAAACCGCGAATTGCTGTCGCAATTCCCGACTTGTAGTGGATGAATATGAAGTGAGTGAAAAATTCAAGAAAATTACCAGGTATTTCATGGAAATTTTCATTAAAAACCCTTAGTTGTAGGGGAATTAAGTATGATTACAGGGATGTGAAATGATGCTTTATTGCATCGTGAGGGTTAACAGTGACTGATTTCGTGTTCAGGGGTTAACTTTTGCCGAAATCTGTAACACCATAGTAGCAACAGCGCAACAACAAGTACAAGGCCGAATACATATTCATGAGAGAATACATCGTCGCCTCGGAGCTAAAGGATCCTATCTGACACTCGTTAGAGTGGCAGATAGGATCATTTAGCTCCGAGGCGACGACATGTATTCAATGTAAATTTACGTAGTGATAAATTGTCTATTATAGCCGAGATAAAAAAATCATGTAAATCATCTTAAATAGATATTTCCACTTAGGTGAAGTGTTTGAGCGGCGTAGATACTCAACTGCTCGACTACGAAGCAGCCAAGAAGGATATAACTATAAACCCACTTCGTACCGAAAATTTCCACGTAAAATAAAATAAAAAAATTCCATCAGCATAGCAGGCCTACATATTTTTTGAAGAATGAATGATGTGTTTTGAAGATTTTTTTACCAATTACCTATTTTCCTGTTACTCATTTACTGTATATTTTTACACCAAGCTGTACATGTATGGACAATGTCCCGGCAATCACAAAACATTTGTTTAGCATTTATACAACGTCGACCCAACGTCTTCGACGTTGGACCAACATTGTATAAATCTTATACAAATGTTTTGTGTTTGCTGCGCTGGAATAATAACAGGAGACGTGAATGGCGGCCCATAAACAGTAGTCTATTATGTAACCATCAAGTGGGAGGCTGTGTTGCCCATCTGTTGTTAACCTTACGTTCTTTCAAGGATCCTTGGTTCTTTTAATGTTGGGTCGCCAAACGGTGGTCTGAACGTTTTGTGTTTCGTGATAATAATGATCAATCTCTGTCAGGGCTGGGATCGAGGTACATGGCGACTTAGAATGTGTTTCGGATGATAATTTAAAATGAAATAAGTCAGGACACTAAATGAATGCGTTAGGTCTAGATCAGTGTAGTGACTTAATGAACCTAATCAGCGACATCACTCTTCGGCTGTGAAATAATAATCAGTGACATCACTGAATCATCAGTGACATAAACCTCAGCAAATTTCATCACAACCACTCATATTTCGCGACCTCTTTACGACGTAATCTTGTAGAACATAATTGTATCGCGTTTCATTTTTATCTGCGTGGATCGCGTGAGGGAATCTGGTTGGCGTGGTTGATGTAAAAAGACAGCTCAATTGAAAAACTGGAGAAATGTTTATGAAAACCTCTTTCCTTTGGGCCTACTGCCACCTCATGCGAAGACACCACAAACCACAATGACAGGAGGGGTACACGGGGGGAAGCTACTAGTAAACCATGGATGCCGAGGCTCTTAATAAGATATGATTGTAACAGCCACACGGAACACCCGTCCATACAGCAATGCAAAGGCAAACAGCAGTAATTGATTACTTGAAAATTAAGCAGTTACTGTTGTTTGCTTTTGCAATGCAGATGTATAAATCTTAACAGAAGTGGTCCCGCGCGGGACAGTCCTAGTTATTCAGTTCTAACGAGACAAACTTCTCTTCACTACAATACATCACATTGCATATGGCGGCTTTCTAGATAAGCCTACAATGGCTCGCAGTCTTCTCGGGAGATTTGTCGGGGATATTTTTATATTTGACCCTTGTTCTGCTAGACACGTTAATATAGTAGGCTATACGTTGTCAAGCAAGCTACAAACCAAATATAAAGCCATTCATAATATTTATCAAGTAAAACTTGTAGATGTACATTAATTATTGTTAATCAAATAATTCATTTTGTAGATATCACCTACTTTCCATACAAAATAATGTTAGGCCTAATAAACTGCTGGAAGTTACATTCGTGATTCCGGATTCAAATAAATGAGACATATTAACCCTTTAACAGCCGGTCCCGAATATATTCGTGTTTTACATTTTTTATTGGCACATCACATATCAGCCTTTAAACATGTTAAATGAAGAATGAAGAATTTCCACCCACTTGAAAGTTGCGGATCGCGTCAGCGAGACACAACTTCAGGTGGGTGAAAATTCAAATTTAATAATGCCGCGGTGGATATAAGTAGATATACTTCTTAACTAATTTGCATGACATTTTGCAAGTGGGCTACTATTTTCAGGTCATGTGGCGACTACCCTGAAAATTGTGATTGCGACAGCCACAGGGAACATCCGCCCATGCTGCAGTGCAAAGACAAACAGCGATAACTGCTTACTGGAACAATAAGCAGTTACTGCTGTTTATCTGCTTTTGCGATGCGGTATAGATGCATAAATCCTACCAGAAATGGTCCCGCGCGTGACAGTCCTAGTAAACTGTTATTCATCTATTAAGGAACCACACTGCTCTTCACTACATCACATTGAAGATGACGGCTTTCTAGATAAGCCCATGCACACTGGCTCGTTGTCATCTCTCTTAATAGGATGTGTCATTGCGTAGGGGATATTTGTCGGGAATATTTTTCCCTTTAGCCATCGTTTTGCTAGACACGTATAATAACGTTAGTATACGTTTTGATATAAAATGCCATTTAAATTAATGAAGTAGACTTTCCAGATGTGCAGTAGCTGCTAATCAAATAATTCAATTTGAGTGGCTGCCTATTTTTCATACATCATAATATCAAGACATTTATACTTGACGCTGAAAATTCGCATTCCAGATTTAAATAAATGAGACACATTAACACCTTAACCGCCGGTCCCGATTATAGTACTTTTTTACATTTTTTATTGGGCCGTTATGTATCAGCCTTAAAACATGGTAAATATCATGTGACAACAATCAGCAAGATTTGAAAATAGTTGTATCAGCCTTTAAACATGGTAAATAACATGTGACAGCAATCAGCAAGATTTGAAAATAGTTGACCTCTATTTTGTTAAATCTGAATAATTTTCAAAGTTGTGGATCGCGTTAGCGAGACACAACTTCAGGTGGGTGAAAATTCCAATTGAATAATTTGGCGTTTGAATGGTTAAGAACACAATTAAGGTATTTTATTGGTCACCCACTTACATGTGGCACATCAATACGTACCTGGGATATGGAAGAGCGGAACACATGCAAATGTTTGGTCTCAGTTTTAACCAATGTGGGTAATTTCCACCCACTTGAAGTAGGATACCTTAGAGGAAAACAGGTTAAAAGGAATGATCGACTACACTATATTAGCCCAGAAATGAAATGAAATGAATCGGGCTTTAGGCCACCTTTGTGCACATATAGGCTAAACTACAAAAATATTTAAGATGTTTAATTCATACTCATTTTATTAATTGACAATGAAAACATATGTACAGACACTGATTTCATAGATCTAAAAAAAATATTGTTAGTTTTTTAGATATTGGTAAAAGTTTGCTTTTAGGTGATGTTTTAATTATACCGGAAAAATCTCTAGCGCATTTAAGAAAAATAGCAAAATAAAAATAAAATTTATTTTTTCAAAATTTAGTCGTTTTTAGTGTTTAAATGCAATAGCGAATCCATATTGGCTAACGTGGGTGATTCGCCGCCCCAAAGATTCTTTTGGTGTATTCAAGCCAGGTTAGTGCACTTTTTGAAATAATTTGAAAAAAAGGGGTTTGTGAGCAAAAAAAATGGCCTGAGAGAAAAAAACGTTAAACTACAGCTACAAATTGGTTCTCCTTCATTTGTTCAGCTTTTATCACATTTTAAACCAGTCTACCTAATTTAGGGTACTTATTATAATAATTGGTCGAAAAAACGCGCAATGTATCCACACTGCTTTGATTAAATAAACTGCTAAAAGCAATAATAAACAGTTTTGTAGATATCTTTCGTGAAACATAATATTTAAAAATACTTGCTACTTTTTTGAAACAAATAAGGGTGGGTGAAAATGCCCTGGGCGAAGTCTTTTCGCTACAGTTATTCCCATATATTAGTATGCCATTGTGCAGATTTGTACACATTTTGAGCTATTTTACTCGATGTATGGTACTTATTTATATTAATTTGTCGAAAAAAGGGGTGAGATCACCCCCACACACACACACATTGTGTATGCGCCCCTGTTTTGACTTAATAAACTGCTAAAAACATTAATAAACAGTTTTGCGGACATTTCTGGTGAAAAATATGTATTTTTAAATAATAACTTGAGATTAATTGAAAAAAAATAAGGGGGGTTGAAAATGCCCTGAACAAAGCTCATGTAGTACAGCTACAAGGTGGTTCCTCTTCCAATATGGATCAGCATAGTTAATCTAGTCCAGCTCTGTAACAAATTTGGTGCTTTTAACACGATGAGAACGATTCTCCCAAAATTTTAATCAAATCCGCTGAACTAATACACAGGTTATGATAGAAAAACCATTTGGCAGCCATTTTCTCGCCTATTTTGAATTTTGACAATTTACATGAGCAATAAAGCAAAAGTAATGCCGGCAATGATTTGTACATCCATAGATTAGTAATATTAGAAGGTTTGAATGGAATTTTAGGCCGTTTATTAAGATTATATTGTGTTACGATAACCTCTTGGCGGCCATTTTGAAAATGGTTAATTTGATTATGAGCGGACAATAGTTCAGATTGGAGACAGAGATTTCTGGAATCTACGCAAAATTTCCTATAAGAATGATGCTGTCACCTAATTCTACTCTTGATGTCCGCATGGACTTCAGTTTACCAGAATGGAGTCTCGACTATAAATTTAGCAGTAGACATCATAGAGCGACTATATACCCAGAGTACGACGTACTGTTCCGACAGCCAAAAACCTGTGCAAATTATGAGAATGTCAGTAGACAGTCTCACTGATAAGCAGGTTTGAGTAATGGTCTGTTTACGTGGGCATGGCGGGTTAAGTCTTGTCTGAGTGGAGACAAACTTCCCGTGGTGTTCTCACTGGAGGAAATATTCACAATGGTGCCTGCGACTGAATGAACACCAGTTTTAAAACAAACGGAATCAACACTCCCCTGTCACTCACAACAATCAGCATCGGTTCTGTGGACGGGTTGACCTGGGTTTTATGATTTTGTTTTATCGATTTGTCTTGAAATCTAAGTCAACACAATTCGCACTAATTAGGAGGATTTGTCCACGTTTCAACGTTAATAAAAACCTTGTCGGATAATACACGGCTACGCAAACATGTCCCCCCATCGTGTACACGAGTGGCCCCCGTGAAATCAGGAAAGTTACGAAAATGTTTATATCTTTGCAAACAATCAATATATTCATCAGTGACCCATCCCACTAAGAATCTTAAAATTGAGATTGTCTTAACGTTCTCTCATTTTCCTTAGAAAAGTTAAGATTCATCTTAACTTTTCTAATGGAAAGAAGAAAAAGTTAAGATAATCTTAATTTTAGGATTTTTAGCGGGATGGGTCACTGAAAGAGAATATAATTGTTTTTATTATCTCGTAATCTTGGAAGAAAAGGGTCGTAACTGTCACTTTACAAAGTGACAGATACGACCCTTTAACCCTTTAAGCCATCACAATGCATTGAAGCATCATTTTACATCCCTGAAAAAAGACTTAATTTTGCTACAACAAGGGGTTTTAGAACGAAGATTTCCATGAAACTGTTTTACCAATACATGGCAATTTTCTTTACTTTTCAAAACACAGCAAGTCATATTACACTACAAGTCGAGAATTGCGACAGCAATTCGCGGCTTGTAGTGGATGAAGATGACTATTGTAAACTCAGGCTTGAAAGGGTTTATACCAAGGTGGCGATTAATCAGCAAACCGTAAGTGATGACATTTTGACATGTGAGCCATTCCATCACTGATGTCAGTCGGGCGCAGTGGTTGACCCGCTACTGACCTGTCACCGGTTCGCATCCTCGCACGCGGGGACTCGCACCGACGATGACCTCCTGATTTTGTGTTTCAGCTGCTCCCATTCAGCACCTACTTAACAACCAACAGCGTCGGGTTGGTCTATTTTCCTTGGTCCACCGTTTGCCAAATGTCACATGCTAGAGAAACATTAGACAACGTTATGTATTTATAAAAGCTCACACTCTTAGCAGAAACTATGATTTTAAACGCGATTGCTAAATGTGTCCATCTAATCGGTACTTAAGATAAATATATAATCTTAATAAATAATCCGGCAAGTAATATACCGCTACTCAAATAATATACATAAAACAATAAAGTAGCTCAGTGGAGTCCCGAGTCAAAAATAAATGAATTTTAAATCTATTTGGAACCACTAATGAAACTATGTATGGTAACATAAAATAGTACCGTACATGTACAGTACATAAATCCTTAAAGCGCCTGGTTATAAGTAATTTACCGACTGAAGTTGTGTCCAAACTACACGTGGGTAAAAATTACTCATACAGTGCGGGGACAGACTTTAAGCTGTAAGTCTATAGGGTGAATGCTCATTTCTCCTTCAAATTGTATCGTTAAAGGGTTAAATAAAAAGTCTAAAAATGATGATACTCTAACTGGGACAGTCCAGTTAGCCCCAATGTGTCCCAGTTAGCTCCAGTTGTAATAGAACATTGTGTCCCACTTAACCCCTGTGGGTACTGACATGTGACCAAAATATTTATTTGCCCAACTCAATTAAATTTGCTAGGCCTACTTTAGATTGTATGAATCGGGGGTGGACACAATGTGGTTGTTACTTAGCATCAACACATAAGTGCTATAGTGCATCGGGGTTCAGCTGTTATTTTCTGCATTATTTTGTTACAGTTTAAACCTTCGTGTTTAAAAGGCATATCTGTTTATTTATAGCTCACCCCCTTCAAACTATTTGGAATCATCGTAGGATGCAGTATACCTTGTTTAATCTCTTTAGATCCTAAATAACTGAAATTTTAGCCCCTGGCCTTGTCCTACCTAGCCTCATATACAGGGCAAAATGGGCACTATCTTTTTTTCCTATTTTTTTCCAAATCTGTATAGGTTTTAGTTGTCATTTAATAAAGGCCTTTGTGTAGACCATAAAGCTCAACTGCATATATCTCAAGACGAACTTTTAGGGTCGGTCCAGTTTTGCATAAATGCGTCCACTTGTTCACAACAAATGAGACTTTCATGAAAATTCATAAGCTCATGAACTTATTCTGTTCATGAACTCTCACTTTGTCCATGAACTTGGGTTCTTCATTAACGGCCATCAGATAATTCAGGAACCAGGGCTTGATAGTTTTTAAGTGCATCGGGGTTCAGCTGTTATTTTCTGCATTATTTTGTTTCAGTTTAAACCTTCGTGTTTAAAAGGCATATATGTTTATTTACAGCTCACCCCCTTCAAACTATTTGGAATCATCGTAGGATGCAGTATACCTTGTTTAATCTATATAGCTCCGAAATTACTGAAATTTTAGCCCCTGGCCTTGTCCTACTTAGCCCCATATACAGGGCAAAATGGGCACTATCTTTTTTTCCTGTATAGGTTTCAGTTGTCATTTAATAAAGGCCTTTGTGTAGACCATAAAGTTCAACTGCATTTATCTCAAGACGAACTTTTTAGGTTCGGTCCAGTTTTGCATAAATGCGTCCAACTGTTCACAACAAATGAGACTTTCATGAAAATTCATAAGCTCATGAACTTATTCTGTTCATGAACTCTCACTTTGTCCATGAGCTTGGGTTCTTTATTACGGCCTTCAGATAATTCAGGAACCAGTTATTGATAGTTCATGAGCGAGATAGTTAATGAGCGTGTTGATGAACTATTCACGCCTGTTCCTGAACATCAAATGAGCCGTTCATGCGATTCATGATCTGTCAACCTGAAGTTTCATGAAAGTGGGGTTGTTCACAAACAACCAGGAACTCGGGTGGTTCCTGAACCAGATAAGCCAGCAACACTAAATAAGTTCATGGTGTTCATGAGCTAATTTCATGAATGTTCACGAATTCTTCATGCATGAAAATTTATTACCTTCCAAGTCTAAGTCTTTTGACCTTTAAAACACGTTTAGTATTTTATTGTGGATTCTCTTTTTCTGAAGTTACTTCTCGCCTAAGCAAAGCAAGCTAATTAAGCTTCAAAATATGATGATTTTGTTTATGAAGAAAGATACCCCCCCCCCCCCGCCTGACAGATTCACACGAAACTGAGCAGAAAACCGTAAAACTAATTTCTTTGAAATATTATGTATTCTGTGGTTGATAATCTATTTCATCAATGAGTTAATTAACCACTGTGTAATTGAAACCATACCCGCCAGGTGAATTAGGCTATCATTCACCACAGTTCATGAAATTTCACAAACAAACTATGAACTAAATGGGGACTTCAAGCTCATAGCAATTCTTCGCTGTACATGAAGCTGTCCCTCATGAACTGTTTTTGATCAACAGTTCATGAACACCGTTTATGAACTGGCTTGATGAATCATGGATGAATGTTCATGAATGTTCATTAACATTCATCAATGTTCACGGGGGAGAGAGCAAATAATGTTTCAAACTGCCTCCAAATTGCTTTCTTATGAAATAAATATAGCTGCCTACGGCATTTCGTTAATTTGCCTCGTATAATATTATAGCTATACATATATTTTCAGGATGATTTGGGATACATAGACATATTCAAAACACTTTTTTGCAATATATCATAAAAAGTAAAAATAATATAAATATAGACCTACTAAAAGAGAGAGATGTAAATAAAATTAATTTACAACAAAATGAAAAAAATATTTCCCTAGTATATCATGGTATACGTTGTATTACGGTTGGATTCTCTTAGACCTAAACGATTTAAACAACTAAGTAGAGTATGGTCCTGTAGAATAAATCAATGATTCAAGTGCGAAATATCGTCAACATTCAGTAAAAATCGTCACATCAGCTTTATTTAATCACGCAAAGGCTCAGCTTATATTTAATAAGAGAATCTGATTTGATTTCAACTATATTTATATCGATGACAGTCCTCAACACATTTCAGCTGAGGAAGTAATAATAAACTCAAATGTACTTAACTCAACCCAAGTTTTGAGTTAGTAACAAATAAAAAACTTTTTAGCCCAATTTGACTTGTCAATTTCACGGTACTGAAAATGCAACCCCGTGTAAAAAATTGATGCAGCAAAAACACTGAACCAATGTTGCAGGGCCGTATCCAGGGGGGGGGGGGTATTTGGTATCTGTAACCCCCCCCCCCCCTGGCTCAAAAAAGACTAAAAAAGACTAATATATTTTGACCTACATTGGGATCTATAATGTATTGAATTTATGACACTAAGTGGGTATTGAAAATAATAATACAACATCGAGGCATCATGTGGGTTTATGGGTAATTAAATGAAGGTTCTTAAAGGTTATGTTCATTTATACTGATGCGCCCACAAACGTTTTTTATTTGCAAAAGTAAGAATATATACTTAGGAAAATAAAATGAAACTTTTCATATGAAAAGTAAAAATAGAGTTTCTAGGATGCCAATCTCATAGATAAATTAAATCTTAATCAATCGATTTGAATTAGGACATAATTATTGGAGTATGTTACACTAGTTTAAATTTATTTTTTCACGTGTTCACTAAATTTTTAGTTTTGTAATGGACGGAAATTCCTACTTATGGGTATAGGTTGCTCACTATTTTTGTTACTTAGTTTTGTTTGTTTTTTCCTTGCACTTGATACATTTGTTAAGTTATGTAGGCACAATAAATTTATTATATCTTTTTGTCTGTCAGTCTTGTATCAAAATGACAATTTATTTACACCAAAATGTGAGTCACTATTTCTCCCTCAATTCTCATCAGTTCTCATTAAACGATGATGTTTTTTTATAATAATAAAACGTAGGGACAGGTAAATGTTGAGAAAATATTATAAATAATATTTTCAATAACATTTCTAAACTGTCTAATCAAAAATGTTTTATGAAACATTCCCATAATATCAGAAAAAAATGTTTTAAAATAAAAAAAAACTAGGGTCAAATGAATGTTGAGAAAACATTATAAATAATATTATCAATAACAATTATAAAATATCAGAAGAAAATGTTGTATTAAACATTGTCATAATATCAGGAGAAAATATTTTAAAATATTAAAATGTAGGGTCAACTGAATGTTGAGAAAACATTATAAATTACAGTGTCCATAACATTTGAAAAATACCCAATCAATGTTAAATAGAACATTTCCTTAAATGATGCTACAATATTTTAGGATGATTTCTATAATGCTATTACGAATGTTTTCTTAATATTGAGTTCACCCTGCGTTTTAATATTTTAAAACTTTTTCTCGAAACATAATGGTTATGTTAAGTCAAACATTTTCTCAATATTTAGAAAATATTTTTGTGTTTGCTGGGAGTATACTCGCAAAAATCATGCAGAGTAGGTTTACCAACAGCCTCGGGTAAAATGTATAATAATTAAATAACGTTTACAAACACACGATTAAAAAGAATAGTAGTGAATCATGTTGCCAAGTACAAGGAAATTGCATCTAAAAGTAGTCGAAAATACAAAAATTTCAGGGAGAGGCGGGGCATTAGCGGATCAAGAGATGGGCCGTGGTGATCAATTACCAGCTCAATTAATTCTCCAGAAATTAAGCTCAAGTGCTCCAAGAAATAACCGCTCGCCTCATATTAACAATGCATATGGACATTAACATACGTCCATAAAAGCATGACGGTCTGCCCCACGCTGGCGGATCGACATTTTGTAACCCCCCTAGTCAGAAGCTCTGGATACGGCCCTGTGTTGGTTTAAGGTTATACCTGCATTTAATGTATCTTTTTGTTGGGTAATTTCAATGTTAAACATTTCAATCTCAAAATTCTCCCTGGTATATTGCCAGTAGGCCTAATCATGGTTATAAATCATGATCAACAGTTTCAATCGTACACAGCCTGAGAGTCACAGGATATGAGCGTAGATAACGATATTATGGTAGGAGCGAAGAAGACTTTTAACAGTGTACGCATGGGTAATTTTTTTCGCGGAACAAGATGAGGTTTAAGGTCGGACCAGCGTGGCCATTAGGTGTGTCTATGGAGGGGTGTGTCTATGGACAGTAACTTGACGGGACACCTGGTGAATGACTACGGCAGAGCTTTCTTGTCTGGATTTGATCCCTGGCACGATAGAGTTAAAGCCTCGCAGAATCCACAATTCACTTGTCGGTAAGATTATTCCCAGTGAACACAAAACATTTGTATAACATTTGTACAATGTTGGGTCAACGTCGAAGACGTCAGGTCGGCGTTGTACAATGTTATACAAATGTTTTGTGTTTGCTGGGCTGCAAATAAATTGTGAGGAAAACATGTATAGTCTTCAAATGAACAATACTTGCTTCATATGAACATGACAACGTTTGCAACATTAGACTATATATTATATTACACACAAGACTGGTAATGTTGGAAAATAACATGTCAATCATGCAATAGATTTGTAACCCATTTAAACTTAGGTCTCAAGATCATTTATTTTTCAGCAATAAATTTATGTTTTAAAACCCACAATTTCAAATGTAATGGGTGAAATGATCTACAAAATTAATGTTAGATTAGTTATTCAAAGATATATTTTTAGAAAGTCCCTGTGGGTCTATTGATCAGTTTAAAACAGCTTCAATTGATAGTGATGATCATTACTCATTACGAATATAATTGCAATATGTTTACAAAAACAACCACATTTTACAACATAATGCAACATCAAGTTGACAACCATTTTCCCATTAGAACAAGAAAGCGCTGTAGCAATGACAAGCCCTGGGTGAATGACAAAATCAGAAATCTTTTACGCAGTAGGCAAAGAGCATTTAAGAGCGGGGATGAGGCTTTGTGAAAGAGTCTACACAACACCATCAACCGTACAATCATCCACACTAAACTCACTTTTACAAAACCAACATCCCTGTGACAGCCATGACACTGCTTGAAGTGGGAGCAACAAATAGACAGGATGGTGGCCAAAGCGAACACACGCAAATATTTTATCACGATCCTTACGTGATCTGGTGTTCAGTTAGTCGATTTGGTGAGATGCTATTGTACTTTTGTGCGGCCTTTGCTGGAGTATGGCATCCAGGACTCACCATCCAGCAGTCTGAAGTCCTGGAGCAGGTACAGAGGCAGGTCCTCAGAGTGTTATTGCCTGACTCCAGTTACAGCGAAGCCAGACATCTCAGGACCACCAACCCTGTCTGAGCGACGCACAAAAGCTATGTTTGAACTTTGCCAGTGGGCTTGCCGAAAGCGCTGACTTTCGCAACTGGTTACCACCACGCAGGGGCAAAAGTCATCGCCACAACCTCCGTAATAAGAAGAACACTACCAAGTCTACCAAGTCTGGTCGTTTCAACTCCAGGACGATCATGTTTTTTAATTAAATTTTTAAATAATGTTTGATATATTTTACCTAGTCATTGTGCCTGCAGATCATTACATGTGTGTCCGGAAAATGCTTTTTAACTTACTCAACTAATCTAACTTTTTAACTTATTTTACTTATTCAATTTTAATATCGCATCATGTATATATCGTATTTATTTTTTTATGTAAAATGTAAAGCTTTTTGGCTGCCATGTCTTTTTAGTTGAATACACACCAAATATTATTATTAACAATATAAAACTGGTTTATTCGAGGGCTATGATACATTACAGAGTCGAAATCGGTAAAACAGTTCAAAAAGAAATCCAATGTGACCGAGGCTATATCTAATGCCCTTCTAAGCCTTGGTGACAAAGCTGTCAAGATGAGTCGGCAGGAATGGTCTCTCTTCATCAAAGGTGGAAAGGCATGTGTTAACTTCCTGCCACTAGCTTCCAGGATGGGCCTTCTTGATGATTCTCCTTGATGTGGCCGAAATAGGGGAATATGTTTTTTAAAAAAATGCCCAAGACATTTTGGGGTAAAAGGTTTTAACCCAATTCGAATGTGCTGATGTCAAAACCTAATTCGTATGAGCTGATGTCAAAAATGCTGTTTGCCAAGCTCGATTTCGCCCCTTTCATCCCTAAAATTGCAAAACAAAATAATCAATGAAAATAGCTAATTTACAGATACAATCCACAATTTTATTGGCATAAATCACAAATTTGACATTAAAACTTTTAATATTATTTGAGCATAGCAAATAAAGATAATATAATTATTTCAATTTTAAAAATAATTAAACCCTTCGGTCCTTAAAATTACCAATAATAATGTTTTATTTTGTTTTCTGTTGAAACATGAATTTTGTGATGAAAATGTCTCGATATAGTAGATTTCAAAGTGACTAAAATATAGTTGTTGAAAAATATCATTGCATATATTTGATATAACCCTTTAACCCCTTTAACAAGCAAATAAACAGACAAAGTGGACATATAAAAGTAGAATTAAAAGCAACAATACAAATTATTTAAAATTATGAATAAAATAAATCATAACCACTGACCAGTATGCTTTTAAATTTTTTTGATAATTACTAGTATGCCTTATCTTAACCTTATTACATTTGAAACGTTTTACCCCTTTGCTTCGTGAATCTTGTAATAATCACGGGATAAAAATGTCAACCACTGCTCCGTGTGTGACAACTGTAATAATAATATTTAAAAATGTCATATTTAAAATATCATATTTAACTGACCAAAGCAAAAATAAATATTTTTACAAACATTCTGCAATTGTATATATAATTAATTATTACACTTAACTATATGTTTCCTTTGGGCGTAAGCACAAACATTCAGGCACACAAGCTCACATTCCAGGCCGTATGTATAATAAACTTTGTCCATGACAAAGTCATTTTTCAAACATACTTCCCCTTCGCATCAAACTATGTAAGCCTACACATCCCTTTATTTTTAAGTAATAATTATATAAATGTCACCCATGAAATTCTTTTTTATGTTTGGGTCATGACTCAAATATCTGTGGTGAACAAAACCAGATAATTGGCTTAGTAGAAGATACCTATCACAACGGTAACGACCAGTAAAATTATTAGTAGAACTAACAATTTCTGCTGTATCAGGTTTTTAAATATAATATAACCAACACTTCATTTCTTTTATCAATGAATATAATTAAAATAATTACATCCGGATGTGAGCAAGACAATGCTAATAAAGACGACATTTTATGTTTATTACAACAATTCAACAAAATCACTATTTTTTTAATGTGGTTCAATGTATCTGTGCTCAGTGTGTGTGGATTATCACGATTTGCTGCCACCCGCATGCGCAGCATTGGCAACGTTTTGGGAAATGGGGCTGTCATGACAAAGCTATCATTTATTAATGACGTTAAATGAAACAACGAACTTGATTAATATATATCTGGAAAATGTAGAATACAAAATACTGTGAAAAATGATGATAGTGATTATTTTATTCTGTTGAAAAGGAAAGTTGTCAGTACATCCTAAGAGAAAAAGAAAGTTTTCACTATAGGCTATTCGGACCAAGTCCAGTATTCCACCCCAGACCAATAGAAGAGTGTTTCAGCTTGTCACATGATGAGATAAGCCAGCCACCGCCGTCATTCCCTTGTAATTTAAACTAGGGGTAGAATACCAGATATGATCCAGCTATTCTATATCCTTTCAAATCTTTACAATAGTGAGCACCATGGTCGCTAATATTATAATTTAGGAACATCTTCATATTGGAAATAATCTCAATAATGCTGATCGTTCGAATAAAATGTTTCCATAAATGCTCAGGTTCAACGATTGTAAAAACATCCTGTTAGGCAAAAGATGAACATGAATTTGTTACATGGCTTTTTATTATCCTTGTAATATTCCCCATATCTATTCGATAATTGTTTATTGGGATATGATAATAAAATTGATTTTGTCTCTAACACATGCACAAATTAAGTCCAATCAAGACTCTGATTGGGAGGACAAACTCTTAATAAAAATAATTAACAACTATCAATATTGATTTATAAAATAAATCCCTATGAAGCGCGTGACCTTCCTTTAACTTGGGGTAGAGCCAAATGTTTTAATTGCATATACCTGCATCATCAATACACATTGAATTTACATGGTTGGAATCTCATCTCCACAGTTATCGTTTCTATACATAATACCCAAATATACCTGCAATGTTTAATAATAGGCAGCGTGTAGCCTATAGCAATGCTGTTTGCTATCGTTTGAAAAAGGGAAGACATAAGCTAGATTTAATTAGAATAGATTTTGTATCCCGTTATTAGAAGACAAGGCACAAAATGATCCAAAACGCATTCGCACACTCTACTATGTCCAGATTCTGGAGGACATTGAATATTACTGTGATTGATTGTGTCACGGATCAGATATTTTTGTGTGCTGAGTATTTTTTTGTAGACTTTTGAAGTAGGTCACACTTTCTGTTCTGCTGTGAAGTTTCAAGCGCAAGAATGACAATCAATCAATCAAATAAAACTTCTATAGCGCCTATATCCTGAGCGGACCGAGCTCAGAGGCGCACAAATCCTTAGCGTGATCATGTGTCATAATCGAGGCCAAAGCAGGTTCGTCAACAGGGAGCCGGGCTGCTGAGGGACTAGGGTGGAAAAGCCAGGTCAAATAGGTGAGATTTAAGTAATTTCCGGAATGTTAAGATTGTTTTGGCATTACGTATTGGCACAGGCAGGGCGTTCCATAAGGCTGGACCAGATATAGAGAAAGCTCTTGACCCAGTCTTAGTCTTTATACGAGGAACAACAAATCTATTCGAATTAGTGGAGCGTAGACATTTTGGGCATTTCGGCCGAACAAGTAAATCAGCCAGATATGCAGGTTGGTTTTCTTTTAGGGTTCGAAAAGTTATCGCACATATTTTAAAATGAATGCGAAACTTGACAGGAAGCCAATGTAATCGTTTTAGAATTGGAACGAAACGACTAAATCGTGGGGCGTTGGTTACCACTCTTGCAAGGCAGTTTTGAACGCGTTGTAATCTAGCGATATCCTTTTCTGGCATATTGTGAAAAAGTGAGTTACAATAATCTAACTTACTACTGACGAGTGCCACTGCAATTTGCTTGGCAAGATCTAAAGACAGATTGTTTCGAATTCGACGCAGGTCACGGATATGATAGAAGCATGCCCTACATGTTTGGGATATGTGTTTTCGGAAATTCAGGCTACTGTCGAATAGTACATCAAGATTTTTAGCTGATGTAGATGGATTTGTTTCTTGACCTAGAAGTAAGCATGGGAAATTATTCAAGAATTTTTCTCGCTGAAGTTTGGTCCCATTAAGAAGAAGCTTCAGCTTAGATCCTGTCATCCAGGCCGACACACCCATTAAACAATGTTGCAACTTCTCAAGAAATTCCTTAGCGTTTGAAACTGATAGAGTCATGTAAATTTGAGTATCATCGGCATAAAGATGGTGGTTTATGTCAAAACTAGAGATAATAGCGCTGAGTGGTGTAGTGTATAAAGTAAAAAGCACTGGTCCTAGCACAGAGCCCTGTGGAACTCCATATGAGAGTGTGACTTTATCTGAAAAAGTGTCATCAATTTTTACGGACTGGAGCCTATTTTGCAAATAAGAAGAAAACCAAATTTGAGCCTGGCCAGATATTCCATACTAATCAGAAAGTCTATCTGTTAATGTAGCATGGTCAATTGTGTCGAAAGCGGCCGACAAGTCAAGCAAGGTTAGAGCCATAACTTCACCCTTGTCCATACTAATAATGATATCGTTATGTACTTTCAGTAGAGCCGATTCTGTAGAATGATGTTTCCTGTAGGCCGATTGTAATGGATTACATAGATGGTTATTTTTTATATGAGCTTGCAGCCTATTGGCTACTATCTTTTCTAAGATTTTGGAAATGAAACTTAAGTTGGATACAGGCCTGTAATTTTTCAGCTCGTTTTTAGGAAGAGATGTCTTTTTCAGTAGTGGTCTTACATGGAGCTTCTTTGAAATTTTGCTGAAATGTACTAGTTTCCATTGAAATGTTAATTATGTCAGTGATGGGAGTTATTAATATGTCAAGACAATTTTTCAACACGCTTGTAGGAATGGGATCCAGATCACATGATTTTGACGATGAGCTCAAAATAAGTTTTTTAATTTCATCTTCTGACGCACGTTCGAAAACGTTCATTTTGGATCTAATTTCTGTTTTTTGCACTTGTGGAATATTTCTGTACTATTCTATCTGGAAATTGGGAACGGATAGTTTCAATTTTATCCACAAAATACCTGACTACCCTGATTACAACATGTAATATAATTTTATAGAAGGCACGTCCAATACCATATTTTGATCTGATGACAAACAAGTCCAGCTCACATCTAATACCCCAGTCACACATACACGACGCACAGCCCACGCTTTGAGTGACAAAAAATTAGAGCAATGCGTCGTTGTGCGTCCATTGATTTTGTCAGAATATGAGAAGAGCCAGCGAGTTATAAATATACAGCGTGTTATAAATAAATCATGTGTATAAATCAGCGAATACACAGCGTTTCGACACCTCGTCGCGCGTTAGCAGGGCGACAAAGTTAACGAATACATCGCGCATCGCCAGCGCGAGGCACGAATATGTCATTCAGCACGCCCCTTATACGTTATATGTTCGCTGGGCATGCGTTTGGAACACATTGGATGGGCGTTATATGCGCGTTCAGTGCCTAGTGGTGGATCAAAGGGGGGGGGGCGGTTGAGGGGTTTAAACCCCTCCCCCCTCAGAAAAAAATCATCACCTTATTTAGAGGTCTCCTTATGATTTGGTGATATACTGAGTGAGAAACAGCGCCCAACATGCCTTAGATTGCATGAGAAAACCTTTGGAAATCAAAAATTTCCAGGGGGCGGGCCCCTCGACCCCTTTACAGTGAAATTTTGTTCATTAAATTTCCCCCCCCCCCCCCCCGCCTCACTGAAAAGCTATATCCGCCCCTGGTGCCGGCATTTTTTCAGTTTTTTTTCTGATCGTAAGGCTCAGTCACACATAGTCGACGCACGACTAATGCACTGAAAATTGATTATATTTTGCCAGACCGTCTTTCGTGTGGCGGTCGTGTGTCAGCACTCGTTACTGGTTCCTGGAGGGCGCTGCACTAACGCTACGCATATTTTTGTGCGCGGTGTAATCGCCAAAGGAAGTTGGGTATGTTTAAAATATTGAACGCATATGAGCGCATAAAATGTACTCGCCAGAAGACCGCCAGCAACACTATGCTTTTTCTGCAGCTTAGGCCACTATGGGTTTGTTTCTGTTTAGATGGGCGCGCGCATTCGATTTAGGCCGTGCATTACCAAAAAAAAACATGTGTTTTTTTCTGCCTAGCGCGCATTAGATTGTTGCCGATTTCCAAAAAAAAGCAGTTAATTTCGGGAGATAAAAAACATTTCGAAAAAAACAAGTTTATTACAGAATATAAAAAAGCATTTTTTTGGCTATGTTTTTTTTACTTGTTGTTTTCGTCGCCCTCATTAATTTTTTTTTAAGAAGGTCAACATTTTTTTTTATTTTGTCGCCCTCAATAACTTTTCCAGAAATTTGTCAAATGTTTTTTTATTTGGTCGCCCTCATTAATTTTTCCAAGAATAGGCTCAATGTTTTTTTTCTTAAATGTTTTTTTTACCGCCCTCCCTCATTAGATTTTGTTTTTTTCTGATCTAAAACAGAGAAATAAAAACCAATGGCCTTAACCCTTGGAGCTCTGAATTTTATTTCTAATCATTTGAGGTGGTGTTTCACATGATACACGGCTTTACGTGAAGAATTTGTTTTTAATTTGTCGAAATTACGTCAAAACATATAATGTTATCATAAATTTAGGACACATTTTTTCTTTTAAAAATGGTTATATATGTTCAAAACAAAATGATAAAATTTACTATAATCGCCGATATTAGCATTTTAGGGTTTAATGCGCACTGTATGCGTCCAACCCGTTAGCAAAGCGCTGTTCATTCGCCATTTGCGTTGAAAACACGCTGTACGTTCGCTACCAGCTTGCACCGTTTTTCACGTTCCGGACGCAAATTTTTGCTTTTCATTTTTTTATGCGCGGACTGTGCGTCGTTTATGTGTGACTGGGACAAACCTCGGCCAACGGAAAGACAACGAATTTAGAGCTCTACTTGTGCCTCGCGTTAGACTGGCGCTGGTCTGACGTTCTTCTGACGTCTACATTCACACGTGGAAAAACGCTCACATCTTTGAACATGCAGAAAATGTGCGCAGAGGTTGACGCACACGATATATGAGTCCCGTTCATCCGACGTTCTCGTCAAATCATTAACGATTTCTGATGCACTCCCAGCGAATCACAACGCACAGACCAAAATTCTTCATTTTTTGATGCACTGGACGTGCGTGATGGTATGTGTGACTGGGCCTTTAGTGTTGTGCTCGTGGTAAACTTGTAGGCTACTAAAAACAAATTTCGCTTCCGCATATTCTTAACAAGGGTTCTGGAGATGTGTAAGATATTTTTATTGTACATGTTGATTTAAGTACGGGCGATGCTACACGACCTGATGGAACTGATTTTATTAAACAATAAAAAAGTATCGCATATAGAAATAATTTTAGACGGGTCTTGTTAGTAAAATGTTTGGGGTTTTTATTCACTTAAAAGTTTCAGACCGCCAGGGTTCGAATTTCAAATTCTGTGTCTGGAGGGCACTGTCTTCTCATCATCATCAGGATGTCCTCCTGGCCCAATTCAGCCTATATGTGCACAAAGGTGGCATAAAACCCAATTCATTTCATCTTAATTTCTTAAACGTTGAAACTAGTAATTCCATCAAAAAGGCTAGGATAAAACATTTACCACACCAGTCTTATTTCTACACATCCACATAAAAAATATTCCACAAAATTAATGTCATACGAGCACTTCTGAGGTAAAAAATTTACACGTGTTTTAAAAAAACACGAGTCAACATGTCCTTGTATAGAGCCCTATATATGTCACTTACACTTGTTGAATAAAAATCTACAACCTACAACATAACATTGATAATAATTTATTACACATGTCAATTGTGATTTGTGAATGCTATAAGAATAGTAGAAACATACCCGATTAAATAATAAAATGTGTTTAATATAAATTTAGCTTTTAGTAACCAAAGGGTTAGCTGAAAAATTATCCTTTTATTCTTTCAACGGGACTATTTTATTAATATAAAAATGTTTTTATAGGCTTATTTGTATACACAAAGCATAAATCTTGTATTTTTAGATAGAAAACTGAGGTTATTTTAATTTGCGATTTTGGGGCCTCAAGAGTCAAAACACAGCTTGGCAAACATTTTTGTTTTGAATTCAGGACACTCGAAATAGGTTAATAAAAGTTTCAAAACACTTTTACCCGAAAATGCCTACAGGAATTTTATTTTGTGGAATTTCGACCGGACTAAACTGCTGTGACCGTTATAGCGCGGAAATATTTGTGTATAAGCCATGGAGATTTTTTCAATTCAAAATCGTCATAATCGTCTTAGTTAGCTCTTTCCGATTCATTTGAATATCTGTGTTATGGGTCCACGACCGTTAGAAATAGCTCAATTCTGTCAGTGCAGGGACAGTCTGTATACGTCAGAATCGGACGTCTACAGTATGAAGACGGTCCCCGCACTGAAAGGGTTAAATAAACTCAACACAGTGCGAGTGGCTTGCCCTATAGTGGTTTAAGTTTTACTTAACCCTTTAACCGCCAAGTTATATAATATGAATTTTCACTCACTCGAAGTTGTATCTCGCTGACGCGATTCACAACTTCAAGTGAGTGAAAATTATGCAGATTTGATCAAACGGAGGGGAACTATTTTCAAATTTGACGATTGATTTTACATTTTGCCTTTAATATGTTCAAAATTAAAATCTGACATTTAAAGTGATAATAAACATGATAAACATAAAAAAACTAATGAATTCGTGACCGGCGGTTAAAAGGTCCATTTTCGAACCAGTAAGACGCGTTTCTGGGATGATTATACGATTTCATGGACATGTTTTTATCTGTATCTGTATGTTACGTGGCAGGACGCACGTTGATTTTCTGGGGTCTCGCCGGATGGAAACTGCGCCTACGTCCATTGAGGTTCTTTTACGTCCAACTCTAGTTCAATCAGACGAGCCATCTGATTTACATGGTTCTCTGAGCCCCACGACACGACATCGCTGCACGCATGCATGTCCTAGTGTATACAGCACCTGGTACTGGCAGTCCCAGGCGGTCACCCATCTAATTATGGAACTGGTCCGGCGTTGCTTAACTTCAGTGATAGAGCCAACACCGATGAGCTAACGCCGTATTCCGTATATTTTATTACTTCATACATTGTGAAAGTGAAGTAGCAACATATTTATTTACATTTACCTTCCTCATTCAGCGTCGTTTCCAACTCCCTTAATAATCATTTCTGGCACATCATCTACGAGCTTCCGCCACGCCATTTTATAAAATTATCCTCATGGGTAACAGGAAGTACCGCGACCGAGAAGATGATAAATGCTCCGCCACAGATTGCCAATAAGATCCGGCTTTGAATCATTCTTTCAAGTTTTATATATTTTATTGCTTCCCCAAGATGCTCGTTTGTCCCAATCTATTATACCTAGACTGTATAGCGTGTTACTACGCGATTTGCTACTGCACTTTATTTCTAGTTTAACGAAACTCCAGTATCATGCGGTGCTGAACGCTGATTGTAGAGCTATAATTGCTGACTATTTTATTTCTGTGTCAACAAGTTCTCAAGTTATGCTTGCAAAATACAATGTCTCAACATGAATAAGCTCTGTACTATTCACAACAATCGGCCGTTTAATCTCTTTTACAAATCGAATCTGTGTACATTTATATCATTGACAATAATATTATAAGAAAACGTGATGAAACCAGCATAATAAGGTAAACTATGTGCGAGTATACTTTTTTATTGGTATAGGCCTAGTGCATTCCTCTATATGTAAGGAGTACATGTATATTCGTTTCCAGCATGTTATTCTTCCGTCATTATTTTTTTGCGAAATATCACATTTATCATGTTTATGGCAAATCACCTACTTCAGAAAAGTAGAGTATTGTCTTGTTTATTTGTACGTTCAAGTAAATACAGTGGGCCTAATTTAATTTATTTACTAAGACTTGCAAATTCATCAAATTCATATTTACATGATTGTATAAGTAAAAAAAATTGTCGTATAAACAGTGAATGCTTAGCAACAGTGAATGCTTAGTTTTAAAGGAAGCATTTACCGCTTTTATGCTGCTTGTCTTCTCATGACAGAATTATACCAAACGATAATAATACAAGGCTAAAACATTAAAATAAATCAATAATATAATCAATAATAGTGATAAATAATTATATGTGATAAAAATATCCATTTTGCTTTTGTGACCTAAAACATGTCAAAATTGACCTTCAAAAGCAAAATTGACGTTGACATCCGCCCACATGTACTGAGACATCGTGTGAGTGACCTAACTATAGTGGATGTCTGTTATCACCTCTCCATACCGCAAAAAATATCTCTAGACGTCTTTTGGAGGTTTAGATGGTCTACTATTCTGTGAAACTCAATAGCCTTGTCTTCCAATGTGTTCACCGAGCTAGCTAATACAATGAAGTATGGGGGAGGGGGTGTTATATAACATTTTTCTCCCGAGTTGTGATTCAAAATGGTTTCTGGTGACCTTACTGCCTTTCAAATAATTGAAAGCACATTCTAAATGTGTATTCGTGTCATGTGTCAAAATGTATCAGGGAGTCGAAATAGAATGATAATTCCCGGCATTTTTTGTCGTTTTTAATTACATATTTATTTGATACTATAATAATAAACTTTAAGCATGTACATGTATACGTGACATGCCTAGATATAATCTAGAAATCTAGAATATAATTGCACGTATACTGTAAATCCCAAGGCTGATCATTCTGATGCTTCAGTGCTCTATTCAGCAGAGCCATACGTCACGCTCCACTATGTTGTAGGCATACACACTGCTTTCTGTGAGTATAACTTTGCATTAAATATCCAATGTTTATTAAATACGTTGTTTCCAACACGTAGCTACCATGTAAATATTATATCGCTACACTTATTATGTTATCAGGTGATGTGTGCCTATTTGTAAGCACTTATGTTATGTCATCAGATATGTGTCGTCTAATATAACTGAACTTACAGCTTGGTAATGCTTGTTGTCCCCGAACTGGTACAACCTTGATTCAAAGTTCAAAATGTATTTTTTGAACTTGTCGAGCACTACCCATATCAAACATTATGCATGTTATACCCATATAAAAACTGGTAGAGGAGAGTGAGTTTCAGTTATACGTTTGTGATATTATACGTTTGCAATTTAAACACAGACTGTGTATTATATATCTAAAAAAATTAAATACACGATCAAAGATTGAATGGATAATTTACTATAGCTAAATCTCGGACGATTATTTTTAGTGGTGATAATTATCGTCATTAAAATCAATGGTTTTGATTGCTCAGTCAGCAGTTGGTAGAAGAGATTACACAAGCCCGTTAATCATGTTAACAATACACCCGTTATTACCATGTATATCAGCAGAAATATCATTATAAACAGAAGTATCATTATAGTTATACATTATCATAACGGGGGGGGGTGGTTGTGGATACGTTACTTTGATTTATCCGTTACACTAAGCTCGACTTTAGTCGTTATTAATTCGTTTTATTAGCCGTTTAAATCGCAGTTATTAGGAACTAAATGTGTGTTTAAACATCACGATTTAAACATGTTTGGTCTCAAATTAAACAAATATGAGTAAATTTCATCCACTTGAAGTTGGGTGTCGCGGTAGCGAGACACAACTTCAAGTGGGTGAAAATTTAAATTATTTAGTTTAGCGGTTTATTGATGGAAAACTTCTTCATGTTTCTGTCATACACTTTTACTGTGTAAGCTCAATTATCAGAGAGTTTTAGGGAATCGACACTATGGAAGCTCCACTTACAAATGTTTTTTTATTCCCATCAAATAGTATTCACGGAATTTACTTAGAAAAATGGAATTCGGTTCTCATTTGAAAGAAAGTGAGTTTTTTCTGAAGTCAGATGCCGTCTATCTTAACGCCGGTTCATACGGAACTGTACCCAAGAGAGTGTTCCATTATCAGATGAGGTAAGTATACAGTCCCCTAGCAAATAAAGCGTCCTGTGTGCTACACACAACACTTTAGCTGCTAAAGGTCGATAATTATATATTAGAATACTTTGTATTGCATAAACATGCATTTATTGATTCGAATATAGGAAAAATGATGCCTTTATAGTCCTGATGGATTCCCAGCAAGCACAAAACATTGGTATAAGATTTATACAACGTCGGCCTAAAGTCTCAGACGCTGGTCCAACATTGTATGAATGTTATACAATGTTTTGTGTTTGCTGGGTATTCTATGGAATAAGACATGCGTTAGTAGTCATTTAGCCAGATGTTTACAAATGTGACCTTTTTTTGCATTTCTTTTATTATTTCAAAGAGTTGAGGAAACAATACTTGCTCGTTGAGCTATTTGAGCTACAAGACAGACATTCTATCTTCGAGGGAACGAAATAATTACAGCATATTAATGAGAAGCAAACAAATAGTTTGCATAATTCTTCTCTTTTGTTTTCTCTATTACAGGTTGAAGGAGCAGATTGAGGCACATCCTGATGATTGGCACAGACGTGGAAATCCTCGGCAATGGCGTCAAAGTCTGCAGGCTGTGTGTGAATTCATAGGCAGCCGACTGCAGGATACAGTATTAGTAGAGAATGCCACTACAGGTCCACTATACATACAGTTTGCGAACCATTGCGTGCATTTATGTTTTATTACTGTGTTAGCACATACAAATCTTTCAATTAGTTTTGCCCAGATAATACAGTAATCTTCACTCCTATTTACAACTAAATGATGGGTGGTGGTTAGTTGATCAATCATGGGACTGACTGATGGCTGATTGTACACGTCGTACTTGAGTCGGAGACCGCCTCAAGAACGACGTGTTCAGCCGGCCAAAACAGTCTGAATTGTTGCAGTTATTTATTACGCAGTTTAACTTTTAATGATTACATAGCTAAAATTTAAAAAATAAAATCTCATTAATCAAAAGTATTTTTTCTAGAATTCTTTCAGTTATGAAACAGAAACAGTCACAGCTATCGAATAATCAAATATATTTTGACCTTACTGCCCTTTTAGTGTGACGGGTCAGCTTTGATTAACTGGGCGTCTGCTACAGTGATATTTAGTTTGATTTGAAACTTTGGTTTGAAAACGGATCTGACGTCTAAAGACGGTATTGCATGTGTGCAGGCCCAGCTGCAGGGGATGCGTTCTTGAAATCCGTCAGCAAAATGCGCCGCCGATCAATACGGCTTGATAGTCAATATTAGTTGGATATGAAAGGGTGTATCTGCCACTTTGTCAAGTGGCAGATAGGGCGTACATTCTTTCGTATCCAAAGAGACAACCTGTCCTTATTTTTGCCGGCAGGTTTGGATTCGGTAATGACATCTGTCAAGCTGACGACTGGGGATGCGATACTTCTAACTAACTGGACTTACAACACTGTAAAAGTCACTTCAAGACGTCTCACCGAAAACAACTCAGGTATTTTGTTAACACTTGAAAAGTTAAATTTTGTTAATTGATCAGCTGGTGAATTTCACTGGATGCAAAGATAAGAGGTTAACTTTTGCAATACAGCAATATGCAATGATCAATGATGTACTACTGGCGCCCCGCCCCTGAAATGAATTTCCGCACTGTTTTATTTTGAAAGATTTTTGAGGTAGCTAAGCAGTTGGTGTTCCATGATAAATTGTTATTTATATGATGATGGAAAGCACAATGTTTACTACATATATACAGATATTGTCATTATAGTCACATTTTCGATGAATCGTTGTTATTTAAGATATAATGGTGACATATTGTGCGTATTATATGAAAGATATCTTATTAGGGATTGTGTGTAAGGATCTTATGATTTTGTACTCAATTGAACAGATACACCAATTTAATGAAAGTGTTAGTGTGGAATACAGATTTTCCCATGGCTTTGTGATTTTTTTTATGTCAAAATTAAACAAATAAATATCAGCTGAGAGGTAATTCAACCCAGAAAACCACTATCTATTTTGTTCATACAGGAGCGGAGGTTTTGCAGCTTGATTTATCGTTTCCAATACTATCCAAAGAGGATATCTTGGGCAAGTATAAGGCTATGTTGAAGACACATACCGGGATCAAACTGGCAATCATAGGTAAGTGCAATCTTCAGCGAAATAAATATTGTCTAATATCACAAGATTTAGCAATTAGAGAGGGAGGGCTATTTTTAATGAATTCAATTTTGCGCTAATTGAATATTCATATTTACCGTTAGCTTTTAATGGATAAATATATTCCTGCTAAATGCAAGGCCTTCAGCACACAGTGGTGATATTGGTGTTAACGAGGTGTTTACGCAGGCCGTTTGAAGTGCGATAGCGAACCGCACCCTTTGCCACCGCCTTCAGGGCCGGTGTGTGTGATCCGTGTGGTGCGACAAAGCCTGGGAGCGGTGTGTGTGGTGGGCATTGCCATACACGTTATCTGCACTGTATTCAGATGCCAATGCTTACTATGTTTTATTGATAAAGATAGGGGTGGAATATGTCGAATATATAGGGTCTTGTAGCGCATAACAACCGAAATGGTAAAATGGTAGGCTACTTCCTTCTCAACCTGCTTCGTTTTCAGCCCACTCAAATAATGTACCGATTTTAAACTGAAAATCAGGTGATCGCGTTTTTACAGGAAGCTGGAAATTGCGTAGCACCAGTTCCATATGAATGAAAGACACAAAGTTTTAATACAGCATTCAAAAGAGCTAAACCAGAAAACACGAGCCTACCATTATACCAACACTGGATCAATGTCTCGTGTTAGACAGGAAGTGTTGATTGTACGTGGTATTCCATCTAGGTAAGTCGGTCATATCAGTGATCAGACATGTGGATGATATTAATTAAACTTTTTCACTTGCTCATGGTCGTGTACTATTTCAGATCATATAACCAGTCCCACTGCCGTGGTAATGCCAGTGAAGGAGATATCAGAGCTATGTCACCGCCATAACGTGATGGTTCTGGTCGACGGAGCCCATTCCTGGGGACAAATTCCTTTGGATATTGAAAGCCTGGGGGTGGATTTCTACGCAGGTATGTCTTTATTTCAGTGGGACCATATTTACTTATACATTTTTTCCGTCTTATGTAGCAATCATACCTAATCTTTAGTGATATTATTACAAATAGACAGCCAAGCAAATTTTATGCATAATTAAAAAAAAATTCAATACATTTTACACAAATGTTTTTTCACGGACATTATAATGATCGATGATAGACAGAACAAGAGTTCCTATTATCAGTTTGTGCTGTTTTCATCTCGTTATTAGACCCTACATTGTTTCAGATAAATTTATTGAGAAATATTGGGAAAGATTGGGAAACTAATGCTCAAGCTTAAATTGTCTGTACACAGTTGTACAGTCTGGGTATTTTCAAGCGGGCCCTGCTATTCACTTTTTCAATTTTTTTTAATTTTCATTGTTTTCACCGTACTCTCCGCCTTACTGTCGTTACATGCTCTACATTAGATCGTGGCAAATCCACAAATAACTTTATGGCTCATATATCGTGGCGGTATTATGCAACATATAAATCCCCATGTGTAAACGAGGCCAGTACAGTTTTAGAATTATCATTAACAGGCAACTTTTATCATGTTTGGAATAAAATATTGTCTCAGCTCGATATTTGAAACAGGATGTCGCAAATGTCGCATCTATCGATATCAAGCCAGCAGACATGATACTTGATGAAATCAAACGTCACTCATGATGCAATGTCAGTCCTACATCTAAGATACCGGTGTTTATTAACCCTTTCAGTGCGGGGACCGTCTTTCTACGTCAGAATCTGACGTCTGTAGACGTCAGATTCTGACGTAGAAAAACTGTCCCCGCGCAGAAAGAATTAACATATTTCTAGTGGCCATAAGCTCATGACATGGGTAAATGAAGCGGAAAGAGATAACTAAGACACTTATGATGATTTCAAATTGAAAAAACCCTTTGGTCTCCAAATACAGAAATATTTCAACGTTGTAAGGGGTAAATACGCGTCGGACATGGTAAAAAGCATAATGTTTTTTGATTTAGGAAATATACACAAATGGGGATTTGTGCCGCGTGGATGCGGCTACCTATGGATAAGTCCACAGTACCATGACGTCATACGACCTACGGTTACGTCACATTTTCACGGGGTTAAACTGCACTACGACTTCTGTGTGCGTGGTACCCGTGACGACACATCGTACCATTGTGTACCGGAGGGTATACGATTTCTAAATGACCTTGGAGGATTGGTGAGTGTAAAGTGGGAAAGTTTACCTGCAAACCGATATTAGCATGGACATAGTTGATAGCTAATTATGTACAATGAATGAATGAATGAATGAATGAATGAATGAATGAATGAATGAATGAATGAATGAATGAATGAATGAATGAATGAATGAATGAATGAATGCATGAATGAATGAATGAATTAATGAATGAATGAATGAATGATTGAAGGAATGAATGAATGAATGGATGAATGAATGAATGAATAAATGAATGCAATCAATCAATCAATCAATCAATCAATCAATCAATCAATCAATCAATCAATCAATCAATCAATCAATCAATCAATCAATCAATCTATCAATCAATCAATCAATCAATCAATCAATCAATCAATCAATCAATCAATCAATCAATCAATCAATCAATCAATCAATCAATCAATCAATCAATCAATCAATCAATCAATCAATCAATCAATCAATGAGATGTGAAGTCTTCTCGCCATCCCACGTTTATCTGACTAAAATAACTAAAAGTATCTCAAATGAAAGCTGAGAACCTCTTTAGTCACATGGATATTACCACTTTTTATTCTATGAAGTATATTAACAATATGTCATGTGGTATATATTATGACATGTGGTATATAATAATACATGTGGTATAACATATACACTATGTATGTAATATGCCATGTGGTATTTAATATCACATGTGGTATAATGTGTCATGTGGTATCAAATAATTTATGTTGTATATAATATGTCATGTGGTATATACTATTACATGTGGAATAATGTGTCATGTGGTATGAAATATGTCATGTTGTATATAATCTGTCATGTGGTATAAAATAGGTCATGTGGTATATAATCTGATAATATGACATGTGGTATATATTATGCCGTGTGGTTTAACATATACCATAATCATGTGGTACATGATATGTCATGTGGTATATAATATGACATGTGGTATAAAATATATCATGTGGTAAAAAATAAGTCATGCGGTATATTATATGTAATGTGGTATATAACATACCATGTGGTATATAATATACCGTGTGTTATATAGCCTATTATGCCATCTGATATATAATATACCATGTGATGTGATATACAATATGTCATGTGGTATTATGTCATGCGGTATAAAATGTGCCGTGTGGTATTAATATATCATGTGGTATATAATATGCCATATGGTATAAAATATGTCATGTGGTAATAAATATACCATGTGGCATATAATATGTGATGTGGTATATTATGCCACGAAGGAGATTAACCCTGTCACTAGTATTTTTCCTTTATTTTGAAGCTGGAATTTCAAATGCCTCCCATTTCTAACTTTGAGTGACAAATACTATTTCTATTTATGCAAAATAGACATATTCTAACTTAACTGAGCCTTGAATATTTTATAAATGTCACTCTAGTGTTCGTTTAATGCTGGGCTATCGTCGCGGACAATGATCCAGCATTTAAGTGTCATTTTATTTGGTTTGGAAATTGCTTAAAACCTGATATATAAAGGTTATGACAAAGCTATGCAAATGTTGTGTGAAGTGTTGTCATTTGACTATCAGGAAGCTGTAATCACTCACGTTAGTGGTGTACTGGAGGCTGGAGTGGCACGGCTGGAGACCGCCTGGGGCACAAAGCGTCTGGAGGTGAACTCTGAGCTCACGACACCTTTCATGAGACTCATCCGCGTGCCAGAGCTACAGGGATACCCAGCAACAGCAGTGAGTAGTCTAACCCTCCCAACACCGTTATTTTGTTAACCCATCTTTTGTAAACCCATCTGCTCGAATGATGGTATCTACCCTTTATAAAACGTTCTAGTACAGACCCTTATCTTTGTTTGTTCGATGGTAAAATATTGTAACCCTTTAACCCTTACAGCGCGGAGATCGACTTTAGTCGTCAGAATCTGACGTCTGTAGACGTCAGATTCTGACGACTAAAATCGATCCCCGCACTGTAAGAGTAGAACTATTTCTAAGGACCGTACATTTATGATGATTTCAAATTGAAAAAAAAATACTTTGGTTGCAATATTTTTTTTACAAATTAATTCAGCGCTTTAAAGGTTAAGCTTTATTATCGTATTTATGCGCCACCTGACATATTTTCAATAAAATGCATCGCTTAATAAAAGCTAAAATCTATCACAATAAAGTCGCTCTGGACTTCACATTGGCTTATTACCAGGCTAGCATATATTTATTCATACGAAGTCAGCTATGGCATCACCAATTCATAGTTGAAGGAGACTAAAATGGGGAGCACCTGCTGTGTGGTATAAGAAAGTTACGTAAGGAAGATTCTGTGATATTGGAAAACAGTAAATATACCAGTGAAAATATTGAGATATCAAATTGAACCTCAAAGTCACTTGATAAACATGATAAACCAACAAATTGAAATCCTCCAGTAGAATATATCGCCCATTTTGGATATGAAAGGGTGTATCTTCCACTGTGACAAGTGCAGATAACCCTTTCATATCCAAGGGGACGATATATCCTACTGGTGATTATTATATTTTTCAGGCTGGTGCAGGTGACTTGGAAACAGACCTTTACGAAAAGTATAACATTCAGCTACTGTGTATGGCGGTGCAGGGGAAGTTATACTTCCGCCTATCTGCCCATGTCTACACATCCATGGAAGATTTTGACAAACTGGAGAAGGCAGTGTTTGATCTGAAGGCGAATCCACTGGGAAGAGAACGTGTCAAGTCCTACGATATTCCCATAATGCATTGGGATTTATCACCACTAAACTTTTAATGTTTCAAGTGGCATACATGCATGATGTTTAATAAATATTACATGTAACATATGAAGTTTAAAATAGTTTATTAGATGTAGCTATTTTTCTAAATCACAAACAGAAAATAAATTTCAAGTTACATTGTAGTAACATTATAATATCACATAGATTGTGTTGTTGTGCACATGCCATGACATGTACTGCCACAAGTATGATACGAAATGTATATAGGCTTATAATTATAATTAATTAAGTATATTTGTATCGTCTTGCAATTCAATTTAGATAAAATATTTGAATATTATTATAAACTACGTACTAGTTGCATGTATTATAGTTCAATTAAAACACAAGATACGTTGATTTTAAGCCTCAGGTGGAAATAGTCCATATAATTGGTCACACTTTAACATCCAGTGTGAAATAAAATTGATAAACTGACGAACATCACTGTTCATTATTTCATCACTGTTTGTTGTTACCTATACCAAAAATAGACCAGAATGAGAACTTGGGTGTAGTCGAGGAAGAGGTGGATGTGAGGACGCAGCCAGGGGATACTTGATCCATGTCTGAGCTGTCAAATGACCCAGGCATCAAACCAGCCGGCATCGTGATCTCAGAAAAACTGGGCGTTGCAAAGCAGGGTAAGCTCTGTGTTCTGTTTTCAGAGAGGCGTCCAAGTGGAAAGTTTAAATGAGCTTCATCTTGTACTTGGTGATCTGGTGACATGTTGGATTCCGCTGAACACTGAGCTGTGGAATCATCGGTATGACTCTCTGATCCTATTGATTGGTTGCTGTTTTGCTGGCTCATTGAGTGACTTCTTGGTCGCCTGTTTTGACGGGGAGATCCTCGCTGGTAAGGTAGATGAGGAGGAGCTTGTGACACGTTGAAGGGGTTGCGCATGGACTCTGTGGATGTAGGATAGTTCACTGATGTCATACACGACACAGGTACTGGCAGTGAAGAAGTAGTATCTGTTTGAGTAAATGTTCTGACAGCCACCCCAAAGTAGCCCGCTGCATCTAGGCTGAACGGGTCCACAATGCCCGGAGAAGGCAGCCTGGAGTTATTGTGGCAAGTCTGATTTACTACAGAAACATGGAAACCAGGCGGTGGAGGGACTGTGACTGTTTTCACATCACTGACGTGTGCTGAGCTACCGGACTTACAGCGAGAACCTTGGAGATCAGCTGACGGTGTCTCTGGACAGATTGGTACACCATTATGAGCATTAATCTGTGTTGATGGCTGCTCAGTCTGACTGTCCTTACATCCAGGTGGTTGTGTGCATGTCGTAGCAGGATTTTTGTGAGGAGTTTGTGGGGTCACTGACCTCTGTGTAGCTCGAAGTTTCCTTCTACAGGTAGCACTTGATGCCGCATTGCTTGGCTTAGTACTTGGGTTTGTAGAGGTGAGAGTCTCGCTTGTTTCTTGTGACTGCTTCTTATCTGGATTCGACACATTGTCATTGTTTCCATTGCCACTATTCTTCACAACAGCAGATGCAACAATCTTATTACTCGACGATGTTGAAGTGTTTTCATTTTTGGACTTTGGAAAAGTGGCTGCAATTCTGCAACTAGTTTTATGTCCCTTTTTGCTAGAGCCTGGTTGTTTCACCGCCGAAGATGATGTGTCATTGAGATCTGATGACTCGAGACTGGTGAGGACGCAATCTGAATCAACCAGCGACTCCTTGCCCTTTGCAGCAGTGCTAGTATTACAAGCACGGCGTGACTTATGCTTTCTAGATATCGTTGAATTTATGGACACTCTAACAATACCAGCTCTTCCATCTTTGGCTAAAATACTTTCACTTTTTGGTTTGTCCAAGTTATCTACAAAAAACAATGGACGTTATGGTTTGACTTAGTTATGTGTAATGTTCACATCAAACAAAACAATATCGGGTTTCCCGGAACAAATAACATACATTTTTATTTTCAAAAAATAATGAGTTAAATAATAATTAGCTCGTGTAAACGATCCACATGAGCTGTATCATTGGTATCGCACAGTTAATAGACCCATGTGATGGAACGTCGCACACACGGATAAGTCGTTAGAGCGAAATCTTTTGCCTTGTCAGTTGTGATAAGGTGATTAAATCATAAATATATGTGTTTATACACAAAAATCTTAGGAGTTTTTTTGTAAGCGAAGTCATGGAAACGTTTGTTATGTACATGGAACTGATGTACCGGTAAGTGAAACAGGAGATAGTCGTGTAGACTAGTTTGTAAGTTAGATGACATAGTACTATGAGTGGGTATATCACGTAAAATGCACAAGCTTTATGATAACAACAATTGTTTCCCAATAACTAGTAATAATTAATCCCAAATGTATGACACGATAAAGTTTTTAAATTTAGAAATTTCGGTGAACACCAAGATCGGGCAATGAACATAAAATCGTATAATTGATTTTAATATTCGTAACAGTTGTATGACTATGTTATTTGAGATAATAGCACTGGGCCTAGTAGCCAAATAACGGAGACGTAGTTAGGATATATTGGGGGTAAATTTAAAGTGATAATAGATGGCTTGTATATGCCTTGCTGTGTACATATATACAGTATAATATCAAGTCGAAATTCATGGTTAAGCCATGCTTGATAAAAAGTCATCGTATCAAGGTAAACCCACAAATATTATAATTAATTTAACCATAAAATGAATGCATGGGTATATAGAAATAATATATATACCCATGCATTCATTTTATATTTAAATTAATTATATTATAGCAAGTGTATCAATAATATAATATTATCAGTCAGAAAATTCTAGATAAGCTACAAAGTGATGATTGTTAAAAAAATGAGAATAAATGCAAGCGACATTATGACTGAATGTCTTGACTTTGACAGTGGCAGCAATACACATAAATTACCGGGATCTAATTATACTAAATTCAATCTAGAGGGAATAAAAATGCGAGGTAATCATGGTTTCAGATATAGTGTCAATATATTTCGAACTGTAAATTTTAATGGTAAATAATATGGGACCGATTATTGATAATATTCGTCCCCTTGGATAAGAAAGGGTATATCTGCCACTTTCCAAAGAGGCAGATACACCCTTTCATATCCAAGGCGACTAATTATTGCTGTACCTGTGACAGCGTGCCCCACAGCTGTGTGCTTATGCTCCGACATTTCTTCATTTCCCTACAAGAAAATATTTGAGCGCTCTACATGTTCACTTTCTGCATAAAATCCAATAATTGTTTGTAGTGTTAATTTTAGTTTATATGTACACGTATGTTTAACACACGAATATGAATTATTGCCTTTTTCTTCATTATCACCATTAACCATTAAAGCGTGGGGAACGACTTTAAGCGTCAGAATCTGACGTCTATTGACGTCAGAATCTAACGTCTAAAGTCGATCCCCACATTGTAAAAGTAAAAATATTTATAATGGCCGTACACCCATAGTAGGTATTCAAATGAAGAAGAAAGAGCTCACTAAGACATCTATAATAAATTCAAATTGGGAAAAAAAGATTTAGTCTCCATGGTTTATACAACAATGTTTCAGCACTTTAAGGTTTAAATGTGTTGTCTTATTTTAAAATTCAGCAATAAACAAGATATCAATACGCATTATCCAGATACCCACATGAATAAAATTACTACGGAAGAAACTTGTTGGAAATTGAATTAAGTATTTGCTAACACGAATTCGGTCATCGCAACAAATAGAGAAATTCAGAAAACGCTGGCTTTGCAAGTATATTGCAGTGCCAGAAACAAAGTAAGAATTATGGTCAAAATATACATATATCTTGTATATTTTGTTATGGTAGATATGTTCTTGACCAAATCACGTTGAATAATGAAAATCAGCTCTAAACTTTACTCAATTTTCACCCACTTGAAGTTGTGTCTCGCTACCGCGAGCCCCAACTTTAAGTGGGTGAAAATGTTCATTGTTACCTGGAATGAAGGATTAGTCATGGTCAGCTTTTCACAACCACTATAATCAGGAGTGTCATTATCTGCACATTTGGGTGAGTTTTGTCCAACAATCTTAGTCTGGAGCTGAAGCTTGGCCATCTTGTCTTCGAGCAGTTTCATGTCTTCGTGCATTTTGTGAGACATGGCACATGCCCCGGTCAGTTGTGCAGCGGATGTCGATCTTCTACTTTCAGCAACCCCATTTCTATCAAATATCAGCTTTGTACATAACAAGTTTTTTTTTAATAAGCAGGTCTTGTGAACATGGCAAAACTATAATTATTTTAAATATAATTATAACGCGTTTCGGGCACAGGGGCACATCCCCTCTTACTAATTTGTTATGACCTAATAATTATGGTGCCAATTTGCCACAAATATGAATGCATTTAGATTTATAGAGTGAGATATAATTATTCAAGGCAAGTGCGTAAAATTTCACAATATTCTGGTACCGGCCCACTGAAGTATTCAAAATTGCATTATCTCTTCAGCAATAATTTTAGCGGAAAACATGACTCGACGATGGCTAAAACGAATATTGGACTTACTCTTTTGATACGGTTGGGGTGAAAGATGTTTCTGTATCTGGAGTACTGTCCTCTTTCTTACCAGCTATTATAGAAGCTCTGATTTTCTGCTGAGGTGTGGCTAGTGACTGAAGTGCATTGATGTAATCGGTAACCCTTTGTAAGCAATAAGCTGTGCCACAGCGTGTTACATTGTTTAATCCACAATGCCGTGCCACAGAGGCAGCGATCTCCTGTACACCACGCAGATCTTTGGCTTGCTGGTGCATGGTGTGGCGCAGCTTGTTAGTCAGCAGCTGCAGACGCTCAGTCTCGTCTTTAGCTTGTCTTAACTTGGTGTCAAATTGGGACATCTGCCATCTGGCTAGCTCTGTGATGTCATCATTGTGGTCATCATCAGACTCCACGGGATCCGTCTGCACATCTCTGTGTACAACTACTCGTACAGGCCGTGTGTCAGCCTGCTTACGTGCATGCTGTATCTGCGTGTTCAGGTCATGGCGCAGTTTGCTGCCCTCGTTCAGTTGTTCTTGCAGTAGCTTGATCTTATGTTGGTCTTTCTGCATGGTGGACGTCATTCTACTCACCAGTCTGTTACAGGACTCAACTTCTCGTCGCAACTCATCGGCTGTCTTCTCTATGTCTGTGTCTATCACGACCTGCACTTGTTTGTGTCTTACATTGTTACTGTCTGTTTGAATTCCGCGCTCCCTTATCACACAAGCTGTTTGTGTTTGTTTAGTCTTCAGCACAATTCTCTTCTTCTCCAGCCCTTGTACATATTTGCCGTTCTCGTCAATAGAGGCACATGCTTCGCTCATCAATGCATAATCTGTGGTCTGACATTCCTTAGATTCTGTCTGTAACTTATCCGTCTGACTGTTATCATCAATCGTTGTAACTGTTAAAGTTTGTGATGCCAAAGTGCGACAGCCAATGCCCATGGGATGACACTGTATACCCCTGTCTGTACATGCAACTGTAGGTCTGCTAGTCCTCAATGACTCTTTATTTTCATCCTGCCCTACATTCATCTGTTGTCTCCTTAAACACTGTGTGCACTTTTCAGAAGTGTCCTGCACATTTTGTAATTCTTCCTCTCTATTGACACTCAGAGATTGTATTTGACCTTTGTATATGAGCACCATATTGGATTTGACTTTAACTTCCTCAGTCAGCTGCCGTATATCTTCCTGACATTGTTGGAGTGCCTGAATAAGCTCCAAATTACATGGCTGGAAGGAAACCATAGCAAATCTATATGCATCGGCGTCATAGTCTTCATACATTTTATAGAGCCTATAGCCAGGACAAAATATTGAAATATATGTGAAGCTACGGTAATTTTTGTACTTAGAATGTGAAAACTTGTATATATAAGACCATTTTTATATGCCAAATCGAATGGTATCTGATAACAAAACTGGAAATCAGCAAAAATCGCCCGATTGTTAGTACCGGTACTTTAACATTTGTTTAAATCATCAGTTTTATAAAAAGTTTCAAAAAAGGCCAATTTTAAAAGGCCTACACATAGATCCTATGTTTTATTTTGAGACCCATCAACCCTTATCCTCCTAAGTTGATTTCTTTAAATTTTCAGCCACTTGAAGTTGTGTCTCGCTACCGCGACCCCCAACTTCAAGTGGCTGAAAATTATCTAATATATTTGTTTAAGGTTAGTAGAAATATTTTCAAATCTTGTTGTTTAGGCACACATGTCATTCCCATGGTTGATCAATGAAACAGATTAAAAACGACAATAGTCTTGATCAGCAGGATAAGGGCTAATTTGTTATCTCACATATATACGTGGTATGTAAACTTGCACATAGTCTTGCACATTGAACTACAACAACATGACGGTTTACGGAAGCTAAGTTTACCATGCCAGGGGTATTTTGATTTTTTTATGACATTGACAAATTGTGTATATTTTAGTGACAACATGAACAGTATTTTGACGTCAGCATTTCCCTAAACATCGTGTAATCAATTCTGACAGCAGAGCAGAAGTTTGCTATGATTTTCATAAACATCGAGAAGGCAGAAACGATAATGACATTTATTTGCCGGTTGTCAATTGATTGTGTTGGTCTATAGTCTTACTGTACATGTACCTACAGTAGCTGCAAGGTAACTAGTTGTGATATGTTTGTATTTGTCATATTATTAATTTTAGTGCCTATGGTATAATTATATATCCCATGGATATTTTATATAGTTTTGGTGTGGAACAAAATGCACCTTGAAACACTGATTTAAAGGTGTACTGTACGTATTTAAAAAAATAAAGAAATAATTCAAACTATAAAATATCACATTTGAGCTGCACTATTGTGAAGTGCGTCTTATACATTTGAAAAAATACTTTGTTTGGCTGAACAAGAATACACAAGCTAACAGAAATGCAGCATAATGATAGGCTGTGGGAACACAGTTTGAATAATACCATCAACAACAGGGGCGTGCCCAAGGGGGTTTCTTTGTTGCCCGGATACCCCCCCCCCCTCCACAAAGACTGAAAAAAATACTTTAGTTTGTAGGGACCTGCTACTTCCCTTCCACCTCACCAGGCACACAGTATATGTTATGAAGCCTGGTTTTATCAATGCTATGTCAAGGAAACTATTAAATAGGCTCCTATATATGCATTATTTAGTTTTTTTGGTTACAGTCAGCAGCGATTCTGCTCTCAGACATTATAAATATTGTTGCGAATTCAGCTGTGGACTACCTATTTTTTTACATTATAACAAATGCTCTTGAGAATGGCATATATATGCATCATCTTCACACATACGCTGGTTAAATTTCAACTGTATAGACAAGTTTACACACAGTTTAAGCTAATCATCAACTGTATACACAAGTTTACACAGTTTAGGCTAATCAAGATTGAGAAATATGTGGTGGATGACAGTTGAGCGTAGTTCTGAGGTATTTGAACCCTGATAATCAATATTCACTTGAGGGACAAGTGATGTTTTGACGTAAAAACTTGTAACGTGACGAAACATTTAATCATAAAATACAACGACATATTTGTCACCTTGGATATGAAAGGGTGTATCTGTCACTTTGTGAAGTGGCAGATACACCCTTTCATACCCAAGGTGACGATATGTGATGGATTCAGTTGTGTAGGCTAATCACCAGCGAAAACAATCCATACATCTTATCTAAATATGGTGACACAAGGCACAATATGCCTTAGATTGCAGGAGAAAGTTTTGAATTTCAACAAAATTTCGTGGGGGCAATATTAAAATAAATGTATCCTATCCCACTACGTTTCTGTCATTTACCAATGGTTTAATTCTATAAGGTGAGCCTGCTAGTGTTCAAACCAACGACCACGATATCAAGGTTAATGTGGATTATAGTTTCCCCTATGGAACGACCAGGAAGTGTAAACGGTATTTGAAGTACACGTATTTGAGAAAATTCAAGCCTAAATTCTCTTCTCTCTTATCTTCGGACGAACCATCTGTGTTAAGAAACCATTCAACATTTTTATATCTACGTGATTCTTAGTATTAGAGTAGGGCCTACATTTTCTTATCACACATACACAAAATTGTATCACCTTATTGCATCGCTGTTCACGCTTTATCTGTTGCTACGCTATTTTACGCGTCAAACATGCACTTGTTTATATATGTTTATATGTATGCACACGGATTGTAAATCTATTGCTGAATAAACTTACTTACATTACCACTGATTACTTACATGAAGTGGCAACGGAATGACCGGGGGGTGATCAGCTGAGCCAGTCATTTCACGGATTATAACACCTTTACACTGTGACACAGTCAGTTTGCCAGGGGTAGATTAATATAGTTTCAAAATCCATGTATGTAAATATTAAGCAAGGTTTTACTTTTGACAACTCCCAAGGTTGCCATATGTTTATACTTTCAGCTTTTAACTGAATAATGTAGATATAAAAAAATAATTGGGGGGGGGGGGGTTAAAACCTACTTTCAATTTTTCAAAAAAATTTCAGCGTATTTTCAAATAGTTTTGCTACCCAAATTACTACATGTACGTTTTTAAATTTCAGTGCTGAAAATGTCACAATTCGATGTCAATTTAAAAATAACTGTATCCCCACCACCATTATCACGAAATTTCCTTTTGGAACCCCCCCCTCCCCTAATCCCAATCCTGGGCACGCCCCTAAACAAGAGCACCGGAAATATCAATATAATTCAGCGAGTTTAATGAAGGAAATAATCTAAATAATTTGATGATTAGATTTATGGCACACGCAGGCCTATTACATTTAGACATGTTAGGAACGCAAATGTGCGTTCGCCTAAAACCCTGAATACACCTTCTCGATCGACGTGATCACGAGATTTTCCCTTCAATTCTGATGCGTAGAAAATCTACAGTATGTCGTTTGGAAAAAAGGCAACTTCCATCATTGCGAGGAACCAAGTTACGATGGACATGTATGTAGTCTGCGGAAACGTACAGTATACTGTTTTCGGATAGCCACATGGTGTATGCAAAGGGTCCAACGACGACTCCAGGAAATCTACTTGACGAGAATCTTTACAGATTGCGCCACAAATAGGCGGATCAATTATTTAATATAAATACCAGAATCCTTATTGTATCACAGGTTTATAAATATTATTTAATCGTTATTGTAATGGATATTAGATTTTTGAAAACCTGCACAACTTTATTTACCTCAAACACCAGGGTGTCGTCTGCCCATGGTGGAAGTTGATTCCTATCAATTCGCCAGGTGTCGCTCACAGTCTGCATGTGCTCCCTGATTGCCTTGTTGTGTTGGTCTGCTTGCATTCGTCTCATGTTTGAAGTTCAGTTAGCTTTTCAACCAAACCTATAACGTATATCATAGAACAAATATAATAATAATCATGATGATCAAAGTTTCAAGAATGTCGCTCCAACCTAAAACGTCCAACACAAGTTACTGTTTCATTCCTAGCAAACACAAAAGTCAAAACATTGTATAACATTTAAAATACAGCGACATCTAGGGATGTAAAGTTAAGCTCCTATATTTTACCATAATATATACTCGAGATCAATATGATCAATCTCGGAATATAGTTTCATTTCATTACTCGATCAAGATTGTGTAAAATGGATGTTGCCAAATGAATAGAAAACGTTTGAACTTTAAGAGCTTTAAAAGCTATAGATATGTGTAAACTTATAACTTTCACTTCAACTAGAGTAGATCAACTTAAATGCACATAAAATAAAGATAACTGACAATTGCTAGTCATCCGCTTCCAAAACCGCACTAAAACAAGATATTAACCCTTTCAGGCCTGAATTTACCATTGTCATCTTCATCCACTACAAGCCGCGAATTGCTGTCGCAATTCCCGACTTGTAGTGGATGAAGATGATTTGATGTGGTTTAAAAATTGAAGAAAATTATAATGTATTGGTGAACGTGTTTAATGGAAATTTCGATCTAAAACCCTTCATTGTGGGAAAATTAAGTGTGTTTTCATGGATGTAAAATGACGCTTAAATGCATCGTGAGGGCTTAAAGGGTTAAATAGCTACATGTGTATAAGGTGCTCTACACCATGTAGCAAAACCACACTCAGGAAAACGTAGCGAATTGAAACCTCTAAGCGCTGCATGGTGGTTTATTATATAGCAGGACATACTAAACAATAGTCAAAAGTGTACGATATTTGGTAGAGTCATTTTAACCCTTTCAGCCCTCACGATGCATTAGAGCATCATTTTACATCCCTGAAAAAACACTAAATTTTCCTACAACAAAGGGTTTAGAACGAAAATTTCCATGAAACCGGTTTACCAATGCATAGCAATTTTCTTTAATTTTTACACCACATCAAATCATCTTCAAGTTTGGCTCATCATCTGTCAATACATTCGAGATTGTCGACATCAGATAGTGATGTAATAATCTATAAACGTAATTATGTGTAAAACATACACATGATAAATAAAACCTGTTTCAGTGTTTGGCAATTGTTAAATCTAACAAATTCACGATTTAATTAGGCATAATTTAATTAGTTAACTATATTGCCTATTGAAAAAGTTAGACCATTTGACATGTAATAAAATTCTAGAATTAGTTTAATGTGTTTATAGAGGGACGTCGTAATCTCAATTTACTACACGTCAAATGGTCTAACTTTTCAAATGCACTAGATAATTTTAGGAAATTTTCAAGGCTGTTGGGATTCTTTTAAAAAATAGTGTTTGCTAATTTTTATGAAAATCTGTTGAGAATTAAATTTGACTGAAATTAAATTGACTGAGAAATCCGCGAAAAACATGCGATCCTGGTTGATCACTTTTAATTGTGACTTTGGGTATATATATCACAATCTGAATATTTTATAAATTGATTCATTTTTGCACAGACCATCCACTCCGTCAAATTCGTATGATATGTGACAGAAAGATGGCTACACACATTAAGAGCCCTTGGAAACTTCGTACTTTGTGTGGAATGGTTCATTTGCACCCATACATTCTTTAATTTTAACTATTTGCTGTCGATGCATCAAATATGATTCTATGACTGAGGCAAACCTCCAGAGGGTATTCCCAGAGGTGCTATAGACTTCTACTCATTTGGCATCGATCCTGAAAATTTCGGGAAAAAATAATTTGATAGTTCAAAAGTTAGACCATTTGACATGTAGTAAATGTCCATTTATGACGCTCCTTTATGTATAGACATGTATAAACCCATAAACTTCATCCCGGTTTATTCTCAGAATTACGTTACATGTCAAATGGTCTAACTTTTGAAATACTAAATGGAATTTCGCGAAATTTTCAGGATTGTTGCCAAGTGACTAGATAATAATGGTTGCAAAATTTCGTGACAATCGCTTGAGAATTGACTGACTGGATACCAAAAAGCTTACTGTCATTTTGGACCATCCTCCACCGTCGGACAGACTATAGCCCCAGGCCATAGCCTGGGTGTTATTGACCGCTATTTTGGGATACCCCCGAGCCTTTCTAAAATTAGTGGGAACTAGTCTACACCCTGCCAGATGACAGGATGTAACTTCCGGACCGTAGGCGTAGCCGCGTAGGTAGGATAGTTATAGGCTATATTATATATAGACCCTAAAAAATATCAGTAGAGGTCTAACGTTAGTCTACCAAGTACCATAGGGTGGTATGACTATGAAAAATAATAGTGATGACAAAATTTAATCATACTTACATTCTTCAAACTAACAATTAGCACCAAAATGTGACAAACAGTTTAGATCATGTAGACCTACGCTGAGCCTATAATTACCTACCGTCATACCGTCATACGATAGTACAGGTACTACAAGCTACAGACAAATGGGAATGTTCAGATTTTGAAATCTTATTTATACTAGACTAACAATAGAACTTAGAATGTATGACGTCATATAATATAATTTTATAGAACTGGAAGGGATTAATATAGAACCGTCAGTCAAAGTTTATTGATCCATCACAGAAATTAGCTACAATATATCTGTATAATTGTCTAATTACACATTTCATTACAATCCATTACATTACATTATGCCAGAATGGAGGCAAGCCACTCACTTCGCCATATTACTGGCATCATAGGACTACTCCTGGCAGTTATCAGCCTATCAGCAACTCCTAGCAGAGTAAAATGATCATTATTTTCGTAATTTATCACTAGTTTCCATAACATAACAAGGCAATAACCACTGTAAAAAGTCTGGTTTGTATCATATAATGACCTTGATGTGGCTACAATATAATTGCCTATGTAAAACTTTTTCATTTTAATTAGTTGATAATTACATAGGACTGCCACTTTACAAAGTGGCAGATGCACCCTTTCATATCCAAGGGGACAAAGTGATATATATTTAATATACAAGATGCCAGAAATTCAACCGTCCCTATTTCTGATGATGCGTAGGTTACAACCAGTAGGCCTACTATCACCGCATTTTATTGTGATAAAATATTTGGGGAACATCGACCGCTCTAGATGGGTTCATTACAATGTATAAGATGTGCAGATCGCAAATAAAAGATTGGTGCTTAAATGGTGTTTAAATGGGGTAAATTAGCTTTGGTATAAAATCTACAATTATATTGTAGATTTTCTACAAGATCGAATCCCTCTGTTTTCAGCACCAATTTATTGTTGTATTTGTTCACCACAAGATATATGTTGAATACATTATATTTTTAAATGTTACCGGATGTTCAGTCATTTATAAAGTTCCATCGTATTATTTTTGATCATTTAGATGTTGCCTCCTTGGGCATGAACTTATTCGATTTGCCGATGTTTTAGGCTATTAAAATGCTCAACTGAGAAGTCACTTAAAGGATCACTGAAATTTAAGCATAAAAATCAACTGTGTTCTGAATATATTATTTACTACCAATATATTATTGACACAACGTGTGGCTAAACGACTAGTACATTAACAGGCTATAATACTGCCCTGCAAAGCCAAAAGGCAGTATCTTTTTAATTGTAAACTAAGCAGATACTACCTTTTTTGCTTTACATGACAGAATGGCAGTCTCCATACCAAGAATTATGCCTATGAATTAGATATTATATGAGCTTTAAATTATCCCTATCAAATACATATGATTGTGAACAGCTACGCACTAAAATTCATTGAGATCGTATTTTAAACTAACGCGTGCTGTCGTTTATTCGTCTGCCCTGTCCTGCTTGAATATCGCTCAAATTTTTTCATTCATTTAAAGCTGGAAAAGGCAGGGTCTATACGGCAGCCAGCCGACATATAAGCTCAAAATCTGTCTGGGTAGCAACCCCTTATCGGAGCTGTTTTTTTGAAAATGCACAGTCCAGGCTTCATTGTGATATGCGGCACTAGATAGGGGGGGGAGGGCAAAAAGAAGTAAAATCGGCCCGTGGAATTGAGGCATTTTACATGTATTTCAATGGGACTGGCATTTGGGGTGGTGAGACCATATTTGTCAGCTTGGCTGCTACATAAGAATATTTATACAGTTATACGGCGGCTGGCTGGTGTACATGAAAATATATCTCCTAATTCAGCTGCCGGGCCGTTATATAAGAATAAGTTATATGTAATAAGGCAGCTGGCTGCTATATTGGGCATATGGTCTCACCACTCTAAATGAGCCGAAATCCAAAGGGGGGGGGGGGCTACTGACTAGAGAATCCCTACCCAAATTACTGCTTTAAATGGTTGTTTCCGCTTCTGGTGAATTAAGAAAAATACAGGAATGTTGTAATTATGTGGATAAATTGTAAGCACACACTGTTTTCGCTATCTGTGATATGAGGTATAACTGTTATGTGAGATTTTCGGATGGACACATGGGGTGAGAAGGATTTGTGTCTTTTCTGGGAATGGGCGCAAGAATATTTCGGGAGATCTGGGCAAAACGGACCATTTTTTCAACATTGGAGCGTAGCTCAAAACGCAGGAAGTTAGCATACCATTTTCGAAACAGTTTTTGAAAAAGGACAGCTTAGGCTTTATTATGGTGTGTCACATAGGGGGGCAGCTAGGGACGAAAGTGGTGATTTCGGCCCTTGGAATGTTGGCATTATACATGTGTTTCAATGGGACTGGCATTTGGGGTGGTGAGACCATGTGTGTATAGGGCATTGAAGCAGGGTTAGGATTATAATTATATTATAATGTTTCTGCTGTTGAATTGGAAGAAAAAGTATTCAAATGGTGTTTAAATGTATTCTGATAGTCGATGCAACAAATTAGGCTGTAAAATGTCGAATAAAAGACATATAATTAATGGATGGATGTGACAACTGGAAGATAGGCCCAAGATGGCGTGTTTTGGTTGGTAATTCGTAGATAACATGCTTTCTTTTGCTACTTTGACTTGTTGTATGGGTACAAATACATAGAAAAATACGGGAAGTTTAATCCTTTGTAATATCATTATACCATTTATCCCAATTGATATATTATTTTTCTTCATAATTCTAAATAATAAATAGTCACCATGACTACCTATTGTGATTAAATAAGAGTAGGAACTGCAACTTCATCTAACCACGTTTCCCGCAGTGCAAAATTACGGAAAAAGAGCTGATTTTCACAATATCAGTGCCTAATAAAAGAGCTCCCTAAGCAACATCATTCGAAGTATTCGAAAAATTTCAAAAATATATTGATCAGAACAACTTGCTGCTCCATCCTTGTTTGAAAAAAATAAAACAAAAATAATTTTATTTTTATATATGGTCTCACCACCCTAAATGAGCCGAAATCCAAGGGGGGTGGCTACTGACTAGAGAATCCCTACCCAAATTACTGCTTTAAATGGTTGTTTCCGCTTCTGGTGAATTAAGAAAAATACAGGAATGTTGTAATTATGTGGATAAATTGTAAGCACACACTGTTTTAGCTATCTGTGATATGAGGTATAACTGTTATGTGAGATTTTCGGATGGACACATGGGGTGAGAAGGATTTGTGTCTTTTCTGGGAATGGGCGCAAGAATATTTCGGGAGATCTGGGCAAAACGGACCATTTTTTCAACATTGGAGCGTAGCTCAAAACGCAGGAAGTTAGCATACCATTTTCGAAACAGTTTTTGAAAAAGGACAGCTTAGGCTTTTTTATGGTGTGTCACATAGGGGGGCAGCTAGGGACGAAAGTGGTGATTTCGGCCCTTGGAATGTTGGCATTATACATGTGTTTCAATGGGACTGGCATTTGGGGTGGTGAGACCATGTTGGCACACTGTGCGGCAGCCTGTTATATGAAACGTCGATTATGATTGGTCGAGAGCTATAAGGTCTCACACAACTAATGACGGCTGCCTTAGTACTCAATTATTTTCCGTGGCTTCAAACAGATATGGGGTGAATTTCATAATAAGAATTGAAAAAAAAGAAGATTTTTTTGTTTTTCTTACTATTTTTACGGATCTTCACAGTAATTTTATTGTAATACATTTTGCATTGATATTTCGTTGTTTTCCATGACACCACGGCGCTCATCCTCAACAATTGAGTAACGACTGGAAATTGTTGAACACGGTGGCGATGGATGGATGAAATGCACTAGAAAAACTGCCTACCGTTCATCGGCGCTTGTGTAGTGTTGGAGTAATTGATTACCGACTGAAAACGCAAATTGTATAATAAGTGATTTACCTTCGATTCTATCGCCAGCAATCACCATCGATTGCTGGACTGAAGAATGACTAGGGAATGACTGCCAGAGTGTGCCCAAAGTACAGCAGCGCACAATCATAATCACGATATTGTAACACAAAAACCCAGCAATATTTTTCAATCAATGAGGTTCTTTTTTTTCGAAGATACATTTCTTTCCAAGACTACACAAATTATCAAAGTAGATTTTCTTAAATAATAATTTTGTTTGGATTGTGATGTTGCATAGACTTGTCTCGGGCGATGTCCGAAACATTCTTAAAACAAACAGAAGTGTCACGGGAGATTGGTAGGACTTAGAGACATCGACACTGCAAACAGTAACACATTAGTGGAGACAGATACAGGATCACTCAACTTGGAAGTTTGGGACAAAAATAATGCAGTGGTCAAAATAAAAACATACGTTTGATTAAATGATGTGTTAAAAACAAAACACTTCACATACAACATTGAGCCACCGAACTATTTGCCAACCTTGATTAAGACTACATTTGGCCAACAAACTAACATTACCTGGGATCTGGCAGCCGGGCTGCGGCTTAAGGTAGGAATGATTATGTCCTCACCTGGCAGCCGGGCTGCAGTGTATGGTATGAAATGCTCTTATCTGGCACCCGGCTGATGTGTAAGGTGGGAAATGTTTTTATCTGGCAGCCGGGCTGACATGTAAGGTTAGATATGTCCTTATCTGGCAGCCGGGCTGCCGTGTGTCAGGTAAGGTAAGAAATATCCTTATCTGGCAGCCGGCTGACATGTAAGGAGGGATATGTCCTTATCCAGTGTTATCTGGCAGCCGGGCTGCCATGTGTCAGGTAAGGTGGGAAATATCCTTATCTGGCAGCCGGGCTGACATGTAAGGTTGGATATGTCCTTATCTGGCAGCCGGGCTGCTGTGTGTCAGGTAAGGTAAGAAATATTTTTATCTTGCCGCGGGGCTGCCATGTAGGGTGGGAGATATCTGACAGTCGGGCTACCGTATAGGGTTAAATGTTCTTATCTGGCCACCGGGCTGCCTTGTCGTGAAAGTGGGAGATATCCTCTCCAACCTTACACGGCAGCCACCTCAGTGGCTGCTGTGTAAGGTGGGAGATGCCAATATGTGCCGTGTGTCAGGCTGTAATGTAAGGTATGAAAAATAATAATCTTTCAAAATATCACATTATTTTTACAACGATAAACAAAGACAATAAAATAGCAGCCACATATATAACAGTCTTCAGTCAGTTGAGAGAAATTATCGTATCTATGGAGTCTTATAGGATGCAAAGGTTTAACATTATGTCAAAATTGACGTGTCATGGCGAGAAAATTGGAAAAGTAAAAAATTAATAAAGACACACAAAAATATATTCGAACGTTTTATTTGTGTTAAAACTCTCCTTATTATGACTAGAATATCAAAATATAATATTAACACAACCACTAGCCACCATCAGTACAGTTCTTTTACGGTACATACTTTTCCCCTTTCAAACGACGAGTTAGGGTATATGGTGGTAATATCCTGGGAATACAACTTTGAGGGACCCCACTTTCTAAAAAAAAATAATTATGGACTAATTTCAAGCATTGTTTAGTTATGAGGACATTTTAAATAGTCGCAATGTCTTATGCTCCTCAGTTTAGAATTAAAAAAATTAAAATATCATAATGTTCAATACTTATGCTCTCTGTTATATAAGCTCCCGTCTATCCTTATACATAGCCTTGCTGCATTCTAATTTCACAAAGGGGGAAGTAAAAGTGATCTGCTATATCACTCTTTTTTATTCCAATACATTCGAAGTGCCACCATGAATAGCAGTTGTCACACAGCAACTTGTATCTTTTTATTTTGTGTGTTTTGGCAGCCATCTGGTGTACATGTGTTGGTGTTTTGATTCCATATAAGTCTAGCTTTCGTATAGCTTCGGTATAAAGCTTCTTGCAATTGTCCCATCACCCCAACCGTCACATGCTTGGCCAATGCTTTAGCATTCTGAAATACATATGTTACACATGTTATATCAATATTACACAATAACTTATTACAATTACATTTATAAAGCAATATGTTGAAATCGGGGGAATGAACGTAGTATGGGAACTTCAAACAGTTGTAACGTGTAATCACTGCCTCTGTGTTTTATGTTCCCCTGATAAGCACTACGCCATACGAAGCCTGATTTTTGAAAGGCGTTCTTGAAATTCGTATGACCTGCTAATGATAGTCCAAGAGGTCCTCTTACGAGCGTTTTTTTGGCTTCTAAAAATCACTGCGGACCGCGGTTCAAATGTGTCATTTGTAGGCCTTATACTTGAAAAATCTAATTCGCTTAAATACTGGAAGACCTCAGCAGGTTTCTCATTGTACATTATTCAACTGAACCACCACTCACTTTCAATATAATCATTGTAATATATTTACTCATAAATATCTATTTTCACAATAACGTATACACTATATAGACATCTGATTTAGTCACATGCCCAGTTTCACACCCTATTTGTTTTTTTGGTATAAACTATAGTAGTGAAAGTAATTCAACGTAATTACCATCAAAACATATATTCAACAGCGGGAGCCATTCCTCTGTGTCCTACATGGCCTTTCACATCTATTCCAAACAATTCTAATTTGAGGCTCAATATTTTGTTCACCTCGATACACCATATACTACACCATATACTTAACAAGATAATACAATGATTTAATGCTTCATGATAAGCACAAACTTCAAAATATAAGCCAGCAAAAACCTGCACAATCATCTATAAACGACTTTCAACTGTGAATACTCTGCAGACTGGCTTGTCTAGTATAGCTGACATCTGACAGTAGCGGATCCAGGAATTGACAATAATGTATAGGCCCTACACACCACAGCTGTCATAGCCTGCCTCTTATAATGCTCTAGAGGGGTCCCCCGGAAAATTTTGAAATCTGAGCCCTCAAATAACGCATTCTAGAGGATATTTCGGCCGAAATATATTAGTTTTTTGTTGTTTTTGGGGCCCTGTACGGGGGGGGGGGGGCGCCACTGTGTGACATATTTTTAAAACAAAACTCTCCCATTTAAATTTATGATTTTCATTTGGAGCATGCTTAAAACAAGATAAAACTGTTCTCACTGCCATTGTGAGATGTATTTTCCTGTTGCTCCTCTGTATACTGTGGCAGAGAGTTTAGCACATATACAGGTACGTGTAATCTCAGAAAATCAACTGTTTTTTTCTTAATTTCACTTTTTATTCACGGATTCTGAAAAAGAATGTTCACAGTGGAAAAAAATGTGTCAATTATTGTTTATCGTGATCTATTTGAGGAAAATGTTTGATTCATTCTACTAATATGAAAATTAAGCTTACGCTGAAACGATATTAAGGTGAAAATTATATCTGACTTTAAAGGCAATCCGAAATATCTTGGTCATTGCATAGTCACACCAAGGTATTTTAATCTCGCATCAAATGTACAGTAATGGTGTATGTTTCCTTCGAAAAAACAACCTCATATATATAAATGCAAAACCCTGATTGTGCGCAATCAGACTGATAATTTGTTATGTTTACGTCCCGAATGCGAGCTTTAGAATAATTCAGTCAGAATCCCGTCACTTAGTTACGACTGATCAGTCATTGTCTACAGATAGCCTTCAATACATTCAGAATTATAAAAAACAATAATAAGCGATTTTAAAGCAACAATGCGAGTTATTTAGAAACCGGCAGAAATTTTACAGATCTATAAAAAAAATAACAATCATGGTCGCAAATAGCTCGTGAAATTTGGGGTTGCTAAATCCATTTTTATTTTATTAGAGAGCTGTTAAAAATGAAACTTCGATTGTTCTTATTTTCACCATGGTTCAATAGAAAAATGTATTTGTCTTGAATTAAATACACTTTATACTTGTGTCATAAATTCGGTTTATTATTATGTTAAAGTCTCCATCCATGACTTACTTCTGGATATCGCATTTAAATATATCTTGAAAGCTCATAATTGTGCTCCAGATGCAACTGTTCACAATCATCTTATATCGTTTTTGATCATCAACAGATGCTGTAATTTGGACCTTACATCCTAGCTTCCATGATCGAAAAAAAGTACCACCCATGTTACAAAACCACATGAAAAGGAGTCTTTTGAATCATCTGATTACCTAAAAGTAATGCATAGATATATTTTATTACACAAAGTATTTTCCCTAAACATTAACAATCTTCGAATATTGTGAATTATTGTACCTAATTGCCTAATCATGCTAATAGAAATAATGTTCATATCTGGGAGACAGCTGACGTGTACGGTATGGTATGACCCTATCTGGCAATCAGCTGACGTGTAGGGTATGAGATGTCCCTATCTGGAAGCCGGCTGACGTGTAAGGTATGGTATGTCCCTATCTGGAAGCCGCTAGCTGACGTGTAAGGTATGACATGTCTCAATCTGGCAGCCAGCTGACGTGTAAGGTATGAGATTTCCCTATCTGGCAACCAGCTGACGTGTAAGGTATGACATGTCTCAATCTGGCAGCCGGCTGACGTGTAAGGTATGATATTTCCCTATCTGGCAGCTGGCTGACGTGTAAGGTATGACATGTCCCAAGCTGGCAGCCGGATGACGTGTAAGGTATGAGATGTCTCATCTGGCAGCCAGCTGACGTGTAAGGAATGACATGTCTCAATCTGACAGCCAGCTGACGTGACGTGTAAGGTATGAGATGTCCCTTTCTGGCAGCCAGCTGACGTGTAAGGTAGGCTATCAGATGTCCCTATCTGGCAAAAATCCGAGAAAAACTCGGAAGTGGGTGGGTTTTTTGGTACAAGCCCCAACTCGGATTATTATTTTTTTCTTGGATTTTTTTTTTTTTTTTTTGTGTTGTCTTTTGTTTTTTTAGACTACATGTTTCTACATGCGTGGGGTATGGCCAATACGAGTTCCTAGTATATAGTATTATGTGCCTATTGTGCAGGGTTGGGGCCAAGTACATCGGTACTTGTACTTGTCTGTACTTACGTACATTTTTTAGAGTACTTGCTTGTACTTTGTACTTGAGCTTCAAAATGTACTTGTATTTGTACTTGTACCCAAGTACATTACGAAGTACTTGCTACTTGAAGACAAATACATTGCAAGTACTTCCTGTTTTGTTCCAAAAAAATATATATTATAATTTACTTTTTAAGTTATTCAGTGCAATATTTTTTATAATATAAATTTTAAAATAATTTAATTGTTGAACGCAAAACAAATTTAGTTTATCTAGATGTATCAATGTAAAGCGTTATCACACATTCGTGTTCTCAGTGAGCAGTATATTGTCCCTTTGATCTTTCATTCATACTTCTGGTAAGCCGTTCAGATAGATGTACTGATAAAATGCTAAAACAACAAAAAGGCGTAACAGAAATGGTTACCGTCCATCGTTACCTAGCACAGCTATGCACAAGCCTGCCCAGCAAAAAAAACGAGATATTAACCAAGTGCTGGTTTATTGTTGGGTTCCAGCGTTGCAGATGACGTCTCAATATTGAATCGACATTGTTTTAACGTCTCGTGTCTGCTGTAGAAGGGGGGGGGGGCGCTTTCATTGTTAGCGCGATTACCTATTATAAAACCCTATAATTGCGAGGTTTTTCTATGTTCACGTTTCAAAAAGTACTGTTCAGTCAATATTGTAACATGAAAGCATTACAATTATATTCTAATTGGTCTGGGAAAAATAGTGTCGCATGTTGTGCTTAAATGATTGCGAACACGCCGCATAATAAAAAACAAATTTTAATTACAGATATCTTAGAGTTACAAGGGTTAGAAGTGTCAGATTGACCGGACGCATGTGAGAGCAATTAACAGCTGTGTTAATCACGCCTTCATTAACACTTTCAGTGCGGCGAGCTATTATCATGATTATATTCGAGTGTCAAACCCCAATAAATACCCCTCAAGATCAAATAAATGGACAATAATTCTGATAATATATACGCTGAATTTTTCTTATCATTTGTATTTACGACACCAAACCATTTCAGCACTAAACTTAATTAACGACATTATGATAATTGTATATCCTCTAGTTAATTTTTTTTAAATAATATTATATTCTGCCGAAATACTTCATATTTGATGTGTTTAATTGAGTGCCCATGGTGTTTTTGTTGGCAAATTAGGAATTCTAAGAAATGAAGTTTAATCGTATTCCTCGTTATTAACTGTAACATTAATGTCTAGTGAAAGAAAATAAATATTTTTTCGCAACACATTGGTCATTATGTTTAATGTCAACAGACACACCCTAGTTATTAAAAACAGGGGAGCTCACATTGACTGCCGATATCATTCTATACACAACTATATATTGTGGACAAATTGACTGTGAATGTCATTCAATACACCAATATGCAATGAATTATAAACAATTTATTGATCTCACATTCACTATTAATATAATTCAATACTCCAATATGCAATTAATAAACAAGTTATTCAACTCAGTATGACCCTTGTTTCCTAATTTATGCATTTACCGGTATATTTTTATGCGCTATATTATACATTTGTACTTGGTACTTGGCAATTATACCCGTATATTTCGCAAAACCCTGTACTTGTACTTGTATTTGTACTTGAACATTTTCAATGTACTTGTACTTGTACCCAAGTACTGAGTCGATGTACTTGCCCCAGCACTGCTATTGTGTGTTGTGTGTATTCGCACTTTAGACTCACCTCTGATCCGGCCAATCACCTTTCCCCGTTCGCCTTGGCTCTCCAGCTAGACCGGGTGTCTGTCTTTGGGTCGGTATTTACTGATGTTCCTCCCCTCATGAACATCGAACGACAGCGCTCGGTCTACTCTCCAGCATGCTTGCAGTCAAACCGCACACTCGCATAATCTATACAAACTATGCAGCATATTGTAGTTTATCGGTTCACAGCTTTTTATTCTATAGCCTCTATTGTTTTGACTCCCTTTTCAATGAATTTACAGAACGTTTTTTTTCCAAATTTCTATTTCTGTCACAAATTCCTGATAATCATTGAACTCGCGTCCTTCAATGAACAGCGCCATTGAGATGCTTCCCATGTAATATCACTCTGATCATAATAATGTTATGTGGTCTGTGATTGGCTTCAGCTGGCTGCTGTGCAACGAGAATCAGAGTTATTTATCAGCCTGGCTGGTATAGGCGAATAGTATTAGACCTGTAAACAGGCTGAAGGGGGGAAATATACCCAAGCTGAATTTTTCAGGATACCTTCCAAATACCATTAGAAACAGCATACTAAAACTCCCCGTGATTCCCGCTGGAGCCTTTTCCATTATTCAAGATGGCGTCCAAGATGGCCGCCAAAATGTTGAGACCGCTATATCTCGGCTTGTAATCAACATAACTTGATGATTTAAATGTCTACATGTGCACTTATTGTCATAAGGATTCCATTGAAACAGGTTCTGAGTCATTAAATAGTCACGCATATAATTTATTTGCAATTTAAGGTATATTAATAAGCAAAATAACAAGATTTTGATATGTATGATATTTTAAATACTATTTCAATCATTAACATATCAGAAATTGAAAATAAATGATATATGTGACTATTTCGTGACTCAAAACCTGTCTCATTGTAATCATTTTTTAAAAAAGAACATTTTGATATATACATCGTGAAATTATGTTGATTACAAGCGGAGATACTAGGTCGTCGATTTATGCAAACATCCACTCGAACACCCCAGAAAATTATACCAAAGATATTTTCCAGAGGTTTTTGTCACCAATGTTTTTGTCACCTACTGTTTAAGTGTCAATGTCAGTGCAGGCACTGATGTTGGCCGTGGTAGCCTTAAACAACCGGCAATATAGTTACCTTCAGCCATTGTCACTCTGGGGACTATCCGACCATAGTCTCTGGATGTATGGACATGCATGGGGTGAATCCCCCAGACATGCCCAGAACCCCTATGTTATCGGGCAAGTGAAGGAAAACGATATCAACAACTGACCGTGCCCTATCACCCCAAACTCACATCGTAATCTGTACAACATTCATCTCATCAATGGTCTGTACTGTGATCATGATCATGATCATGATCATGATCATGATCATGATCATTAGTGCCAAAACGTGACGTCACGCAATAATTTACTGGGAATTACACCATAAAAAAGCAGTGAAATTCAAGAAATACATGCACATTGTGTTTACATCATTCAATTTGTTTAGTTCTTCTATCAAGCTAAAAAAACATGTGTTTATGTTTTTTACCCCCTCCCCCTGACATAAAAAGGAACCTATATACTATGCTCCTGGTGTACCACCCACGGTGCCCACCCCTCTCAATTTCCGAGAAGGGTGAAAAACATATAGGGGCCTATGCAATAAATTAGATGCATAATAGCTCGTAGCGGTGTGGTTTTAACTGCATAATATAATTCTTCTGGGTTTTTAATGATTAAGCATGCTCAAGGTGAAAAGATCAACTTAACAATGTGAAAATGTAATCTGAGCAAGGAATTACAAGAAATTACAAGGCATTACAAATGAAGGGGCAGGAGGCAATGGGGAGGCGCTAAAAGGCGACGCAGAGGCATTGAAGGGCAATGTAAAGGCGTTGAAGGGCGACAATGAGGCGTTAAGGTGCGACTGGATGTGTTAAAAGGTGGTATGGAAGGCAGTACAGGGCGACGAGGAAGCGTTAAATGGCAATGGGAAAGCGTTAAAGAGCAATGGGGACGCGTTAAAGTGCGATGGGTAGGCGTTCAAGGACGACAAGAAGGCGTTAAGGTGTGCAGAAGAAGCGTTAAGAGGCAATGGGCAGGCATAAAAGGGAAAGTAAGATGCGTTCAAGTGTGACGGGAGGCGTTAAAAGGCAACAAAAATGCATTAAAGGGCAACGAAAAAGCGTCAAAGGGCATCACAGAGGCATTAAAGGGTGATCAAGAAACAATAAAGGGAGACAGGGAGAAGTTAAAGGGCAATGGGGAGGCGTTAAAGAACGACGAGGCAGAGCTAAAGCGCGACAACGAGGCATTAATAGGCGACAGAAAGGTGTAAATATGGTAATGCTATTGTCTAAAATGCGATGGAGGGGAAACAAAAGGGGATGAGTCAGTGTTAAAGGGTGACAGAAAGGAGTTAAATGGCGATTGGAATGTGTTGATGGGCGATAGGCGGGAGTTAGAGAGCATCTGATGGCGTTAAAGAGCAACGGAAAAACGATAAAAAACGGTGGGGAGGCGTTGAAGAACACTTTATTCAGTCAAACATAGCTAAATAACCTTACAAATGTCAATAATTATGAAAAATCAAATGAAATGAATGGGGTTTTAGTCCACCTTTGTGCACATACAGGCTAAACTGGGCCAGGAGAACCTCCTGAGGATGGCGAGAGGAATGAGATGACATAGGCCTCTAGACACAGGATTCGAAATATGACATTTAATTATCAAAATTGTACTACAATAAATGCAGTTAAACCCTCATCAAAGATATGGATTACACTTGTTTCTATTTTTATTTGTGTGAAATGTTTTTTTTTTGAATGAGACTTTCGATAAAACTACTACCATAAAAGGATTTTCTACTCAAAATTAAATTGAAATAAGGTATTACATTGTGTTATTTCAATTTGTTAGAATCAGCTTTTTGGTCATTTGACCTTAAAATTGACATCTCGACTTTGAAGATGAAGTTGAATCGATCACTAAAATATTATCAGAAATGGATTTTCCAGTAAGTTAGATTAAGTCGGCTGCCTCTTTTTACACAAAAAATAGGTATTACTCTTGCTTTTACTTGACCTTAAATTGACGTTTTGACATTAAAGACCTTTGATCTTCAATTTTTTTTATACATTTTGACCTTGGGATGTACTTTTTAATGTCGAAGAAGTCCTAGCATTACCAAAATAATAACATAAGTATATTATCCAGTAAAATCACCTCAAAACGAGGTATTACATATCATGTTTTTTTGATATTTGTATATGTTTAAAATATTATTTTCAGGAATTTGGACTTAAAATTACCCTTTGACCTTAAAGGTCACCTTGAATCACAAACATAATAACATAAAAAGACTTACCAGTCACAATTCCATGAAAATGGGTTATTACACAATTTCTTAACTTTATTTGGTAAAAATCATATTTTTGATTATTTGACCTTTAGATTGGCCGTTTGCCATTGAAGATGACCTTAAATCATAAAAATAATATAAGAAATGGATTAGACGAAAAATAGGTATTACACTTGTTCCTGCCTTTATTTGTTGAAAAATCATGTTTTACCTTGGCCATGATCTTGGATTTTGCCATACCGATTTTCACGGCCGCTGGCGGCCATCTTGGAGTTTTCATCCATTTTTAGGGGTCAGATTTTGAGTGACTGTCATTCATTATATATCCAGTAGAATAGAAAACCTTTATAAAACTTTTGTCATATTTTTGGGGGTGAGGTGGTATATCAACCCGTCTATAATATTATAGCTGAGTTAACATTTTGGCGGCCATCTTGGACGCCATCTTGAATATTGGAAAAGGCTCCAGCGGGAATCAAGGGGAGTTTTAGTATGTTGTTTCTAATGGCATTTGGAAGGTTTCCTGAAAAATTCAGCTTGGGTTGGGCATATTTTTTTCTCCTTCAAAACCTAATACTATTCGCCTAGTATATAGCCTATTCGAGCAGAAAAAGCTAACCAAGACATTTATGATGATTTTTTAATTGAAAATAACCCGTTCTTCTCTTGATTTATATATAAAATATTTCAGCGCTCGAATGGTTAAAGTGATGTAAAATATAATTATATGTATACAATTGCAGTATTTGATCAGCTGATCATCCACCGCTGATTTAAAAAAAATAATCTCAAATGTTTTCTTTGGTTTGAACCTTGTAGCGTCCCTTTGGATATAAAAGGATGTATCTGCAACTCTACAAAGTGGCAGATACACCCTTTCACATACAAAGGAACGATATATGATCGCAACAGGACAAAGGGATAAATGCTTACATCCTGATTGCCAATAATAATTATCTGACCATATCTAAATACATGTACAACATGGTGTCCATAGCGGTATCAATGTATTCGAACATGGCCATTGATATAACGCTGTGCTACATATGATCCACCACATCCAATAAAGACTATTATCCACCTTCCAATAAGAAATAATATTTGTGAGCCTGTTAGATTATTAGGCCTGACTGTGTTTTTGGCAGTCGTCAGACTGTGATAATGAGTATGTCATTTAATTGTGCACCTTTTTTAATTGTATATATTGGCGGGTGTCCTAGTCGGTTTGGTATTAATGTTACAACTAGTCATCACGCACCCTGACTAATTACCGTAAAATAAGTTTTTATTATTACTTTTCAAACGTCTTTAAACGCCGATAAGTCACTATGTTACACGTGACCCCCCTCCCCAACAAAATGACAACAATTCTGCTAGTTTTTACACCGGTTTGTATATAATTATTAAATCTTAAATTGAGATATACTTCTGGTCTAATTAAAAGCATCAGTTGTAAGCATACATACTCTACGAATTAGATCACGGGGACAATGCTGATATTATGATGTTGTACATTTTATTGTCTAGGCGACAACATTATTATGTTGTTGACATGTCCGTTACCATTTTTTTGCAAATGTAAATATTTATGCAAAATGATATTCAATCACCAAGCATGCTGCACAACATTCAATGTAGCCTTTAGGAAAGATTTATTGCATGGCTGGCTGAAAATAAGCCACCCTTTATTTTTTTTATTTTTTTTATGTTATAAATCTATACGGTTTTTAGGTGTACCTTCTCAGAATCGCAGCAATTAAGTAATTACGGCAGATTTGAGTTATGACCACAGATGCAAACACTACACATTAACCCTTTAAACCTTGAAGCGCGTAATTTTGTTGAGAAAACCTTGGAGATCAAAGGTTTTTATTCAATTTTAAACCATCATAAATGTCTTAGTTAGCTCTTTCCGATTTATTTGAATACCTATGTTATGGGTCTACGGCCATTAAAAATATTTCCACTCTTACAGTGCAGGGATCGACTTTGGACGTCAGAATCTGACGCCTACCGACGTCAGATTCTGATGTCTAAAGTCAATTCCCGCGCTGTAAGGGTTAAACGCCAATCACTTTTCGTGTTTTGGTTCCACTTTTTATTAGCATATTCAACACCAGTTTTCAAACATGCTGAGGATAAAACGTGATATCAATCAGCAAAATTTTAAAATCGTTGACCTCCGTTTTCTCAAATCTGAATAATTTTTACTCACTTGAAGTTGTGGATCGCGTCAGCGAGACACAACTTCAAGTGGGTGAAAATTACAATTAAATAACTTGGCGGGTAAATGGCTAACCCTATGTTGAATTAGTTTTGATATGCGCTTGTTCCTGTAAAATATCCTAATCACTGATAATCGACAGCCTCGCGATATTTAATTATTACTATTCGTGTAACTTTTAATTTGATGTCTGTAATTTACGCTTGTAGCTTTGAATTAGGCTTGTAATGACACACCATTTTATACGCCCATGCAAACAGAAATTTTAAAGCACGCAATGCCTTGCGTAATGTATAGCATGGGTGATTCTAGATACGAATTAAGTTAGCTAAGCTACATAACGGAATAATGCACGATGGGTTTTTATTCAACAACAAAATGAGAATGATTAGTGGTGCAGCAATCCCCTTCTCTGGTTTTTAAACATGTTCATTGTCTTTTTTATTGTCTTTTTTTGTGTGAATGATTCGTCTTTTGCAATTTAAAAAAAGATGTCTGATCAAAGTTAACAATGTTTTTGACACAGTATTTTTTCGTACACAAATGGCTTATATTGCCAAATGTGTATTATACACCGAAAGGTTTGATAGTAGGCCTAGGCCATAATAGCAAGCACGATGAACCAATGTTGTTTTAATGCTGGTCCACCGTTTATTTATCTACAGTGTTTCTGATCGGTCGTCATGTCGTCAGAATTGACGATAAGCTTACCCCCCCCCCCCCCCCCCCTGACGATAAAACATTTTATTCTGGCGACAATGATTGATATATACCAAGAAAAACAATTTCTAGTTGATTAATAAAATTTTCTTAAGTCATTTCCAAATATATTTTTCAGTGTTTCATCAGGGAAAAATGAGTTGTTTTCAAAGCTTGAGATGTACCTTTAGATATCAATAAAAGCCACCTAAAGCCTTATCTGCAAACACAATTCCGGGGGGGGGGGCATATCTCCACCTACAGTCGCGACTGCGTTTGCCGGAAACTGCGCCTGCGTGCTGACTCCAGCACAAGGTTTGGAGTTAGAATCCTCATATTGCCTGACTCCACCAGAAACACAGTTTACGACGCTGGCCCAGCACTAAAACAACATTGGATGAGTGTCCAATGTTTGATGTTTTTTGGTGATGCACTCAAACCACACCAAAGGCCCTGTGAGAGTTGCCATACTAATAATGATGATAAGTATATGAAGTTAGTTGGATTGTACCGAAGTGCCGTCCTTGTGGTGTACCCCCTTCGTGATGGATCGACTTTAAAATTACAATACTATAGCAATGTTGCAATGATGGATATTAACTCTTTAACCGCCGGTGTCGCATATATTGGGGTTTTCATTTTTTATTAGCACATAAAGTACAACATTTTAGATATGTTAAAGATAAAATGTGACATCAACCGGCAAGATTTGAAAAGAGTTGACTTCCATTTTGTCAAATCTGAATAATTTTCACTCACTTGAAGTTGTGGATCGCGTCAGCGAGACACAACTTCAAGTGGGTGAAAATTCAAATTGAATAATTTGGCGGTTAAAGGGTTAAAGGGTCATATTTCGCCACCTTAGATCTGAAAGGTTGTATCTGCCACTTTACAATGTGTTAGATACACTCTTTTATATCCAAGGGGACGATTTATACTTTACAAGATTCACATAAACTCCCCTCAGCCCTATATTCTCCAGTCTGATACAAAACTGATGTATTCTAATGATATTCTATTGAGTTTATTGATCCTTATAGCGCCGAAATATTTGTGTGTATACTATAGAAACCAAAGGGTTTTTTAATTTGAAATCAGCATAAATGTCTTAGGTAGCGCTTTCTGCTTCATTTGAATACCTATAGTATGGATCAACGGCCGTTTATAAATATTTTATCTCTTTCAGTGCATTGATCGACTTTAAAATCTTACGCCCATCTGCAGATGAAGGCATGAAGGCATGTACAACATGAAGGCATCATTATTTTAATTTGTTCATGCAAAACCATAGTCATATCTTTTCAATAGAAAAAAATATTTATATATGTAGTAAAACAATGAATTTTATTTTAATCCCAAATCACCTGTTTGTAAAGTTTAATAACTGCACTTGGACGAACGTTACATTTGAAGGTGGTAATGTTTTCGGTAAATTGATACGGCTATCCATGACTCTTTCTAATTAACATAATTAAGTAGTTATGAAGGCTCATTTCCCTTATTATGTATTTGGCATGCTCGTCAGCTAACAAACCGTGCTGCATTACGAGTTGTACCCACGCACACGACATTCTATTTCTGAATTCATCGTCTTGACTTGACATTTTCTTTGGATAATGTGCCAACAGGGAAAAAATATTTTTTACTGTTTTGTGTCCATCTAAATCCTATCTTTATCACTTAGTTATTTATATTTTGTTATTACATGTATTTTGATATAGCTCGTGGTGATCACAATTTTTGCAGTCACTTTGTGAGATATAAAACGGATATGGTTATGACCTATATATTTAAAGAATATGCTGTGTCATTTCTTAACAAGGCGTTGTCACATGTAAGAAAACGTTTACCTGTCATGCTAATAATTAATCACATTCATATTGAATCAGAGCTAGTATTTCTAATGATGATTATCATGGAGATAATGTCTTTGAACACTCATTCTGATCAATTAAATGTTTTATTAACATGTTGAAGCAACCACGAAACGCTGACCAAATGTGATGGATCATTCAGCTAGGCTGTGGCTCGTAGCTGATGTCCATTTGGCGAATCTCGTACAAGTTACGACATATCGTAGGCTTCTGATTGGTCGAGATGACCATCTCGACCAATCCGAAGCCTACGATATATATCCTAAATTGTAGGAGAATATGGGCCCTGTGATATGAATAGTTTATGAAACTAGTTTGCCACAACTTGGTGAATATTTGGGGAACTCGGAAACTGCTTTGGAGATTTAAGTTTCAAAGTACTCGAATTGTCGCGGAATTTTGAACATTTGGGGGCATGATTGGAGAAGATTTAGGGTATTTCACAAATTTGGCTTTTGCCAACGTCGCCAAATAGTCTGACGTCTGACGTCAGTATAAAGTATAAAGACTGTCACCGCACTGAAATAATTGAAATATTTATAATGACCGTAAACCCATAACGTAGGTATTCAAATGAAGCGGGAAAGCTAACAAAGATTTTTATGATGATTTAAAATTGAAAAATCCCTTTACAGCGCTTCTAGGGTTATTCAAACCTGATGTTTGTCCCACATTTGAACTCCTGGAGCAAAGTAAAACTTTCGCGTGGTAGACGGAGGTATACTAACACGCTTGCAAACGCTGTAAACTTTTTGCTACTTTACCTAATGCTTCTAAAATCAATTCAGATCACGCAATCGCCACTTTCATCAGCGTTCCCCTCCAGTATAATCAGTTTTCTGAAGCAATTATGGCCTCCACCTGCTCAATAAATAACAATATGCGAAAACCATGCAATTAAAAATACATTGGAGCTTCAGTTGTACCAGGTCTAATGCGAATGTGTGTGTCTTTTATTGTATCAATATAAGAGTAGTATTGCAGTTAACATGTAAGTAGTACAACATTAACCTGGTGTCACCTTCCTCGTGCATTCTATTACTCGTCCGCTGCGATATGCTCACGAATGCCGGTGTAAAGTCTGGAAATATACCCCCCTCCAAGATTATACTCGGGTAGATTGTGGGCGCCCCAGAATCTACCCCGGGGTAGATCCTGGACTATACCCCCGGGTAGATTACGGCAGCTCCCAGAGTCTACCCCTCCCTCCCAGGATCTACCCCCCCCCCCGCCCCTTTATTGTGACTATGTGAGGTGTTTCGGCTCCCAGAATCTACCCCTCCCTCCCAGATACCCCCCTTTTCAACAACTATTTGTGACCCTACCAGAATCTACCCATCCCTCCCAGAATATACCCCCTTTTCAACAGCTATGTGCGACCCTCCCAGAATCTACCCCTCCCTCCAAGAATATACCCCCATTTTCAACACCTATATACCACCCTTCCAGAATCTACCCCTCCCTCCCAGAATATACCCCCATTTTTAACAACTATATGCGACTCTCCCAGAATCTACCCCTTCCTCCCAGAATATACCCCCTCCTTTTTTAGTTTTTATATGCGACCCTCCCAGAATCTACCCCTCCCTCCCAGAATAGATAGACATATATTTATTGACGACGGTAAGTCTATGCAGACTTATGCGTCATTGAAAATGAACATATGTACAAGACAGGATACAACAGGATTAGTTCGGTAAAATATGCATGCTAAGTTAACTTAATGTCGTTAAAATCAAACGACATTATATACTAAAACAAGCACAGGTTAAATAAAATATGCATCAGAACTATTTAAAATAACCTACTGTTGAACAGCATTGGCATGATATTTTTAAGTTTCCCGCACCAAAACCAGAGATAAAATAGCTATTGCATATAGCAAAAAAACCCTCTGGAAAGCGTAGAAACCGAGTAATTACATAATGAGTGAGAGTATGTATAAAGAAGAAAATAATAATATTAGTTACATTTAACATGTTAAAAAACATGCATTGACTGACGTCAGCTCGAAACACCAAGATGATTATAGGAATCACCAGCCGCTCCAGTCGCTTATACCACAGTGGTGATCCCCCGACAGCATGGGCGGGGGCCCTAGGGTAGTGGTTAGCACCGCTGCCTTTCACGCCAGAGTCCGGGGTTCGGTTCCCGGTCTCGGCGGTTTGAAAGAAACAAAATTGTTTCTTCCCCATCCACGTGTGAAAGTTAGTATTGTGGGGAGCCTCCGTGACCGAGAGGTAGCGTGCTCGGCCTCAGACCGCCAGGGCTCGAATTTCGAATCCTGTGTCTGGAGGACAGTGTCATCTCAATCATCTCACCATCCTCAGGAGGTTCTCCTGGCCCAATTTAGCCTATATGTGCACAAAGGTGGCCTAAAGCCCGATTCATTTCATTTTTTCCCCCGACAGCATGGATGATTTCATGAGTGGATGATTAGAGGAATCACCAGCCGCTCCAGTCGCTGGTACCACAGTGGTGATCCCCCGACAGCATGGATGATTTCATGAGTGGATGATTAGAGGAATCACCAGCCGCACCAGTCGCTGGTACCACAGTGGTGATCCCCCGACAGCATGGATGATTTCATGAGTGGATGATTAGAGGAATCACCAGCCGCACCAGTCGCTGGTACCACAGTGGTGATCCCCCGACAGCATGGATGATTTCATGAGTGGATGATTAGAGGAATCACCAGCCGCACCAGTCGCTGGTACCACAGTGGTGATCCCCCGACAGCATGGATGATTTCATGAGTGGATGATTAGAGGAATCACCAGCCGCACAAGTCATCCTACGCCCCAATCGTTTTATAAAGCGGAGGTACGCGACACGCTTAAGGTTTGAAAACAGCTATAGGTGTATTTTGCTAAGCATATAACTAATGGTCGATGTGTAGATGACATAATATATATACATTTTTCGTCGTTTGAGAGTGGGTCAAATTCACTGTTGAGTAGTTTGCTTTCGGCAAGTAAACTAGTTCGCTGCGTAGCGAAGTAAGAGCAAGTAATTAAAAAATGAATTTCGTCATCAACAGAGTACCCCCATTTTTAACAACTGTATGCGACTCTCCCAGAATCTACCCCTCCCTCCTAGAATATACCCCCATTTTCAACAACTAGCTGCGATCCTCCCGGAATCTACCCCTCCCTCCTAGAATATACCCCCCCCCTTTTCAACACCTATATGCGACCCTCCCAGAATCTACCCATCCCTCCAAAAATATACCCCCTCCCCTTTTAGTTACTATATGCAATCCTCCCAGAATCTACCCCTCCCCCCCAGAATAGTATGCGACCCTTCCAGAATCTACCCCCTCCAAGTATATACCTCCCCTTTCGACAACTATATGCAACACTCACAGAATCTACCCGTAATAAATAGGTGTGGATCTATGTAATTTCATTATTGCAGAATCGGTGTTATCCTAGCATTTAAAGCATGATAATTTGGTCAAAGAAAGGTATCATATTCCTTGATTAGGCCCGTCACTTTTTAAAAGAGGGGTTCGGGTCACATGTGTATGTACTGCCAATGGTGGTTCGGAGCTTGAAAATAAAAAAATAACATATCAAAACGTATAATTTCTAGTGAAAGGGGGGTATATTCTGGGAGAGAGGGTAGATTCTAGGTTGGTCGCATATATATAATTGTTGAAAGGGGGGTATATTCTGGAATGTAGGGATAGATTCTGGGAGGGTCGCATATAGTTGTTGAAAAAAGTGGAGGGGGGAGGTATATTCTGAGATGTAGGGTTCTGGCAGGGTCGCAAATAGTTGTTAAAAAAGAGGGGTATATTTTGGGATGTAGGGGTGGATTCTGGAAGTGTCGCGAATAGTTATTAAAAGGGGGTTTATTCTGGGAGGGATGGGTATATTCTGAGAGTGTTGCATACTTGTTAAAAAGAGGGGTATATTCTGGGAGGTAGGGGTAGATTCTGGGAGGGTCGCACATAGTTGTTAAAAAGGGGTATATTCTGGGAGGGAGGGGTAGATTGTCAGAGGGACGCACATAGTTGTTGAAAAGGAGGTATATTTTGGGAGGAAGGGGTAGATTCTGGGAGAGTCGCATATAGTTGTTAAAAATAGGGGTATATTCTGGCAGGGAGGGGTAGATTCTGGGAGGGTCGAATATATTTGTTAAAAAGGGGTATATTCTGGGAGGCAGGGGTAGATTGTGGGAGGGTCGCACATAGTTGTTGTATGGGGTATAATTGGGAGGGAGGGGTAGATTTTGGGAGGGTCGCATATATGTGTTAAAAATGGGGGTATATTCTGGCAGGGAGGGATAGATTCTGTGAGGGTCGAATATATTTGTTATAAAGGGGGTATATTCTGGGAAGGAGGGGTAGATTCTGGGAGGGTGATACATAAAAAAATGTTGAAAAGGGGGTATATTCTGGGAGGCAGGGGTAGATTCTGGGAACCCCCAGGATCTACACCGGGGTATCATCTAGAATCTACCCTGGGGTAGATCCCAGTATCTACCCGGGTATAGTTTCAAGGGGGGTATAATCTGGGGTGTTACACCGGCCGTCGCTGAACGTCGTTAATTTTTCAGCATGTTGAAAAAACTACAACGTACACCGGCGTTCACCGATGGTGTCTAATAGTATCTAAGCTTGCTGGGGACATACTAACTCTTGAACGTCGATAAACGCATGCGAAACGTGAAATTGGGATACAATCAGGAACGTTGAGTAAGCAAAGCACATCGTTTACATTTCCAATTCTAGGAGCGTTTTCCTACGGAGGCCAACATGGAATAACTTCACACAGCTTTAACATTTCACAAACGTTTATGAACGGTTGCCGGAGCTCACAACTATCAAACATAGAATAACTTCACACAGCTTTAACATTTCACAAACGTTTATGAACGGTTGCCGGAGCTCACAACTATCAAACATAGAATAATTTCACACAGCTTTAACATTTCACAAACGTTTATGAACGGTTGCCGGAGCTCACAACTATCAAACGTTGTCAATATTGAACAGTTTTTAACTTTTCAAAAAATATATTCAACAGCGTATATAGCCTATTAATCGACGACAACTGACTGCCACGATCTTCATACATGTCTGCATTATATATGTATATATTTATGCAGATCTTATGGAATAAAACTATTGTCTATTGTCTACTGTCAGTAACGAAGGTCAACGAACCCCAAACGTCGGCGCAAGTGTGAATACATATTTACGGGTTCAAGTGAATGTCAGGGCAAGTTTGCGCTGATCCGATCCTATCAAAATAAAGGTGCATTATATGTGTTGTTTGCGTGATTACATCAATTAGGACTGTCATAATATGTTATAATACGGAGATAGCGTGACAAATAAGTAATTAATCTCACGTGCCTATTTAACCCATAAGGCCGTAAATTTAAAAAATTAAATTTTCACCCACTTGAAGTTGTGTCTCGCTACCGCGACACACAACTTCAAGCTGGTGAAAATTTGTTTAATTTGTTACCACACATTTACAAATATTGATGTTTAAACGCTCATTTAGTTTCCAATACCAGCGATTTAAACATGTTAGACGGCTAATAAAACGGATTAAAAACGACTATAGTCGTACCTTGCGGTGTAAGGGTTAATGTAGACCTTGTGATGATTACACCCAACAATCAAAGGAGGTTTTCTATATGAAATAAACCCTTGTCCAACTAGAGCCGTATATATACGTGTTGAAATAAAATGCAAATTAATAACATTGATGACATATTTTGTGACTGATGCTCAGTTAAAAAATACAGTTTGACACTGGAAAATACTCAAACAATTCCAGGTTCCAATTAAAGAAAAAATATACAAATGCACAAAATTTAGCTGAACAAAGGGTTACATGATTTAACTGGCCCGATTTCTAAGGCAAGGCCGGATGAATTAACTCGCTTTCTTTGAAATTTTGATAGATCAGTTTTTATTGGCATCATATCGCCTGAGTCACTTCTTAGAAATTATATACGCATACAAGTCCGATGGATTATATACTTAAATGCATGTGATACAAGTAGTAAACCAAAAATGCCAACTACCTGGATAGCGAAATGCTATTACAAATGCGGAGTTTGTTTCACAAAATGGAACTATTTTTTTATTACTGTGCATATCTCATTGAGAATTGACAGGACAATTCCCAGCCACAAAAAAATTAGCGAGATCATAATTTTATGATTTCATCGATTGTGTGACTATATATGAGGACCGCATACGTATTGAAATGAGAAAAACGGCGGTAATACATTGAAAATTAACACATAGTTGATTTTGAAATTGCTGATGTATAATTATGTCATTCAGCTTAATGGGAGTAGTATTTATTGACTAACGTTTAACAAATATGTATAATATTTTGAAAGAGAGTTGACTCCTTCCGTTTAGGCATAACATTATGCTAGTTAACCTTGACTTACTTGGAAATAAAAAAGCTATAATAAATGCCAGGAAGCTTTCAATTTGATTTTTACTCATAGGATAACAATCACAAGGATTGAAAAAAAGGTGATTTCTCATCTGAACACAAACTTATTCTAAACAGTTGTTATAACCATTGGGAACTATGAGTGTGATAAATTGAGTCGCCAAAAGTCAACCCAGGCTTCTGAAGTGTTTGAAATAAAATAAATGAACTATGAGTTACCACATTTTTCCTACATCATAGTTTTTCAGATACTTACATTTGTTTTCCATATTTCCCTGTTGTAGTTTCTAGTATAATTTACCCATTTAAAATTGATTTTACGACTTAACCCTATAACCGCCAAATTATTCAATTTGAATTTTCACCCACTTGAAGTGTGTCTCGCTGACGCGATCCACAACTTCAAGTGAGTGAAAATTATTCAGATTTGAAAAAATGGAGGTCAACTCTTTTCAAATCGTGCTGATTAGTATCACATTATGGCTTTACCACATTTAAAAGGCGGTACTGAATGTGGTAATAATTAAGTGAAAAAACGAATATATGCGACACCGGCGGTTAAAGGGTTAAAATGCTATTCACTACATACATCCATGAACAAGCAGAAAGAGTTGTACAATCATGTCACATAGAGCTGGTGGTAATTGGTTTTGGACATGTTTATGTTAGCATAATGGAAAGCTAGTGCTAGTGCTAACCTGAACTCTTTCAACCTGTAAACGCTAAAATATTTGTGTATGAACCATGGAGACCAAGGGGTTTTTTAATTTCAAATCATCATAAATGTTTCGTTAGCTCTTTCTGCTTTATTTGAATGTACCTATGTGATGGGTTTACGGCCATTATACATAATTTTACTCTTACAGTGCGGAGATCGACTTTAGACGTCAGAATCTGACGTCTACAGACGTCATATTGTGACGTCTAGAGTCGATCCCCGCACTGTAAGGGTTATAAGTGTTCTAAATCACATTTTTGCTCACTTGGATCACGTCAGCAAGACACACACTTTCACGTGTGTTCATCGAAATTATTTGGAATTAATAATGCGGGGGCCAACTATTTTAAACGCTGGCGGAAGGGAGACAAGTACGTTTCACTTTCACATGGTGTTATTTGAAGTACTTATCATGCTTATATTAACTGAATAAAAACGTAATTGGCGGCTTCGAAAAAATCCCAGTTAACACGAGGCGTTGACCCAATGTGGATTCAACTTTGGTCCAGAGCATCCAACACTGAATCATTAAACCAACCTTGATTCAATGCCTCGTGCACGATTGTTATTCTGTCATCCTTGTGGTACTTGGCAGTGTCCATACTCTCTCGCACAAGTCACGATATATCATAGGCTTCGGATTGGTCGAGATAACCATCTCGACCATCCGAAACGTACGATATATCGTAACTAGCTCGAAAATACGGCCCAGTGCTCTGTCGACCTCCACGTTGTGTAGAATGGACATTTTCCACTCACATAAAGTAATTTGACTCGTTCTGTTAGTGTTTGAGTCAATGGGGAGTCACCGTCACTGCCTAGTTGACTGTGAAACTAGCCATATGATACTTATTAATGGTCACCACACGTCCCTATATGACCTTGAGGCACTTCATTTTCTCCGTGAAGGTCAATCATCAGTGTATATCTCTCTCAATATACACGATATAAGGGTCATCCTTACTGGTCACATTACATGGGAGAGGTCACCACCATCATTGGTTCAACATATTCCGTTTACTGATACCATATGTATTTGTATATTGTACTGTAGTAGGCATTGATACCCCATTCAAGCTATTTGCATAACTCATTATAGGCTGCTTGGCTTGTATGCCTAATAATGCATCTACTGGAGTGTACTGACATATACACTTCAGATAGAATCCTCAGCTGTAGGAGACAAGAAATTGTTGAATAAAGTACTCGATAACATAGAAATAACAGTGCAGAGGAAAATTGTGTCTTAAAAGTGTTTCACAACTTTGTTTATGTATCTGGAGATGTACTGTGCTGCACGTTTTTTTTGTAAATAGTTATCATTTCTAAAAAATACATTTAGGAGTAGGGGAAAGGTGTGTAAAGAAGAAATTACAGCACTGTACATATATAATTGGAAACCCCAATGACCCAACAGGCAAAGTGTGTTCTCAAACGTTAAAGTGATTGGAACACTGATTAGTTAAAAAAAATGATATTTTATAATTTAAAAATTTAAACCTTCGACTATGTTGCGTTATTTATTAGAATATTCTCGCAAACGTGATCCACAGCTTTAACAGAGAGAAAACAGAGAAAACTCTTTTAAAATCTTTTACTTAATACGCTTTTCACATTTCACACTGTTGATAGTGTCGATAAAAAGTGTTATAAAACGTTCACAGTCGTGAATGACACTCGGGTGTTTTTAAATTAAATTCATATATACATGAGGTTGTGTGTTCTCGTCAGGCCTATCAAACTCATCTTGCCGCATCAGGTCTGACAGTCAGACCACTGGTCCGAGCCTGCCGGTAGCAGACAACTGGATAGATGAAGATGATCAAACTAGGCCTACGCAATGTTCATCGGTCAGAAATGTAGCTTTTTATTTGAACCGAATAACCGCCATCACTAACTCACAAACTGACTATATTTTTTGCTCAGCACTCTGTTAACTGTGACGATCACCACATCATACCAATTATTCCTCACACCACGTTTGTAGCTGCACTTTGAATTAGCACACAGTCTCATTAAAGGTCAGTGTACAGAGTGTAAATCTGTCTTAACCCTTGAAGCACTAAAAAACTTTAGTATAAACCATGGAGAACGAAGGGTTTTTCAATTGGAAAGCATCATAAATATATTGGTTAGCTCTTTCTCATTCATTTGAATACTTATGTTATATGTCCACGGCCATTATAAATAGTCTTACTCTTAGACGTCAGAAGCTGACGTCTACAGACGTCAGATTCTGACGTCTAAAGTCGGTCCTCGCGCTTTAAGGGTTAACATATCACTTGAAACCCTTTACCTACCAGTGGTGCGTATGCGTACACAAACATATCTCACAATAACAACAAGTTATAATTTTACCTTAGATTCAATCTCCCTTCAAAATTCCGAGCTCGACGAAGTGGTTGAAAATTTATATTAATTACTTTAGCAGGATAAGGGGTAATGCTATGCGCTTTGTGACGTACATGCCCCTTGAAGTACGTCAGAGGCACACTCGTGGTCAGAGGTCAATCAGTAAAGACACTGGCTGTAGATACCTTTCACATTTAGCACTTTAATAATAATATCATTTAACTACATCTTAATCAGTGTTAATGTTCTTACACTCATTAGGGGGATTTTCGCAATGATTGATGTATCTGTTTACAAATTATTATTGTTGTCTTTCTAAATGGGAGTAGGGCCTACCGAGTACACACCGTCACATAGAGAATTATCAGAGATGTAGCTAATTCAGAAATGCCATCTGTGACTTGATTCGTCCCCTTGGGTATGAAAGTGTGTATCTGTCACCTTACAAAATGTCAGATACACCCTTTCATGTCCAATGAGGAGAAATGCTGGCCAATTACCATCATTGTTTTTTTAATAACTACAACTGTGTACCTGAAGACACCGCGCTCTGTGATAATGGTAACATGACGTCACGTCTGGGTGATTTTGGTACATTTGCATCTTGGCGACGGGCAATGAAAAATCATTTTTTTAATAGCTCGGACGATTATGTATTCACGGACGACATAACATAAGAAACAATTAGGATGAGAGGGGCGGGGCCCTTGGTGCTTTTGTTAAAGCTGCCTGCTTGGAGAGTCGGAAATTGCGGGGTCGAATCGCGCTCTGGCATTCAAGTTTCAAAGAAACAAAATGTTTCTTCACCGCTCACTCGTAAAAATGCAATATTTTGGGGTAGCGTGCTCGGCATCAGACGGCCAGGGCTCGAATTTCGCATCCTGTGTCTGGAGGACAGTGTCATCTCAATCATCTCACCATCGTCAGGAGGTTCTCCTGGCCCAGCTTAGCCTGAATGTGCACAAAGGTGGCCTAAAACCCCATTCATTTTATTAAATTTAGAATGAGAGACTTTGCACAGTCCCTCTCTGTTCGTTTAATGCTGGTCCAACGTCTGCGAGGCTGCCTAAATAGTAAAAAGAGGCTCAACGTGTCATGAATGATATCATGGTTAAAAGCATAATAAATATATAAATCAATAAAATCGATGTCTCTCTATCGAATTACATGTAGCGGTGTATTGAGGCGTCGAAAAGTTTTGTTAAATATTGGTTTATAAATATAATAAAAAAATATTTATTTCAGCTGCACTTACGACCTTTCTAATCTAAAAATCTGCATAATATCCGCCATTAGTTGACTTCATCTTAATTGCTTTGTTCAACATATGTCACTATATTTCATAAACGAAGTTCAATTTGCCTATTTCAGTGGCTTAATATGATTCTCGTGTTTTCTATAGTTTTTAAACGCCGTGTTCTTTTCGGCCCTACTTTCCAGCAAGCACGACACGTTAAATTAATGCCTATTTAATGTTGACCCGCCGTCTCCGACGTCGGCCCAGCATTAAATCGCATTGGTTTAACGCATCGTGTTTGCTGGGTTTGAACCGGTTGAACCGTATCGACGGGCACGGGTCTAAAACTGTAAAGCACAGCATGTGAATCGTTTGCTCAAAACAGCTATCAAACAAATAGCAGTATCTGCAAACTTGTAAAGTAAACAGATACTGCTGTCAAAGAAAATATCACTAAAAAAGTAGTGCAATAAATAGGGTCTATCATTGGCATTTTTTCAGCGAAATGTCATATGATATGCAAACGTCAAAAGTCGAGTCATATTTCATCGTTTTTGGTGCATTTGCTTGTGGTCGCTTACCCATATAATTATGTACTTTTCAGTGGTAACTAAACGTATTCATTGATATGAATGCTTTATATTATAAGGATCAAAATGTGTATTTACTTGGAAAATATGTAATTTAATTTGTCGCATGTATATCTGCTGAGGTTTTATGGTGTGCGGTTTCTGGCAGATCAGTTGTACAAACCTTCTTTGTTGTACGTAATAATATTTGGCTGACATATTTTTGACGTATGTATTATCAGAGACTACCCATATAGTTAATCTATGGTATTTAGTCCGTGGTACAGATAGCAAAAAAAATTGTTATTGGTACCAAATGGAGGTACCGAAAAATATTTTGCTTTTTGTTTAGCCATACATCTGAGGAGTATAAAATGGTATGATGGACCTCTGTAAGTAGTAGCTTAAGGTTAGAAAAATCACTTTGTTTATATGTACTATCGTATTATTTTGATGATTCTCTTGCGGTAAATTATGCCGTTATGTCATGTAAGTGATGAGTATTAAGATGCCTGTGGGGACATTTCAATGCCGAAATTCATGCAGTGGTGACTAAGAACACAAAAACACACTTTGATTAAATTGAAATAAATTTGAATATGCGAAAATAACCTTTTGAGCACAGACAAATCAAGTGACATGGTACGATTTGACCAGGAAAATATTCAAAATTTTAATGAATAATCAGCGGAGATTATATTCATCATATAGGGCCTACACAGCTATGTACTACAGCAACAGTTACTATAAACACTATGACATCAAACCAGAAAAATGTATGAATATCATTTATACACAAAGGCTTAGCTCACTGCAAACTGAATAAGGCAGTTATTAGGACACATTTTACAAGCCGATCACATGATAATATTTTTAGAAATATGTCAATGCAGAAATGCATGCACTCGCAGCTGAGAATACATAAACAAATTAAAAAAAAATTATTAAAGGTATTTTAATACGTGAAAATAACCCTTTGAGCACTAAAAAATCAATACCACACAAATCCAGTGAAATTATTCGATTTCACCAGGACATAAGCAATATCCTGATGAATAATCATTCCAGATACATGTAATATTCATCATACCCAGCAAACACGACATATTGACACAATGTTGTACCAATATTGGGCCGAAGTCATAGACGGCGGGCCAACATTGGGTCGATGTCTCATGTTTGCTGGGTATACACACAGTTACAGACTACAACAACAGAGTCATTATTAATACTTTCAAACTGTATGCGTGTCATTTATGCACAAACGCTTTAATATATTGTAAACTTCACTGAATAAGATTAGTATGACACGGTTACAAGCGAATTAGGTGGTGATATTTTAAGTGATATACTAAAAATGTAACTGATATAATAAAGTAAGCACAATGACTATTACAAATACTTGGTTTGGGACGGATAATGTCACATATACTTAATATAAATGACTAGCTGCAAGTGACATGACACTTTTTGACTAGAATTAAACCAAAAAATGTTTCTATGGTTTATACAGATAAAGTAAAGTTGACTAAAAGTGTGGTCGTGATTATATTTGATTATATATTAGTGATACTTAAAAAAATTGAAGCTGACATGTCATTTAAAAACATTAACTAACTGTTCTTCAATACTAGCTAGCAACAGAGATATAGTTCATACAAGCGATGACTGACTAGCTGCAAATAACAAGCAACACATGACTAGCTGCAGATGACGGTTTAACTAGAGAAATAAACATTTTAATGAGTAAGTATTTTAAAACCAGTTATTATATAAACAATTACATCACCCTTTAATCATGTTAACGACACAGTCACCAAAAACAACTGTTCAAATTACTGATGAAATCAATAATTAAAAAGAATCACAATCTTCCTCTTCATCAGAATTTTGTGCGCGATCTACGTCTTCTTGAACATTGGATCAGTCTTTCAGAAAACATGCATCTGTACATTTCAGGCCATTGCTTACACATTGGCAGGATGACCCTTGGCAATCCTGTTTGCAGTTACAGGACATAAAATTGAGGACAATATCCGGAGCTGGAGAGCCACTCATCCATTGCACTGTCAAGTCTCCACTGTCTACTGACCAACCATGCCCGTCTGCGGGGTTGGGTACACGAGAAAACTTCTCCAAACAGTGTTGCCATATTGCTGCTTTGTAGTTTGCTCTTCTAACATGAAGAGGCAGTCACTACAGAGTGGGAGCTCTCCAGAAGCTACTCTTTTTTTGGCTCTGGATAACTCATAACGTAGGTCATTTACATCACAGGTTGTAGACCGCAATGGGTAGAGACGGCAAGTTAATTCTTGTAGAATGTCAAAAAGATCGTCTGGAACAGTCCATTGATGACCAAATCTGGCAAAAGCATCTTGGAATTTCTTGTTCTCAATCAGTAGTTTCAATGTGATAAGTTTTCCATGACCAGAAAATGAACTTACTGTATCGCATCCTGTAAACGAATGCATGCTAATCAGTGAGTTGCATACCCCCTTTTTTTACATCTATCAGTCTGATCCGTGACTTGCTGGACCTCTGTATGTAGATATTGCGGAATCGATGTCATTGCAAAATCGCAGGCGAAGAAGCAAAATATCAGTGTCGTCAGCTACTAAAATAATTGATTTGTAACCCTAAGCATACCTGGCATGCAAGATAATGCGAGATAATCTTGAGAGGTTTTCAACTCTCCAACCTCTACTGTGGCTTCATGCGTGATTCTGAAACACTTTTCATCACATGTTAACTGTAAAACTTGTAAGCCCAATCTTTCTCGTATTCGTGACTGCCTCCAGTCAGCAGTGCTCAACGTATTTGATACGTTGTGTTTTGCTTGATTGTGAGGTCAAAATTCGTCTCCAGTTTTTTATTCCATGGGCAGGCAATATTTGAGTAAATTGTATACCATCACTGTACCCTCTGCTTAGTCGCTCTGCATCCTTTATTGCCTGATCCTTATAAACATCAAACACAATGTCAACTCCTTGGCTAGAACCTGCTGCATGTAGAACCAACGAGAATAAATGATCAGACACTTCAGAAAATGTACGATTCTCACCAGGTAGTCTGTGTATGAGTGGCATCCCATCGATGATGGTTAGTGATGGCACTGCGACAGATTCTGTTGCAGATACCTTTTCTTCGAGTCTTTTTGCTAATACAGCCTTGTTAGTTTTCTTCATAGTACCATCACAGTTGCTGTTCAATAATGCTACGAAGTTGTCTCACACATGTGCTACGGTATTCTGCATTTATGTAGTACTTTGTTAGAGTTGCAGGTTCCAAGCTAAAACCCTCAGTTCCACCAGGAGTTTGTGTGTCCTTGTTCAGAGTCTCTTCAATTGTTTGATCACTAGGAACTTTCCCAAAGGGGTTGTGCTCTGACCTCTGAACTGATATCCCTCCCTGTTGATATGAAAATAGATGATCTTTAGCTAGGCTTGTCATTTGAGCATAGTAGATGGGAAGATAACGTGCATAGTTTTGTCGATCATATGCAAAGCACCAATGAATCATACAGTGAATGGCGTTCAGATGCAGCTGCCAATTGCCCTCTGAGGCTCTCTCTATGCCCTGATCAAACCTAGAAGTATATCCACTATGTCAATATAAGACATCCAGAATGATAATATTTGACCACTTTGTGTTCTTAGTTTTTCAAAATATGTGTTGTACAGCATAAATATGCGAGTACAAGATTCGTTTTGGATCACTTTATTCAGACGACTTTGACACAGGTCATCATATAGTTCCTTTTAAGACAACCACGTTCATATATGGCAGGTCATCAGGGTGGTTGCCCTCTAGCCATGAATAGAATCCTTTCCACACGATCCTCATTAGTGCTTCATATATTAGTTTGTGCAGTCGAACACCGTGGTTGTATTGTTTGCAATCTAGTACACTGCCAACTGATCCTTCTGCAATTATACCAGATTAAATTGCTACATCACGCAAACCGGCATTGTTGGGATTAATTATTTTTAATTATTCAACATTCAATTCACAGACCTTGGATTTAGGGCCTATAGGCTTACTTCTGTGTAAAGAATGAGTGGTGAAATATCTGCATAGCAATAACGGAAAGAGAACATGTTCATTGAAATCTACCTATAGAGAAAACCTGTAAAAAAAGAACAAGTAGACGCAGGCACCGATGATTATCCACTGCAAACTTAATTCATTTGCTCGGACGGACGGATGGACTGACGGTGGACGGACGGACAAACAATAAGCAGACGGACAGGCAGATGGAAAATCCGTCTACATGATGTTACTCCTCGCAGGTAGGCTCATGAGGTATACAACTGTGTCCAAACCCCCGTTATTATAGATTTTTCATATACTTAACAGTGGCGAAAGTTGAAAAATAGGTACTCCTTTCAGATGTCTATCATACATTTTTGACATGCCCTAGGCATGTCTAAGAAGGTGTAAAAGTCTCGTTTGGTACCTCCGAGTGTTACCAACTTTTGGTCTGTATCACGGACTAATTACATACGACGTATCTTATTACAGACAGCACAATTATATCGATATGTCCGTACGATTATAACGTATATGTCATACATACACATTCTTATGGACGTTCATGTCGTTTTCAGCTCATCCGTTGCAGTTTTTATTTAATGAATAATAAAGAAATTTACAAATGGAGGCACTCCGTAGTCTCAACATTATAATATAGAATACATAGAGACGTGGTTAAATTTTCTACCCACCAAAATAGGATGAACACGGGTTGATAAAGGTCATAAAACAGATATTTATTTGGTTAAAATCTCACACACTGACGTTCTTTCATACACTTTTAAAATGACTGCAATTGCTAATTGCGGTCATAATTTAGGCCCTGATCTGATAGAAAGGTGTTTTGGTATTATAAACTATGCTACGGCATTCAGCACATAAAAACGGGCTTCAGTGGTGAAAGGGTTAATGCGCCGAATTAGTTCTGTCTAAACCATGGAGACCAAAGGATTTTTATCAATTTGAAATCAGTATAAATGTCTTTACGATTCATATGAATACCTATGTTATGGGTCAATGGCCATTAGAAATATTTTTACTCTTACAGTGCGGGGATCGAGCTTAGACGTCAGAATCTGACGTCTAAGTCGAACCCCGCGCTGTAAGGGTAAAAAAATCACTCACTTGCAGTTGTGTCTCGCCATCGCGACGCAAAACTTCAAGTGGGTGATACTTATTCACACTTGTGTAATTTGAGACTAAACATTTGAAAAATGTTTGGGCCCTCATTTCATATTCCCCAAAACTGTGATTTAACCTGCCAATAAAATAAAAAAAATACCATCGTCGTCCTGAGCGCTTTAACCCTTTAAGGCCAAAATTTTTTAATCTGAATTTTCACCCACTTGAAGTTGTGTCTTGCTGACGCGACCCACAACTTCAAGTGAGTGAAAATTATTCAGATTTGACAAAATGGAGGTCAACTGTTTTCAAATATTGCTGATTGATGTCACATTTTATCTTTAACATGTTTAAAATGTGTTACTTATTGTGCTAATAAAAAATGAAAATTCGAATATATGCGGCACCGGCGGTTAAAGGGTTAACTCTTCCTTTACCGACATCTCCCTGATAAAACTACCCTCAGAAACCGATTTTTTTTAGGAGGACCCCTGATGTAGCCCAATGTTCACAATACAGGTTATAGCTATGAGCATGCGCACATCGCACAAATTGAAAATGCAAGAGAGCATTGCGTCCATGTCACCGACCATTCTGGTTGGCGATTTTCAACGACGCATGTAATAAAAAATCTCCCTTGCAATTAATGTATGTACTTATGTGGATATCGCCTAAATGCGAATTTGGTAAAGGAAGGTAGTTTTCGTATAAATGCGAAATTGGTAAAGAAAGAGTTAACCATTTAACCGCCAAACTATTCAATCCGAATTATCACCCAGTTGTGCGCTAATACCGATATTACCCCCGTCAATATTTCTAATACGTTACACCGTCAGACACGCACTCATACATAACCACGAGCTACTTTAAATTGTTAAAATTAAAACTTCCTCTTGAAGCAATTTCTAGCTTCAAATGATGAAAAATAATTATATTTGACATCTCCAATATTGACTTATTTGATTAACTAAGCATCGACCAAAACTGTTTTATCTTACGCAGTAATATTCCTATTGATTTAAAACATGCAAAGCTTCAGACAGTATATATACGGCTCAAGCAGCAGAAGGGTGGAAATGTTTCCATAAACATTCAAGGAAATATCACGTATTTTAAGCCCCTAGCCCTTTAACCGCCGGTGCCGCATATATTCGAAAAGTTGTTTGGAAGGATCAAACGCCATGGATGATGTCAAAACTACTAGATTGTGAAAGATCATGTCGTCAGCTGGAAAGGCGTTGGAGAGATCACGCTCTGGTTATGACAGATCAAAATACCGCAACTATCGACATTTATGCAATCGTCTTATGACAGAGGCCAAATCTCAATATTTTTCAAATTTCTTTCTGAGCATTTCGCAAAATATTTTTGGGACAAAATCAGAACGATCCGGGCCATTTCTTCAAATCAGGTGAATGATGTACCATCTGTTCAGAAGCCTAAAATCAGAAATAAACTTTTCAATTTAGAACCAGCATCAGAGGACGAGGTCAGGAAGATCACTATAAAAACTGCACGAAAATCATGTGACCTTGATCCGATTCCAACTAACATCCTTAAAGCCTTGTTGGATATTTTAATCAAACCCATAACAACTATAATTACTTTATCTCTAGAATCTGGAACATTCCCACTGTCATTCAAAGAGGCTCATGTCACACCTTTACTAAAGAAATCAAACCTTCCTGCTAATAACCTCAAAAAATTATAGACCAGTCTCCAATCTAAGTTTCATTTATAAAATCATTGAAAAAGTTGTTACCAACCGTTTACAAGCTCACCTAAACCCCAACAAATTAAACAATCCTATGCAGTCTGCTTACCGAAAATTCCATTCCACTGAGACAGCCCTGTAAAAGTTCACAATGACATCTCAGTTTCTCTTGACAAGGACCATGTCACAGCTTTGACTTCAGTTGATTTGTCTGCGGCGTTCGATACCATCGACCACAACACTCTAACAATTGAACTAGCTGAGTGGTATGGTGTCTCTGGAATGGCTTTGGTTTGGTTTAAATCCTACCTTTGTGGCAGAAATCAAAAAAATAAAATTGACAAATCTTTTTCTGACTCTAGTTTGTTTGAGCATGGAGTGCCGCATGGTTCTGTACTTGGCCCTCTGCTTTTTAGTTTGTACACCGCTCCTCTAATATGTGGTCCTAATGGAGGTCTCCCAAACCATGTATTTACGGTTAAATAAACTTTCTTCTTCTTCTTCTTCTTCTTCTAAGCACCATTATTTCAATTTATGGATTGAGGCATCACTTATACGCCGATAATACACAAATTTACATCTCCTTAACAGGTGACACAGCTACTGAGTCATTAAAAATGCTTCAGAGCTGTATTACCGGGGTATCTGCTTGGATGGCTCAACCCAAACTAAAACTCAATCCTAGCAAGACTGAGTTTCTTGTCATTGGCTCGAAATCGCGGAGAGAGAAGTTTATTAACCTTCTACCCCTTGCGGTTTTGGACAATGAGATGAATCCAGCAGATTCTGTCGGATACAGATTCAGTTATTGAATTAAATAGTGACCAAGGAACAACGTCCGTATTGTTTTCTGCCAAGACAGAAAAAGAGCGACAAGCAAGACTTTATATTACCATATAATATGCATACATTAATAGTCATGTGCTAGTTATTTCATGAGTCACCAGGGGTGAAAACGCGGTATATACATTTCTCCTGACAGATTCCGAAGGGAATTTGGGTGTCTTCTTTGACAGTAGTTTGAATTTTCGCCAGTACATTTCACAGGTGTCCAGTTCCTGTGCTTATCACATCAGAGATCTTAAACGCATCAGAAAAAATCTAGCACTAGCTTGAGCGAAAATAATTGCAGTGGCACTGGTGACAAGCAAACTGTACTACTGTAACTCCTTATTACACGAAATTCCAGCTAAAGATCTACAGAAATTTCAGCGTGTTCAGAACTGTTTAGCAAGGGTTGTGACAAAGGCTCCTCGTTTCAGTCGCTCTATTCCTCTATTAAAATCATTACATTGGCTTCCAATCAAGTTTAGAATACAATTCAAAATATGTACTTTTGTATTTCGTTGTCTCAATGATGGTCCGCCATCTTATTTATCTAACCTTTTTTTTTTCTGCAGACTCCGTAAAACATCTGCGATCAAACAACACAAATAAGCTCAAAGGAACCACGTATCTGAACTAAGTTCGGTGCTCGTGCCTTTTCTGTTTCGGGTCCTACTCTCTGGAATTTACCGCCTGCACACCTTTGTGTAGCTAAAAATATTTCCTCTTTCAGAAAACTGCTTAAAAAGCATTTCTTCGATCTGGCTTTTCCGCCCTAGCTCCTCTGCGTCCCGGCTCCCTGATGTCGACCATGCTTATTTCCTTCGACTCTTTTTTGGAATTTGATAAGGATGGATTGCGCCTGTGAGCTCGGCCCTCCAAAAAGTTAGGCGCTATAGAAGTTTTCATTCCATTCATTTCATTTCATTACACATATCTGGGTTCAGATGACATAAGCCAGATATGGATATGTCCAACAACTACGATTTTTATGTCGTTTTCTTCGACCATGTTGACCAGTTTGTTTTGTTTTAATTTTAATTATTTTATGATAAAAAACATATTTGAGCGTACGTGGAGAGACGACTACTTAATCTACTAAAATGATGTATCATTAGAACGAAAATTTAATAATCTGCTATATTGTATATCGCATATGCTTATTGGTCAATCTGAAAATCAATGACAGACGCAACCTTACCCCCTGATTCTAAACCTCCCTCTAAAAATATGTTTCCACCACACGCACTATACATACTGCAGTTGGAAATAGCCTCTGATCAAATTTAATTTACTCTGGGAATTATGAAGCTGTTCGCCTGAAATTTAGCAACAGTATGTAACTGGTATCCGTTAACATTATAGTTCAAGAAAATCTGGGAAAAGTATCATTTTTTTAAAAAATAGGTCAGGAGTAAATGGTGGTTAAAAACCGGATATTTTAAACATTTTTTAGCTTGATTCATTTCATTTCATTTTTTGTAGAGCACCCTTGCTGCAACCGAGGACTCTTCCGATATGTATTTGGCAGTGATTGAAATTATCTAAAGCTACAGCTTGTGCGATTTTCTCATTGGAAAATTTTCTCATTGGAAAATTCACGTACAATCACCACGTTGCACAGTATGAAAAAACGGGATGAACACATGATACAATGTGCCCTGATGTGATTTATATTGTTTTTAATCGAGCAGCGTTGATCATCGAGAAGTATTTTCGATTCTCCCAACACATTTTTCTAATCACTTATTTTCAGCATAGGCTAAACATGTATTGATTTAAGTCTTGATAATTTTGCACAAAATGTCAAAATATATACTTTCTGAAAGCGTAATAGATCAGCAATACAGGACACTTAATATTATATGTTACATGTGAAAACAAATATCCAAAAATATTAGAAGCACAGTACATCAATTTCATTGTCGAGGTGGATCTATATTTTTAAAGGGCGGTGTAGACAGGTTTGGGGGTACTCCCGTAAAAGCGGTCAAAATATAAAACTCGTCCCTATTTTTCTACTGATAACATCTCATCTCATGTTTTGAAGATACCAAGGCTTAAAAAAGTGTGGGTGAGTAGTCGGGGGGGGGGGGGGTGCACGGTAACTGATTCTGGCCCATGAACTAGATAAATGTATTGTGTTTGCAACGCCATGTGAAGTTCATCAGCAACATGTAAACATACATATGATATAATCAACCAGACATACGTCACCCGATGACGTCAGAAACAATATACGCCCACTACTTTTACATTCCGGAAAATTGATCACAGGGGGTAAAGAATCACCTGTATAGTCTTTGAAGATTTTATTGGTCTTTACTGTTTGTGCTGCAGTGAGTATTAATGTTAAACATTTGTCCAGCAACTCCAAGTGTATAAATTGCTTTACTTTTAATCGCTAAAATCCTTGTTTGGTTGACTTTAAGGACACTAATTCATCCTATCCCGTCTTCCACTCCACACATGAATATACTCGAAATGGAAAAAAAAACAGCTAAATTGTGTTTCCTTCCACTAGAATTTCTAATACTCAAGACAGATGTAAATGTGTTAATTGCCCATACGTCCTTTTTAAATTACCTGTATTTAATATATAAAATACTGAAGATAATACTGTAAAAATACCGCGATTTATTAGGTAGCACATTTCTGTGAATGTAATCACGGGGGGGGGGGGGTGATCATGCTGTGCCATGTTTTGGTACGTTGTAACCAAATACACGCGAGACTCTCAGCCTATGTTGATTTAATGCTGGGACACCGTCGAAGACGGTGGCCCAGCATTAAGTCGACATAGGTTGAGAGTCTCTTGTGTGCGCTAGGTCACCTACGTGTCATTGGGGAATGATGAGCGACAGCCACAGTGGTAATTATTACCTTCGTCTACGTCTAAGTACCCGCTGCTGCGTAATTAAATAATCAGCATGAAAGATGACCAGAGCTGGCTGACACATATATTATTATCTCCACCGCGTCACCCCCCCCCCCCAACACCTGGCTCTGTGCAAGAATAACAAAAAAAAATGTGCATCCAGGTGTCTTGTTATGTCCTATTATGTATTTAATATGGTGTGGTTCCAGTTTCTTTTGTCTGTTTGCGCTTTATGCTGTTGATTGCGCTGTGATTTATAACGTCATTATTGCCAGGATTGTTGTCGTCAAAAGTCGACTGAATTTCACACACATTCCTTTACAATTTCAGCTACATTATGTATTAATGAGAGTGAGGGCAAGGAGTGAAGGTCCTAATTAGTCGTCTGTGTCGTCGTTATGTAGTTGACTCCAAAATGGGTCATAGATGCAATCCTCTGCATCTTAAATATCGTCAATCGTTTAAAGTTATCTGACATAAATGCGATGTGGAAAAGTCCACATACAACCCTGGTGAAATATTATTATATTATAGCCCAATCAGGCTTCAAATTAGAGCCTATAAACGTATACAAATCTCTAAAAAACTTTATTTGGAAATGTAACCTATATTCGATTGTTTGTGATCTCAGAAATTGTGCTTTAAAAGTGACCCACGGTATGAAGCGTGCCGAAATTGATCTTACAGTGTTTTAACCATTTTCGAGTGTGCTGAATCCAGTGCCGAGCGACGCCAAGGTCAACTATTTATGCAAAGGCTCGAATTTTACGATTGAAAATTGGTCGCGAAAATCGCTCGAAAATCTCTCAACAACAAAGAGGTCAGCAAGGTATGAGTCAGTACAAGGCACATGTATGCCTGCTTCATTGTGACCACCGTTTAAGGCGTGCCAAAATTAATTTTGCAATGTTTTTAACCATTTTCGAATATTCTGAATCTAACGCTAATTATTAGGAATATAGCCTATTGGAAAATATTTATTGTCAGCAACCTTTGTTGTTTTGCAACAACATTCGTCATTTTATGCAGCAACAAAAGTTACTCTCACCAGTTGCAATTCACTGTGTTTTTCCTTTATTTCACAAAATCATAATAATTCCCTATGTTTTCCCTGTAGGGTAAATTTTATATAATTTTATATATACAGTATGTCCTTGTTTTTGCCTGTCTGTGAGTACCCGGTTTTTTTGGGGGGCGGCGGGGGATTTTTCACATTGTTCCAGGGTTTGCTAGTAATAAATGATTTTACTCGGAGATAAATGTGGTCATCGAGCCATTTAAACCAGAAGTTAACCATCACTGTTGACAGCCATGCGAGCAGTCAATCACTTCTGGGGCATCTTTTAGGCGAGTGGAGGCGAAGAGTGGATCAGATGACTTTGGACAGGTATCAAAAGTAATAATTTCCGCACGACAGGTATGTAATTTTTAGTTGGAAAACCATAAAAACCTATGTAGCTAAGAAAAAACTTGATAAAACCTATAGTGTGACCTATTAGTAGACTTTGAAGCCTGCACAATAAATCATACTGACATCGTAGTGACGGGTACTTTCTCCCCTTAGAGTCACTTGAGTGAGTGACCCATTTTTTCTACCTTTAGCCTTTTTAAGGGGCATTTTAACTTACGTGTTTATTCATGACACACAATGTCATTCGACTGTCCCGTCCCAAAAAAACATGGCCCAAGTATGGCATTCCATCCTGCAACTTCACCCAATAATTTAAGTAACAGCTTTCGATTGCTGATTGACGATTTCGATTGGCTATGACCATGATGACAGGCTGAACCACTCTATTATTGCTCGGGGATAGAATATCATACTTGCGACGCTGGCCCAACATTAAATTAACATAGAGTCAACGTAAAGTGTGACACATTTGAGTGATTTCGTGTAAATGTAGACAGTCATTAGATCCTCGTGCGTTGTCTAGATCACAGATATATGGTGTTATGTTCTGAATTTGACCTATTTTACTTTTCTTTGGTGACACTATATTATGTCGCCTGTCAATATTAGCTTATCAAAGAACATAATTATAATGTATAAAGCAAGCGAAATGGGAATATAAATACAAGCTCACGATGCGCGGGAAATATTTTTGATAAAAGTTGATGATGATATTTTTTTATAAATGTGTACAAGAGAGCATTCCTGTATGACATTAATGAACCGACACGTGTTACTATAGGCCCTGTATGAAACACGAATGGAGGATATGGATGACACTTTTTTGGCCTTATATGGCAATTTTTTTAGCCACACCCAAATTTTGTATTTTTACGTTTTTCGTTATATTTAATGTTTAGAGATGAGCATTTTGAGAAGCAATTATAGTATAGACCAGGTGATAATAATCTTGTTATGTTCATATTTTCAGATTGATTAGACTTAATGAAATATGCTTGAACAGAAACAGCCAGGCAAGTTGCGAATACAACATCATGTTGTTATATGTATCAGTATCACATGTTCATATCAGCATCACATATCTTATTCTAATTACGATAACGTGAATTATTGTATGGGCCTACTCATCTTGCCGCATCTGGTTTGACAGGTGTGCGACTGTGCGTTACATCTGTGCGAAAAGTAGGGGTGCGAGCAACATGAATATTAATTATGACGTCACCGGTTTACTGTCTGCAGTGTGGAAGGTCACACTCAGGTCAACTTGTCCTGGTTGTCTGAATTGGCCAGGAAGGAAGGGGTTCGTATACTCATAGCACATATGCGTAATATCAAGGAGTCTGCCGGTACCTGACAACTTGATAGTTAAAGGTTGGGCTTACTAGGCTACTAGTGGAAGATATTATTAGGCATGTACCATCGATTTTTCCCTTATTAATTGGTATGAATCTAATTTTATAATAATATTTTTGTTTGTGATTTTGCATAATTTTTTTGTCATGGTGTATTTTTTCATTGTATTTTCCTATTGTCCGTCGTCAGTCTCTGTTTTTTTCAATTAAGCATATAACTTCCTCGACATAACCAAAAGACGCGTCTGAACAAAATCATAATCAATTTAAATCATTTTTTGAACTGATAGGGTACACAATATTATTATGAGTGAGCTCAAAAAGAGATAAACAAAGTGCCAATTCATTTAAATGAAACCACGCATTGGTATCTGTGATCAGGTAATATACGTGAGCGACACACACATACACAAATGACAACTCACTCTGAATGACTGATAGACATCTGAGAGACACACACATCCACACTATTGCAACTCTAATATGTATCATTTAGAGACATATACATCCACTCAATGCTAACACTAACATATTATTATAGACACATATATATATCCACCTTATGTCAACTCTAGCATATACTAGAGACACATACATCTACAGAATGTAAACTATAACAAATATTAGAGACACACATATGCTCAAAATGTCAACATATATTAGAGACACATACATTCACAAACTGACAACCCTAACATATATTATACGTCATACATTAACACAATGGCAATTCTAGTATTATTGGATTACATGCATCACACAATGGCAACTCTTTCACACAGTGACAACTCCGTTACATTGAAACAATGAGATATACTCACAATATTAACTCTGATATATACATCCACACAATTAACATAATTTATAGAAGAATCACATTAATTAACACCATGTCAAATTTAACTTATACTAGAGACACAATTATTCACACCATGTCAAATTTAACTTATATTAGAGACACAATTATTCACACCATGTCAATTCTAACTTATATTATATTGGAGAGACAGTTATTCACACCATGTCAATTCTAACTTATATTGGGGACACAATTATTCACACCATGTCAATTCTAACTCATATTGGAGAGACAATAATTAATATTAGGGACATATTCATTCACACAATTCCAACTCTAACTTATATTAGAGACACATTTATTCAAACCATGTCAACTCCAACTTCCATAAGAGACACATTCATTCACACAATGTCAGCTCCAACTTCCATTGGAGACACATTCATTCACACAATGTCAAGTCCAACTTCTTTTAGAAACAACTTTATTCACACAATGTCAACTCAAACTTATATTAGGGACACATTCATTCACACAATGCCAACTCCAATTTCTTTTAGAGACACATTTATTCACACAATGTCAAACCTAACTTACATTAGGGACACATTAATTCACACAATTCCAACTCTAACTTTTATTAGAGACACATTCCTTCACATTTTCTACGGGGGCATGTGTATGTCATCCAATGTATTTAAAATAAGTTATACGTCTATATTTACATGCCTAATGACTGATTGATGCGACACATCTCGGTGAACCTGACTAAAATCTTATAATTACACTCATAATGATGTATCTTATAATAATTAAATGATATTAGTTGGAAGACTATAACAAATGACAGAACACTGACAACTGTATTATAATAATAATTTATTTAACGAGGTACCAACTAGTCCTCCATACTTAGCACAGACAGACACAATCAATCATAGCAAAAATTAATGAGTTTTGAGGCTCACACGCCACTGAGACATAAAAATCTTATAATGAGTAACAAGATTGTCTTTTGGCTGCCGTCCATGTGCGGATCATTCAGGGTGCCGCTATATTAGGGAGTTATAGCCTGGCTGGCATCCAGAGACACTTCCTGCTGGATACATGATATGCAATCTAAGATTTAAAACGGGGCGTCGAGTTCTAATTAAAGTATGGTCAACAAGATAATGATTTCTCATACTGATATATATGTGGAAATCTAGAACTATATTTAACTATTAACCTGCTAATCACGTCTGTAGTTGTTTGTAATTTGTTTCATTAGCCTACCAAATTACTGTCATTGGAAATGAGTGCTTAAACATCAAGATTTGAAAATTAAACAAATATGAGTCATTTTCACAAAACTTGAGGTTGTGGGTCGCGTTAGCGAGACACAACTTCAAGTGAGTGGAAAATAAAATTATTCAATTTAGCGCTCTAAGGCTTAACAATACAACAATAAAACTGAGGCGTTAACTCAATGCTGGGTTAATGTAGGTCAAGCGTCGCGGATGATGGCTTAACTTTTAACCAGAATTGGTCAACATCCAGTGCCTGCTCCGCTTGAAAATTTAGACATGTTAAATACAGCTGAATAACCGCTCACGAAAGGCAGAAGGTCAAATAATGAGGAGCCTCACACTTATCGACCTTGACACTTTTAGTGTTCAGTCCGAATTTGTATTCCTAATTAAAAAAAACAGCCACAAAACTGTTTTTGCTAGATACTCAAATCAACTTTTATAATACAATTTTTTTATCATTTTAATTTCTGCAAAATTATAATTCGAATCTGTTGAAAATAGACCAACCATAATATCATAGATGCATTGCTTTAAGGACTACTCACAAAAACCTATGTATCACAAACACCTATGCATAACCATGATAACTACTGAAAATGCTTTAAAGTCATGATTGGTACTAGAACAAAAGCGAACCAATGATCAAAAAGTAACAAGAATGAACTGTCATAGCAGTAGCAAAGATCGTAGAAGAGCATTAAAGCGTGATCCTAATTTTCTCTACTTACTAATGGATAGTAATACGAGTAATACGATTGCAAGCAAGTAATGACAGCTATCATTTATAGTACCATATAAAGTTATAAAATAAACACTATATAAGCATGATAAAAACAAACGTGTAGTAACAGTAATAATAATAATAATAATAATAATAATACTTGCAGCCACGAGTAATGTAGAGAGGTAAAAGATTACAACACTTAGTATACCTTCCCTGTAAGCACAAAACATTCGTATAACATTTATACAACGTTGAACCAACGACGAAGACGTTGGGCCGACGTTGTATACATGTTATACAAATGTTTTGTGTTTACTGGGTGACTGTCAACTCATTGTTTGATTCAAATTACAACAGATTTCAGGATGTAATAATATCTATAAAATACACAATCAACGTGCGTGTAGAAGTAATACATATACAAAAGTCCTATATTCCTACTTATATAATGCTAGAATATATCATTTGAGAACTTTCTCAGTGCTGTACGAATACGAATACGAATTTGTTTGTGGTTTTGCCGCACAATATCAAGTAGATATTATAATGTTTGCGTAATGCTGTGAAAATATTTGTTCTACATAGCTATATCGCTTTATTATGTTTGTTTGTTCGTTTGTTTGTTTTTAAGAAAACTGCAATATTAATCTCATAGTTGACGTTGCATCTGTTACATCAACCAATGTCTGCTTCACTCCAATTGAAGTTGAGATTCACTACTGCGATCATCAACTTGAAGTGGAGTGAAAAATACACACTTACACACATATATTTGTGGGCTTGTCTTGAGTTTTTACAGAAGTTTGAACGTTTCCTTTGTAATGTGATTCTTGAACTGAATTTAAATTTCCCCACTGCACATCTCATTTTTCACAACTATCAGATGATGTGCATAATTCCCAATTAGGCCTATATATAATATTGTCATTATCACAGCAGGCACAAAACATTCGTATAGCATTTATACAACGTCGACCCAGCATCTTTGCAGTTGGTTCATCATTGTATAAATGTTGGACAAATGGTTTGTGTTTGCTGGGATATTGTGCATATGTCACTGTGTCAACTGATGTGTATCTCAGTTTGGCCTTGGTATGTCTCTCACGTAGGCTTCTCGATATATAACTTGATGAAGCTCTACACAGCCAAGCTTCTATAAATACATGTAATATTTCTATCTCAATAATATACTACCTGATTATTATTACGTTCTGTTGTAGCAGGACTAGTAGAAAAGACAAGCTTTATTTGCTTATAGCACTAGTAGATATATGTGAATCAGGCCTAAATAGGAGTCGATGTTGGGGGGAGCGTTGGCCACAGTTTCGTTATATATTATATTCGGTTGCCTCAGCTTTCAATTAATATCCGGCTTTCAAGCGTTGCATTACCGTTGGACCAACATCTGGTACAATGTACCAACATTTAATCAGCACATTTCCCCGCTATAAAGTATGAAGGGTGGAAATCTCCATACAAGCGTAAGCTATTTGATTTTAGTTATCACAGTTTTAGACTAGAGTTCCACATACTGATGATGTGTGGTTATCATTTAAAGCGTTGCTGTTCATTATTAAACGTTCACTGAAAGGAAGATCACTTCTGGGTTACAGCACAACATTTGACCAAGGAGGTTATATAACCTCCTTGGTTTGGCGAATACAGTTTTCACAATGTTGTGCGACTCCGCCATTTTGTTCTGCGCTCCATTGCAGTCATCACAATCTGCTGCTGGACCAGTTTAACTTCTGCATCTCACAGTAAAGCTTGGGTAACGAAAGATAACGTGAAGTTTCTCGTGACAGCCAGTTGATGAGATCATCAGAAGTCTTCAGTATTTCAAAGGTTTACCATGGAATCTGTGTCTCTGTAAACATACGATCTGATTATTTAGGGATATTTATTTTCTATGTTTTGTATATTATTTTACTCAACTGAGATATGCTCGCATTGGCATTGAAAAGACGTACATTGTTTTTAAAAATATTTACAATGGATAATATACGTGCATGTCCCATACATTTTTTAATTAGTTTTTTCAATTCTAGAATATTGTAACATTAGCCTAGATTGGACAAAAATCTAGTATTGAGATCAGGTGTATACTGATACACATGGTATAGTTCTAACCTAACACATTCACACTGGTATCACACACACAAAGCTAATCTTGCTTTCCATTCTTAGGAGAAACCAAAAAAGTATGCGCGATCAAGTGATCGATATTTTAAAGATTGAGGTTGTGGATCGCGGTAGCGATGCACAACCTCAAGTGGTTGAAAATTTAAATAAATGTACTTAGCAGGATAATAGTTGAGCAAAGATAAGCTTCTATGTATGTGGATTTCTTTGATTCTGACCTGCTTTTTAGATGCTGCTCTTGGAGTGCCGCCCCTGGTAGTTGTGAGTTGCTGTGAGGTCGCTGTGAGGTCTCCGTGACGTCTGTGCTCACACAGCTGGCGCTGCACGGAGCAGACCCCGGGGCACATCTGGTACCAGCGGGACAGCCCCGGGGTCGGGGCTCCAGGATCAGACCCCCGGTATAGCTGGAGCTCCACCAGCACGTGTACAGCCGGGAGTCACCCGGACTACATAACTGACACAGGTGACGTGATTGACAGCTCAGTACTGGTAAAAAAATACAGAAAATTAGCTGGCTGCGCATAAAATTGAAAGTTTTAAAATTATAATATTCGATGTGAAACAGTGGGTCTCAGTGAAATTCAGTTTGTAATAACCCAGATTTTTTACATGTTGAAGAGAAAACGTGACATCGATCAGCCAGATTTCAAAACAGTAAATCTCTATTTTGCAAAATCCATATAATTTGGCTGCTATATAGCTCATTTGTCAAGGCTAGACCGTGATACTTGGTCTAGTATTTCAATACAAAATTTATGTAAAAGGCAAAATTTAATTCTACTAATTATTGTTAAAAACCACTAGCGAAATGATGAATCACAATTCAGCCAGCCAACCAACACTAGATCCAATGTTCGACGGCATTTATTCAGCCATTGTGGTAACATAATTAATTGCTTTCCTCGACGTGTTAAATATATTGTAATAATAATCTCACCTTCGGGGACGCTGTCGTCTGTGATGAGTTTTGTTTTAGAGATGTTTTTCTTCATGGCCAACATGGGAGAAGGCTGGCTGCAACCCTCCTCTCGTAACGTCACGGGAGGTGGCAGCATCTCCGACTGCGGCGCACATCTCGCACTGCACTCTCCTCTCGCGAGACTACACACCTGGCCGGCGTGACAGCGCATGCTCCTCAGTGCTTTCCCCGGTGTGACGTCATCGCTATGGTGGGAGTCGCAGGTGAAGATCATGCTGGGTCTGGCGGGATCGCACGTGTGGCAGCCTTCCGGAAGGTGCGAGCAGCTCAGTGAAACTACAACACACGAAAAAACAAAATGATCAATAAAAACTGGATTCCATTTACTGCATTCGATTTACGCTGCATTCAAACATTCTATATGATCCCCTAGAATGTGCCTAGAGTGGCATCTGCTACACCTTGGCTGCTATAGGGCACGATATGGTGCTTCAGCTATTCCTTTACCGACTTGCCTTTGATTAAACTATCCCCAGATACCGACTTCTTTTTCTAAGGAGGACCCCTGAGGTAGCCCCTGGGCACAATACGGTTAATAGCTATGCGCATGCGCACATCACACATATTAAAAATGCAAGAGAACATTGCGCCCATGTCACTGACAATTCTGGTTGGCAATTAATGCATGTACACAATCATGTGGATTTCGCATTTGGTAAAGGAAGGTAGTTTTCACATAAATGCGAAATTGGTATAAAGGAAGAGTTGATACCTCAGCTCACAGACAAATTAAAATGTTATTTTTGTGATTTTTTTCGGTATCATATGAATTGCACGAATTAGCATATATAAAGTGAATTATTTAACGTAACCTAAACAAAAATAGTGTATAATTATTTTAATTTACTAAAGGAGTTGATAAGAGCTCAGGAACACTGCCAACCAAGATTATTCTCTGTGTAACGTACACGTGTCCAGTTATCAGTCTGACTGCGCCACGTAATGGTAGTGAGTTTCTATCCCCTTCAATGGTAGCTCGTTTGACTGGGTGTTTGACATGAGCGTGAGCCTCATTGAGAATGCGCCCAGCCATCGCAAATGCATATTTGTTATCTAGTAAATTAACCCTTTACCCGCAAAGTCATCTTATTTAAATTTTAACCCACTTGAAGTTGTGTCTCGCTACCGCGACCCACAACTTCAAGTGGGTGAAAAGGACTGATAATTTTTTCTACAAACAATTTTCGAAAATGGTGATGCGGAGACACATATTTTTTCCCAATAACAAGATTTGATAGGCTGATAAAAAGGATTAAAAACGATTATAGTCGTGCTTAGCGCTGGGTAAGAGATTATTTGTCATTTTTTTATTATTTGAAGATTACAATCACGCCATCAATTCATGCTTCAAAGAAAGCTAATAGGAATAATTATTTCAACAACAATGATCTCATTATGTCGATCATTCTGTACCATTAGATCAGGTCTCAGTTTTGAATGAATACTAGTGTGGATAGCTGTTAAAATGCCACCGTACCCTCCACGATCCTTCCTATAAATGTTAAAATCAGCTTTTGGCTCGTTAATGTGTCTATGATATGTCAACATGTCCATAGACTATAATTGCGTAAGTTTATTTATTTATTTTGTGTTGCGCATTAACAGGTTAAAAGAGAAATAAGGACGAGATTTAATTTCAGACATGCATGTCCAAATTAGAAATAGTGGAATAAATGATAAGCGGTGTTTTCGGTACACTTCCTACGTTGCCACAGCAACCCAAACTTTGAAAGAATTTCGCAAGTCTATGAAGCCAAAATAAAGATGATGATTTTTCTAAGATTTTTGGCCTGGCAGAGTCGGTTTAATAATGCTAAATTCAGGTTCGCTATCCTCAGCATTTTGCGTTGCTAGTCCCTGTCGACTCTGTCGTCACGCACCTCACTTCTCAACTGTCCAATAAAATGAGCGGTTAATTGTCTCACGGTGGATAATCAGTCGCTCAATTAGACGGAACACGGCGGGACATCAAACGGCCGAGGTGGTGGAGAGAACGTGACTGTGTGAAACTAGTCTGGTTTTAACCCGTAAGCTTCACAGACCATCAAGGTTATTACCGTAAATGGTGCATATTTGCGCTGTTATTCGGTAAATAAAAAAATTAAGACATTTTTAAAAAACGCCCAATGTAAACAGCCGAATTATGAATATATGTTGGCTGCTCACGTTATCTCTAACTGTCCATATTTTTGGTAACTTTGAGAACATTTCTAATTTACAGGGGAACTATTACAGAGCGACCGTTTTTTCCCTTGTAATTTGCCTAATGAGCGAAAATGCCGGTAAATGTTATTGCCAATTAGCACGGCTCGTTGGGATGGCGGTACAGTGGATTTTACGCCTCACTAACTGTGCCATTAATTGATGTGTAACTGATAGTTAGTCGACACACTATACTTCTTATTATCCAAATAGCCCTCTGCTGGATGCACTGGCATATACATGTGGCTCCGTCTCATTTTCTACGCAGTTGAAACGCTAACATTTTTTTCAAAATACGGTGCAAATTAATTGCTGTCCCACAGAGCCTTCTTCTCTTTTTAGGTTTTTTAACACGCGAACTTTTATTGTGAACGTTCCAGCAAATTTCTAACAAACACGTTTTTATAAAGCGGCGGAATTACACAACAATTTAAAGGTCGGTATGGATTCACAAAAGCCCACCTGACCAAATAATCACTAGCCGTTCACCCAATGTTGGTTTATTGTCTAATGTGGTTCAACATTAACCCTTTAACCGCCAAATTATTCAATTTGAATTTTCACTCACTTGAAGTTGTGTCTCGCGGACGCGATCCACAACTTCAAGTGAGTGAAAATTATTCAGATTTGACAAAAAGGAAGTCAATTCTTTTCAAATCTTGCTGGTTGATGTCACATTTTATCTTTACCATATTTAAAATGTGGTACTTAATGTGCTGATAAAAAACGAAAACCCGAATATATGCGGCACCGGCGGTTGAAGGGTTAAGCCAACATAGGGTTACCATACGTATCTTGTCTGCTGGGTAGGCTGATATTTGTGTACTTTTAAGGTAACTTTGTTTTAATCCTCGACATAAATTTAATTGATAGCCAGGCTGAATATCACAGTGTGTTAACCAGTGCTTATAAATTAGCACATCTATTCATAACCCTCAGTGTAGTGGCATGCTATATGTCTACCGGTACTCTAAAATAAATAAATCAAGTATCGCTACTGAAAAAGATAACACCTGTGATACATCTTCAACGTTTTAATTTGTTCTTTCTCCCAAGTCAGTACGTTTCAATTACTGTACGTCGGAAATTACGTTTTTTATCAAATTTTGTATTATTATTGTTTTATTTTATTCAATAGGCCTACACAGATCACCCGAAACTTGTCTAAAAATAGTATGCACTAGTTCTGGTATAAACCTTATAGTGCCTCTCTCTTTTCACCTGGTGAGGTAGGTGATTGCACAAAGCATTGGTAACGTAACTTCGGAAGACAAGGAACAGGGCTGCTGAACCATAATAGAAACAGCCGTTTGAGCGACTAGCCACCAGAGGAAAGGGCAAGGACTGACCCTTTTGAGATGTGCTCTGATTTCTGAGCAGTGTACGTGTTTGAAACCAACATCATTGAACCGTTATCTTTAGCCAACCATCCGTGTCCGCCGTGCCATCACCCATGCTAGCAATACAATGATAAGAAGCTCATTGCTTAAACCAGACTCCACCGAAACTTGTCATCTGCAAGACTGCTATATATGCAGCAGGGAATAGCAACACGCCTTCATTGCTTCATAGCAACAGGTGGCACGCCTAATATCGCGAACCACGTTTTTTGCTGTTTAGAAAATCAATCAGTCAGCAGTCCAGATAGACAGACAGTCGTTTACCTTGAATACTGGTAACAGGTTTTTGTTAGACAAACCTGTAGAGTAGCCAAACGAGTTGGAGCCACAAAAGTAGCCAAGCACAATGATTGATCATGAGTCTGTCCAGGGGTGGAGACAACATGATCAGACAACCATGCTGTCCTGGCATAGAACATAAACACTTTTAGAATGCAGATATTGTTACCGATATATCCCAGCCAACACCGGACGTTCAGCCAATGTTGATACAATGTTGGGCCAGCGTCGTAGACGCTGGGCCAACATTGTATCAACATTGGCTGAACGTCTTGTGTTTGTCCGATATCCCCATACGTATCTCCATCATGTTTTGAACACAGATATGAACGCCTGGTGAATTCAAACCTTTATGTAGTCTTCAGTCAAACCAGTCACGTGGAAGATGATGGAACAGTCGGAATATAAATACCAGGTTAATTGTGTGAATTACACCAGACATTGCTGCATTGTGTGCGGTCTTCCAATCGCAACGAGCACAGTAACCTAGTGAATGCTCACGCCTATTATACTGATTACACAATTATTTGCAATACTGATCTCACAGTGCAAATAATATTGAAGAGTTTTCAAATAGCATTTGTCAAATGAGATTATTATTCACAATTTTCACGTTATTCCTTTACACGCCAAGGTTAGTTAATAAATTATTTAATTGAAGTGAAGTGAATCTGGAGCAGATTTGACCAAATGGAGGTCAACTATTTACAAATCTTGCTGATTGATGTCACGTTTTATCATTAACATTTTTAAAAGCTTACGTATATGTTATATGCAATGAGCTTATGAAAAATGCTAAAAACGAATATTATCGGGATCGGCGGTTAAATGGTTAAACATAAATAATAAATAGGAACATGCACAACGGTAAACAGCGGTAACTGCTCACATTTCTGGTAAGCAGTTACTGTTGTTTGTATACCCATGGTAGATTAGCCTGTACCCCGTTGGAATCTAATTTGATATGTAATAGCGGTGCTTCTAGATTTGAAAGCATTTAATAACCTTCCGTTCAGTGATTGTTAATAACATTCCGTTCAGTGATTGATCTCAATGTCAAGCTTGTGCATATAACATAAACGCTGCTTTGCATACCTCTGACTCTAATTATTCATATAAAATGACATCCGATCAGCCTGTATATTATCAACAGCCACCGATGATCATTTCCTGTTTATGACCACACAAGAATATGGGAATGCTGCCGTTCACAATGTCGTTTGTTATGTATCGACCACCCTCGTAATTTTGATACTTGATTTTACTGATAACAATGTTCACTCACTTGAAGTTGTGGATCGCGTCAGCGAGATACAACTTCGTGTGAGTTAAAATTTCATACTAATGGTTGGCATATCCCAGCTATCGGCTCCAATCATAATATATCTAATATAACAAAAAAAAAATTGATGTTGTTTCTGGCACCGGTAAAAGCTGAATTCGCTATATTTTACCTGAACAACAACACGTAAATGTGGAGATGGCTATAGTCGTGACGAAAATGCATTTATTTTGGATAGTGATTTATTATTTGACGACAAGCTCCAAGTACTGTGTGGAATTGAGTGATCAGAAATTTCTTAATGGCCAGTTTAAATATGTGCAATACCCGTTATTATGTAGGTCTACTCCTGGCATTGTAATGGTTAACCATTAAAGCGCTGGGCACGACAATATAGTCGTTTCAGATTTATTTTATTAGCAAATTAAATCAGTGATATTGGGAATAAAATGTGTGGGTAAACATCAAGATTTGCAAATGCGTAATCTCAAATTGAACAAATTTGGGTAATATTCACCCAATATTCACCCAATATTCACCCAAACTTTAAGTTGTGTCTCGCTACCGCGAGACACAACTTCAAGTGGGTGAAAATTTAAATGATTTAATTTAGAGCTTCAAGGGTTAAATTGGCTAAGTTATAGTCTGTGTCTATATCAGAAGCCAAGCTATGTATTATAGACAAGTTAATTGAGCTTTTGCCATCCCTCCTGGCTATTACCAATTTACACGAGGTAGCTAAACATGTATATCATACCAGAGTCAACAAGTCAATCAGCATTACCTAAGGTTAAGTAGCATTATTACTACGATTGAATGTTGTGAAGATAATTCTTAATGATAATGATATGTAATTGAACATGACGGTTTAAACATGTCCAGCTCAACTATACCTTTCTTATGTTATTGTAATTTAACAATATTTTGTGTGCGAATGATATTCCTCCACGTTAAAACACTAACAGTTAGCGTGTTGCTTTTAATAACTTTGTAACCTCACCATTTTTACATTCAGGTAGTATTTCAAACTGAGCTTTAAAACAATAAATTATTCAAGCTTTCAAATTACTTTCAATATAAAAACATATGAATCGGCTGCAATAAATACATGGAATCAGATAGTAAAGACTGTTTATTCTCTACTTAAAGACTGTTTCTTCTTAAGTGAAGTTATCGGCGCGGTGGTGTAGACCAACTTGGGTAAAAACTGGTTATTGTGGTTATAATCTTAATAATACATTCGCCTGAGTGGGCCCCCCCGCGGTTAAAGTTACACCCAGAATGTACTTTGCCGTGCAAAGACAGATGACAGTAAATGCTCACCTGATAAGTAAGCAGTTATAGCCTTGTGGATAGGCAAACCTGTACTATAAGTACATTCTGGGTGTAACATTGAACAATCTTAAAACTGAAAACAGTTTATCGTTTACCAAACGTCGTGCCAACATGATGATGTGCTCTATCAATTAGTCATTTGCATATTGTTAGATTATTTGAGACACGTTTGCTGTTATAATTATATCCATTAGAAGAAGTAACGCAGATAAAAACAAGTAATCAGCATATTCTGTTTAAGTTTTATTCTTTCAGACGCCACGGCCGAAGCCAGTTAAACAGTTTAGATTGTTACTGCATCATAATGTGTTGAGCCAGTATCTAGTAGATATGCCTAAGGTGTATCGACATCATTTGTGTTCTTACAGTATTGTATAAACTAATGCATTTAGTTCAGCAAGCACCATAAGTGAAATTGAAACAGGAGCATAAGCTATGCCACGTATGCCTGATGTTGAGAGATGATACTGTCGTAAATTATAGTATAAAAGCCTCATCTTTTGACAATGTCTAAATTTACAATTCTAAATTTACGGACAACCTATTACACAGGTACGCACCAAGTCGGGTATAATGTAAGTATGATGGGTCAGCCAACGTAGTGCAAGTCCCACTCGCTTGAGTGACACATGAAACGATATCAGAACGATAATATTCCACAACTCCTTTCTAGAAGAGTGTATCTTACAGCAGTTCACAATTCATGTTATCAGGAGGCGTTAACCCAATGTTAATTTAATGTTGGGCCATCGTGTGCGACGTTGACCCAACACTTAAAACATTTTAGGTTCGACATGGTTACTCATGAATGTAGTGTTGGCTGTGATGACACTATAAGCATAACAACAGACACTGTATATTATTATTACCGACTTCTTCATTGTACATTAACCCTTTTCCTGCTAAGCTAAATTATTTATTTTTTATTATATTATTTATTTTTTCACCCACTTGAAGTTGTGTCTCGCTACCGCGATCCACAACTTCAAGTCGGCGAAAATTACTCATATTTGTTTAATTTTAGCTCGAATATTTGCAAGTCTTCATGTTCAGACACATATTTTGTTCCCAATATCAGTGATTTGATCGACTGATAAAATAGGTTAAAAACGACAATAACGACAGGATTAGGGTCAATGTGAAGCCTGTGGTAACTTGTCCTCGTTTTGTCGTTTTTTCAATTACACATTTGACCAAACAGTCGGCGGTGCTCGGTCGAAACAAATTGAATTCGGAGGCATATTGCCCCAGAGAACACCCCGAGCTGTCATAGTTTTATTCAATTAACTTATTAGACGGGGGCAGGGCGACAACTAGTTGAAGCATGTATAGTACGGTTACCGTACTATACATGCTTCGAATTGGTTGTCGCCCTGCCCCCGTCTAATAAGTACTACGGTACCCGGTGCGGTACAGCTGTCACTGGTTTCATTTCCAGCATGCCCGCGTTCTCAATGATATCAATGAATTGACTTTGAGTCACATGAAGTCTTCAAACGTGGTGGTTTTTATGGTGTATAAATGCAAAGCAGATCACTAATATGCTTATATTTTAATGCGTATAATTTTACGAGTATCAACTCTCTGAGTTAGAGACCTTTAAAATTTGTATTTGGTTGTAGGCTGCAGAAAATGTCATCGTCTCCTTCCCAGTACTCTAAATCTGACCATATAGCTTTCCGGTACGATGGAAGGTCACGGCTATATACTGCCCTGCATTGTGGTAAAAGCAAACAGCAGTAACTGCTCACTTTTCAAGTAAGCAGTTACTGCTGTTTGGCTTTGCACTGCAGTATAAATCAACTTGGGCTGACCAGTTGACCAGTGAGGCTCATCTCCCTTCAGTAAGCACAGCTTACTGACCACAATGACCTGCGAGCAGAAATACGTTTTTGTCTATATTCCTGGTCCACTTTAAAAAAATCCAGCTGGGATGTTTATTAAATTTTTCGTTTAATGGGCGTACTGTCTGTCACTGTATGACGTCAGGCAGATACGCTCCTTCACTCTCAAAACATCGTCGTCGTCGCCGTCGACCCATGTTATGGGTCGACGGCCAGTAATAATATTTTACACTTTCAGTGCGGGGATCGACCATAGACGTCAGAATCTGACGTCTACAGACGTCAGATTCTAACGTCTAAATATGTCGACCCCCGCGCTGAAAGGGGGGCTAAAATAATGTAGGGTATGATCGAGTTTCTCACTCAATACTATAGCTTCATCTCGTGATACCACACAACGTCAGTAAGCAATGATAACATTATTTTATTATTTGAACTATTTATCACTTTTGTAGGTCGATTTGTGATGAGCACGTACACATCATACAATATGTTAACAGGTTAATGGCACTGAGATCAACGTATTGCTCTATAAATTCTGAAGTGGACCCCTGTTATGTTGTGAAAACAAAGTCAAACAGCAGTAGCTACTTACTTGAAAAGTAAGCAGTTACTACTCATTACTGACTATTGGTGAGCGGACTGCGGCAGTTTGATTGATGTATTGCATTAATTAATGTCTTGTCAGTTAATTATTTATTCTGTATGTTATTTATATTATCGTCAACTTGTTTATTAAAGGGTAGTATATGTCACACCGTGAAGTGACATATTCTACTTTTGTTTTCCAGATTATGATTTCGCGCGGTAACTCAATAACTAAGCGTTGTGCTTGAGCTGCCTTTTGCACCGGCAGTCCGGGCCAGTGCATCAGCGTGGGTGAGTATGGTGTTGTTGTGTCTCCTTCTACCATGCCCACATTGCTTCAGATCGTTCAGATGTGTAGGACATGGCTTATTTATCGTCCCAGTGTATAGAAGGCAACATTAATGACATACCATCAATATCTATATAAATACAATGAATACAATTTTAATTTTCACCCACTTGAAGTTGCGTGTCGTTTCCGCGACCCACAACTTCAAGTCGGTGAAAATTACTTCTATTTGTTTACCTTGAGACCACATATTTTCAAATCAGGATTTTCAAAGAACCATTTTATTCCGAATATCATCAATTTTAATGACTAATAAAACAGATTAAAAAGTACGATAATCGCAGTTAGCTTGAGTGTAAACTATCCTCCCCATCATCTCATTGGTAGCCATCATGACTGGATATAAATAAAGTTAGAATCATCTGCGCAAGCTATCTAGTGAGATAACGCCTTCTAATTCAAAACAATATACAATCGTGCTTACAGTATCGGGTTCTGTTTTTGAAGTATGTTTGCAGTTCCGGGCGGTTGCAGCTGAAAATGTCAAGCGACAGGCCGCAGTGAAATTTATTGTCGTGCAAGTTATGAGTTTTTACTGGCAATATAAAAGATTTATGACCTTACCCATTCACTACGACCCACACAACTACATAGTGGGCCTAAGAATATTCTAAGAATACTTGTTTTCATCTCACTCACTTGGACGATCAGAGGGTCTGTACAATACTTCAGAACAAACTGAAGGAATGAAACAAATACCCCCATCTGCAAGGACTAAGATGTTTTAATGGTATGGCAGAACTTATCTGTGTACGTTTATATGCCTGGTATATTAGAATAATTATAGAACTGCTAGAACTTGTAATAACCATAACAAATATCATACTACTCTAAAGCCAAAGGGTTGTGGCTGGCTTTTGGCTTTGCTCGGCAGTATCGCGCTGCTCCACTGTGTTTAAACTGTTCGCTTGCACCCTTTAACCTCCGGTCCCGTTTATATTCGTGGGTTTCTTTCATTTTTAATAGCACATTAAAAACCAGTTTTAAACATGTTAAACACATGACACGCGGCATCAATCGACAATATCCCATCGTTGACCTTCATTTTGTGAAATCTCAATAATTTTCACTCACTTGAAGTTGTGGATCGCGTCAGCGAGACACAACTTCGTGTGGGTGAAAATTCCAATTAAATAATTTGGCGACCAAAGGGTCAATCAAATTACCACGACAATTAGATGTAAAAACGCAGCTAAATATCTGCGTGACAGCGGCGGTTATGGGCGCGTTTACCAGGTACGCACCGTTTAATAGCAGCTTCTAATATTTACTGTAGAATGTGGATATCATCAGCATTATTGTTGCGAAATTCGCAGAAAATAGTCCTCCTTGATTTCCGAAGGAATACTTCAAAATGGCTGATTCCACGTAACGAGTAATGGCAAAGTCTGGCTTACAGCTGAGTGATTAATTCAAAATGATACAATTCACAGATTAAACGCACGTAGTAAAACATAAACTGTTTCTTTCTTCTGGAAATTATACATTCTCTTAAAATCATCTAAATGTATCATCTTCGCAGGACACTGTTTATTACAGTAATTTCTGCTCTTCCTGTGTGAGCGCGACTCTTGCCAGATTTTGTAAAAAGTGGCGACTCCCGGTGCCTCTGATTGCAAATGAATTGCAGAAATTGCACGTGATTTGTATGCACCTAAAATTAGCTCCAAAAGATACAAGGCATGCACACCTGTATGATACAAAACGTTGACTCAACGCTGGGCCGAGGTTTCAGTCTGTGTTTTCTGCGAGCTTTTTTAGAGCGTTCACGAGGCTGGGGCTCTGTTGCAATGATTAAAGTTGCCTGCTTGGAAAGTCGGAGTCGCGGGTTCAAACCCAACTATGGCCTTTTAGTTTCAAAGAAACAAAATATTTCTTCCCCGCTCACTCGTAAAGGTTGAATATTGTGTAGAGTCTCCGTGACCGAGAGGTAGCGTGCTCGGCCTCAGTGTTAGCAAGCCCTTTCGACAAAATGTTTGTCGTGCTAGTAAAATCTTGACTGAATTTATTATTTTCTTCTCATATGGCGATCACGTTAATGGCGGTCACGTGAAATGGTAAGTTACCGGTTGCGTGACTGTTTAAGTATACATAGAAATCACAATGAAGACAAATAGATGAATTCATATTGAACAAACGTCTGTTTTTTATACTTTTATCTACGTTTGTATAAATGCCCATTGATTACTAATATTTATATATGACATACTTAAAAAGTAAGCTGCTACTGCCTTTTAGTTTTATACATCAGTATAAATGGCATATACTCCATCTACTTATAATAATAATAAAATATATATCTGTATCTCGAGAGGTTTTCTTAACCCTTTGATCGCAAACTTGAATAATACATGTTTGTCTACTTGAATTTTGGCCCCGACCACGTTTAAATGGGTGAAGATTAACCATTAATTTGTTTATTTTCAAACCAATATGTTCAGTTGGTAATAATATAACACCAATTTCAGCCGCCAAAAATCGTAGTTCAACATGTAAATTTAAAGAATTAAAAATATTATAGTGGTGATCGACGTTCAAAGGGTTCATGATAAGTTATTTCCGGAGCAGTGTGGTGTAACTAAAAGAGACGAGACATATAAGAGGTGTGCACGGTAAGTTACGTTCACAGGTCAATATACAAGCATTTCTAGTGACAGACTAATATACCGTGTCTAAAAGACGGGAATGTCCTACCAATAAATAACAACTGCAACCAAAGGGACTAGAAGCTGTATACAAAACGAGGCGCTGGTTCAACGTGGTTTCAAATCAGAAACATCTTTGCATGTACAATAATCTACACTCATATAATTAATGGCTAAGAGTGCTCTATCGCAAAATAAATCTTTTTATGATATCTGCGAAGTAACAAATATCACAAAAGTTGCAAAATGGCTGCACTATAAAATAAGTTTAAAGCGGCGCTGTATACTAATGTTACCATTAAATGCGAAGGCCTGTATGTGAACATGCCATGTTTACGTGTAGGCCTTCGTTTATTTATGGTCAACCACGGAACAAAGTGTAATATGTTCTCGCCAGAGTTCATGACAGTAAACAGGTGACGATAAACAACTTTTGTTTTATTGTTGACTCAACCTCTATACGATAAAAATCACTATAGGGTCAGCTTCTCTCGGCCTGTTTTGTCCGTATCTGTGTGCAAAACATTCATTCATTTATTCATTCATTCTTTCATTCATTTGGCATATAGTACACCACTGTAGAGCTATTTACTTGGCGGTGCATTCTGTTAGAACAAAAACACTTATTTTCTTAGCTTATCATTATCAATACACTTAGGTACCTCTTTCATGTTTTGACTACCAGAACAGTAGCATAACCTGCATTTATTTATCCTGCTAGTAACAACTTGTGGATTCTTTATAGCTTTATAGGTTTATAGCAGCAATAACTATGAAATGCGCTGACACTATGATTGTTGAGAAAATTATGACCATTTATCTTTGTGTTCGTTCTTTACGAGCCACATATACATTGTGTATTTGCATACGAAAGTGACTTAGAAAAAGACTAAATGTGTTACCCAAATGTAATAGAAACTCAAAACGTACTTGTGTACTGTAGCTTTTCTCTTCAATAAACTGCATTAACCCTTTGCCTGCTGATCACGACTTTTGTCGTTTTTAATCTGTTTTATTAGCTGAATAAATCGCAGTTATTGGGAATGAAATAAGTGTTTAACCCTTCAAGCCCTCACGATGCATTAAAACATCATTTTGCATCGCCGAAAAATGACTTAATTTCCCGTTTTTGAACGAAACTTTTCATGGAATTTTTTAAATAATAACACTATATATAGTCTGTTCATTTGCCACCCAATTCAAGTCATCTTCATCCACCACAAGTCGAGAATTGCGACAGCAATTCGCGGCTTGTAGTGGATGAAGATGGCAATGGTAAATTCAGGCTTGAAAGGGTCAAACATCCATATCTGCAAATGGTTTTTGTCAAATTAAACAAATTTCAGTAATTTTAGGCCACTTGAAGTTGTGGATGGCGGTAGCGAGACACAGCTTCAAGTGGGTGAAAATTTAAATTATTTATTTTAGCAGAATAAGGGTTAAATTACAGCCACGCGACGGTCTCAATACTAGTACCTAAATTCATAATAAGCAAGATAATAATACTAACTCAGACTACAGATTCAAATGATTAATGTGTTACAAAATTTTGCGATAAAACATTCATAGCATTATTTCCATGTCTAGCCTTGGGTTAGATTGTCTGTTACTTTCAAATCTTGAAGACTGTCTTCTTCCTTAGTTCAAGCTGTTGTTATTGCTAAAAGGTTAAACTGTTAGCATTCATACCTCGCCTTGCTTCTGAAGTAGGCCTACATCAAAGAGAGTTCACATACGTTTCGCGGTCATCAACTCGTCAAATTGTCAGTGAAGTGAGGTAGAGAAAGTATTTGATGGTTTTATTGGAGATATATCAATTTGATGTTTAGAAATGCTCGTTTGGAAAATGTATTACGCGCCCTGAATCTAAACGTAGGTCATTCGGATAATATCTCCATAATATGGAGTTTTTCGTCTGTTGTGTGCGTTGGCCATATGTGGGTTCAATGCTGTGCCAGCATCACATATGCTGGCCCAGCATTGATCCCACATTGGCCAGTGTAAACAGCAACAGATAATATTATAAAAGTTAACCCTTTAACCAACAAAATTATTCAATTTGAATTTTCACCCACTTGAAGTTGTGTCTCGCTGACGCGATCCACAACTTCAAGTGAGTGAAAATTATTCAGAGGTCAACTCTTTTCAATTCTTGCTGGTTGATGTCACATTTTATCTTTAACAATTTAAAATGTGGTACTTAATGTGCTTACAAAAAATGAAAACTCGAATATGACAGATGACAGAGGACAGTGAAACTTTTTAGTTTCAGATTATTTATGAGTTTGCCTCGATCTAGTAGACAGTATGATTATAAGGTGACAGCACCACAGGCACCTGAGATGCCTGTGGACAGCACACAACAGCACGCGGAGCAGCAGTGACATATGGTTTTAGAGACTGATAACGTCATTCATGCCAGAAAATGACGTGATGGTTATATAACACCGTAAACTTGTGATCAGCACGAACTCTAAGCTTCAGATGGTGGAATACAGGTTCTCAGATAAGATACTTAAGCCATACAATGCTGAAATATTTTTGTACAAACAATGGAGGCCAAAAGGTTTTTTCAATTTGAAATCATGATATAATTATGTCTTAGTTAGCTCTTTCTGCTTCGTTTGAATACCTATGTTATGGGCTACGACCATTATAAATTTTTTTTTCAGTGCGGGGACCGACTTTAGACATCAGAATCTGACGTCCATAGACGTCAGATTATGACGTCTAAAGTCGGTCCGCGCACTAAAAGGTTTAATACTAAGTAACAGTTGCTCTTACATGCATATACCAAGGAAGTAACGTGGAAAGTAAGCAGTTACTGCAGTTTGCCTTTGAAATGTAGAAACAATAATTCATCATGTGGTACAAGAGGTTAGCTGCGTTGCATCGGTGTTGACACCAATTTTGTTTTTTGTGCGGAATCATATTTCTGTTTTGTGATATACTAACGACGAAGAAGACTTTTTACTGTTTAACATTGGCAGAGAGGTATATAATTTTCAGGTTTGTTACGAGTCATTCTCGTGATAATAATACCCTTTATGATTGCTGAATTTGGAGTCGCTGTAATTAAAACATTCATTTTCCCGTATTTCCCGGTATTTATTTATTTATCTCAATGTGGACCACTTAGAGATCTGGGGTTCATCCCACCAATAAATCTATATAGATAGATTCCTTGGTCCTACTAAAAATCACAAAATTCGGATTATCCTAACTTCCATTTCCATTAGAAAACTTGAACGCATCCTAACTTTTCTATTGGAAATGAGTCAGTGACGTTGATTCGACGTCGACATCTAAAACGTGTAATCACTATGAATCCCCTACGTTGACTCGTATGACATTCCAACTCGGTGTCGCACTTGTGATGCATACGGCAGACAATGTGTTGTGGTTCACTCACACAATTTCAGGCATTGGTTACGACTTTCCTTTGTGTTTGTCTGTTATCGAATTATGTCGTATTAAAATTGGATCCTTTCAACCAGTGCATTATTTCCGCAATTGGCAGCACTGATATTGCCCATAGGTAACGCGATATTAAACAGCCAACATCTACAGTTATCGTGGAGACGATTGTTCTGCTTTGCGCAATCATCTGGGTCTCACATCTGACAAGAAAACTAGACCCTATAATTAACCATTGTAGAAGTGGTGGTTATTTCTATTCAGGGCCATGCTGTCTACGCAAGTAGCATATCCCAGCGCTGTTTAAATGTTGATGCAACGACAATAATGCTGTCCTCGCATTCAAACAACACCGGGCTAGTATCTGATTTTCGCTAGGATCAAGATAACATCGCAAGATCTAGGTTTATGATTAGCTCCCACAAACCTTAAACACTGCCGTATACTTTTTCATATATATTATAGACAAAGTACAAAACGACTTTTCTTAACATTTGTTTTTTTTTAAGGTAGGTTTTGTGTCCAAACTACAGCACCGTGTAACATTTAAAAATTGATTTTCAAAATGAATTGTCCCCCTCTAAAGATTCACAGTGAAGTTATATTTTTAAAAGCAAGGAAAAATGATAAATGGTGCGCATTAAAACATGGATATCAAAGTAAACAAAACGTTTGTATGTGTCACTCCCAATTAAATATGGTCTATATTTGAGCTGGTTGTGAATATTAATGACATTGACAATTAGGCCTCATCTCAACGTTTCGCGTTCGTGGAATATTGACATAATAAGTGTGATGTAGGCCCCTTTACAGACTGGGATGCCAGTAATAATCGAATCAATAATAATAATAATGACGATGAGACGCCACTGTGGTTTTGTATATTTGCTTTATTATCACCATTAACACCTGGCAATGATAGATTAGGAGTATAATGACATTCCTCTTATATACTAGTTACTATCTACATTGTTGAAGACCTCCATGTTCCGTAGATGCTGCGAGCACAAGACGTTGAACCAACGATGGTTTAATGTTCGGCCAGCATCGCCGACGATGGCTTAACATTAAACCAGCACTGGTTCTACATCTTGGGTTTACGGGTTGAGGATTTCTAGCTATTAAAACAATGCCAACACTCTGCCAAAATAACATCCGCCCACGATGGTGGCAAGGGTCTCTGATACTGAGCCAAATGTCCAATCCAGCTGGCCAAATGGCCAAACAAACTTAACAGTATTAATAGTTGATTACAAGCATTAATCTGCTAAATCGGACAACCGGTATTCCAAAATGACACAGATTTGCTGGCCCAGGTTCTCATATTCTAAATCCACGTTAACATGGTTAATTATTCAATTGAATTTGTGATCCATTTATTGTTCGTCAAGATATAGTAAAAGCTCACATTCTGGGTCGAACAGATGACAATATAGTCTAATATTGTTTCGTGTATTGCCACTGAAAGTGCATGTGAAAGTGTCATTGGGAAAATTCTAGTCTGGAAACCAACCTGCCATTATCAAGATTATAAGACACAATAGTAAATTCGAATAAAATATACAATATATTGATTTTACGTTTATTCATCCGTATGATATGTATTCATCATGAGTCCTGGTGAGTATGGTTTTCATTTCACTCAAGGTGGAATTTCCTTATAATGGGAAATAAAATACACCATTTGACGTGCCACTGTGGGCTGTTTATTGTTATCAAGGCCTTCACTCACTTCGGCAGACTGCCAGCAGATCAGATTAGTTGAATTTAATAACACCCACTGCACCCATGTCAGGAGAACGTAATGTGCCAGGCGATCCCATTTGTATAGCATTTGTACAATGTTGGACCAACGTCGAAGACGTTGGGCCGACATTGTACAAATGTTATAAAAATGTTTTGTTTCCTGGGATGTTCGGATTCCGTTATGCTTGTTATACTAGATTGCGCTGAAAATTAACCACACCCCATTTTCGTGTCCTTTCTAATTTGGGAGATTTTCTCAGCGGTGACCTCACTCTGCGCTGATTCCAAGGTCGGAATTCTAAAGACCCGCGCCTGACCACGACAGGTACTGTCACAGTGAGGTAATTTTGGCGTTCCGATCAGGTGGACATTCAGCCGTCCTTGAATATACAATACGTTCGATGGTGAAGATGGACCAACGCATGACCGATGTGGACCGACAGACGGCTTATTTGAACACTAATATGTCACTAACCCCCCCCCCCCCCTGATTTGACATTGACATAAATCGGTATGTGGCGCCATGTGCACCCAGAAGAGACCTTGATTGAGTTGGGTGAAAAGGCCGAAGCCGGGATCTGCTGTCGAACGAATGTTATTGTTGTTGATATTTCATTGACATGTGAACATGTCTCGTAAGTAGGGCTCAATCATGTAAGAATTTCCAGGTCCTAATAATTATTGAAACTCGCTATTCAGTGAGCTATACAATCTGAGCTTACTTCTAATATCTAGAAGCAATATCAGAAACTAAACAAGTAATATCGGTAGTTTTCAAGTCCTAGGGACAAGTTCTCAAAATATCACGGGCCATAAAATTTGTTTATCGTACTGCTACATTCATCTCCACCACGACCGTATTATACGTCTTTTACTTTTACTTTGGTACAATTTTTATGCAACAATGAGCTAATGAAAATGAAATGAATGGAGTTTTAGGCCACCTCTGTTTACATATAGGCTAAACTGGGCCAGGAGAACCTCCTGAGTCCTGAGTATAGTGAGATAAATGAGATGACACTGCCCTCCAGACACAGAATTCGAAATTTGTGCCCTGGCGGTGTGAGTCCAAGCACGCTACTTCTCGGTCACGGAGGCTCTCCACATTATTCAATTTTTACGAGTGAGCGGGGAAGAAACATTTTGTTTATTTAAAACTTGAAGGCTAGAGTGGGGTTCGAACCCGCGATCTTCGCCTTTTCAAGCAGGCAGCTGTAACCACTGCACCAGGGCCCCCGCCCTACCAACGACCAACTTGGCAGTCGGGTTTATTATATCATAAGAAAGAACAGTCTTTGAAGAGAACAGGCTTTCTAAACAGCCCCGGCAAAGCTTCTGTGCGTTCTCCAAAACACTTCCCATTATGTATTTACGCTTTTGAATGGCTACTCTGTGAAGACGATGTTATATAAGTTCCCTCGCCATACTTGATTCCATTAGATTGCTAGGTGAAAATATTACAGGTCAAGGCTATTGAGTTTGAGTTTCACAGAGTTTATGCACCAATCTGCTGTTAAAATGTTTAGCTTTGCATTTGGCAAACTATGTGATTGAGGGTGGCATCAATCAGATATATTGCTAAGCGCAGCTGGGTGCTGATAGATAGGTGTAACCCAGCAAACACAAAACATTTGTATAACCAGGGGTCCCCACAGTACCGGAAATGCCGGCATGCCGACCGGATGAATTTTTACCCAGCAAACACAAAACATTTGTATAACCAGGGATCCCCACAGTACCGGAAATGCCGGCATGCCGACCGGAAGTATTTTTACCCAGCAAACACAAAACATTTGTATAACCAGGGGTCCCCACAGTGCTGACCAGTATGTAATAGGTCACATCCGGCTGTTATCCAGCGGGTATTAGCTAATATTCCCGTCGCCAGTGTCTTACTGTGTTGGTTTAGCGATCAGCGTGTACATGTAAGACAAGATACGTGCTACCATCCCCCCCATCCCCCCCATAATCCCCCCACCTCTGGGCTACCCGTCATGTGCTGCATGTTACATAACATAGATGTAGGCCTACAGCAGCGCTGACAGCTAGTGTAGAAAGTGCTGTCACATGGTGCAGGTCCACCGTGTGCCAATGTCAGTCCAGCGCTAACAGCGCTGAGCCGGCATTGGCGCGACGCTGGCGGACAGGCCAACACTTCTAGCGTTGCCAGTCACCACGACACGTTCGACCACTCACCAAAGTTCACCGCGTTGGTGAGTGAGTGATACCAACTCACAAACCTTGTCAGGCATACACAACAACACTTATCAATAACAGAATAATAACTCACCAAAAACCCATAAAACATAAATAAAACATGCATAGGCCTACACTCAAATACACAACTCACAAACCATCAAATCAACAAGACAAAGTAACAGACAGACAATTCAGAACATACTGTAAGAAAAACAGCGCTTCGCTCATTAATATTATTCAAAACAACCACACGTCAATGTACAGCAATCAGGTCACACACCCCGGCCCAATTCTGGATTAATATTGGGTCAGCGTCAGCGACGCTGGGCCAACAATATCCCAGCATTGGGTCAATGCCTTGTGTCTGCTTGTTTTCAACAACATCAGCCTGTTTAATGTTGCTACACAGATAAGAGGGTAGTTAACATTACCAAATACCGTTGGAAAATGTGAATTTGAAATAGAGACATAATATGTATCTGTTTTATAATATTATATAAAAATATAATTTTATAATATTATATAATTATATAATTTTTATATAGTATTCGCCCGTGAGCCGTCCATCACGTAATGAGGGCATCTTCACAATTCGTTGTGATATTTGTATCTGTACTACACTTAAAAATAGGAATCCTTAGAGAAAAATACAGTATTTATTAGAGCATACACAGAGTGCCTTTAAATAAAGATGTCCAATCAATCAATTCAATTAATTATAAAATTTCTAACGCGTCTAAATAATCGGATTCAGAACTCAGATGTTCTCTGTATATTGAATTAATGCAAGAAAGTATTTCTGCAAAAATACGGTGTTTATTTAGTGCTTAATAGCAGTTCTGTAAATGAAAATTGGATTATCAATATTCAAAAGCCTGCATTATCTGTCCATTTATTTTAAATATTTATTCACACTGATATGTATTTAAAATATTACATATATAATAAATTTTAAACCGAGCGGTGATTTTTTCTTATCCACATTAAGAAAATATCGCCCAAAAATTGTTCCTTACATAAAAGTTGTTTTCTCTAGCAGTAATGTAGTTATAGAGATGGGAGTTGATGCGGCACAAGTGCGGGTGACAGTTGGTAGACAGGTTGGAGCTGGCTGCCAGAGCTCATGAAGGCTTCAACAAAACTCATACAGTTAATTCAAGAAGACACCCTCAAGACATGTCTACAAAGACTCCGTTGTGCGAGCCTGTGACAATACCGCCTCGTTCTATATGCCAAGTTTTGTTTCTTCACACGTCGACGTGGTGCATTGGAGGTCTATCCACGTCCATCATATACTGCCGTGCAAAGTCAAACAACAGTAACTGCTTACTTTAAAAGTAAGCAGTTACTGTTGTTTGTCTTTTCAGAACGGCAAAGACAAGGAGATGTTTGTTCTAATGCCACGGCCTTATAACAACCTGAGCGTTTTACTGACTGTTTTACCTACTATTCAAAAAATGGTGTTGAATGAAATTAATTTAACCCTACTGTACACTATACAAAGAAAAAAGTTCTTGGCAATAACAAAAATAGTATATAAAATATTTCTATGCCGATATAAATGTCATCGTTTTCCAAGAAATGCGAACCAAAACATCCCTATTGTGAAACTTTTACTTTTTAAAGAAAATGCACAAATCATAGTATGTAGCTTTCGGTCAGCGTGATGTGAAACACATCGATATTTAAAAAATAGTATCAATCCGCGTTACTATTTGATACACCAAATAATAAATTAATGATGACGTTATGATGGAATGTTCACTCTGATGTGGTTATAAGTTCATATTATCTAATAGTTATAGAAGCCAAGCGTTTATGGCCAACAGTATTTAAATCCACTAACTTTAAGGCTATGCCATCTTGTTTGCACCAAAGATATATATCATATGTTCTAAAATTTATGACGCTATCCATCATCTTGACATTTTATCTCATTCATACTATTAGTTAGCTCCGAGTTACTTTGGAAAACGTGTGATTGTCTGTGTAATATAAACAAATATATACGGGTTGAATGTCACGAGTGAAAATGATTTGTTTTTTCTGAGACAACTTTATAACACATATAACTTTCGCTATGTGGATACTTTTAAAAAATATGCATTTTTGCAAATATTGGAACGACGATCAAGTCAACAAGAGATCCGCCTAGAATGTATGTACGTCATAGAATAATAACCAGTACCACTGGACGACACATCAGTATATAACCCCCCAGAAGGAGGATACTCAGCTCTGCACTAGATGTGTCTGAAACACGTAGCACCAGGTGACCCCGCGATGGCGACTCAAGATAATAATTCTCGGCAAATCCAAACAGCAGCAACAACTCACATGGAAAGCAATCAGTTACAGCCTTCTGGTTTTGTACGGCAGAACATTCTCCTCATACGTAAATCTGACCTCGAAACTACCGCAAACCAGCGGCCCACCGGAGGCCCATCGGCGCCGATGAGCCGCCGATGGGCCGCCGCCCAGAAGTGATTTAAATCCGGCGGAGCAGCGTGGCGTATAATGCCTGGTTTGCATGTGATGGCACTTTCAGGAGCACCAGCTCACACGGGCTGGCAATGATGCTCAACCAATGTGGGTGTTAGCAACTTTAATTAATTATATTAAATAAACACTTATTTCTCGTGTTTGTACTGTACCCGTTCATTTCAAAGCTCTAATTAAGGCTAGTCCCTACTTAGAAAAATAATTGTATTTGCTCATTGTCATTAAAATTATAAAAAAATATTGTTGTTTCTGCCCAGATTACTCTCGTCAATTGCGTAGTGTTTTTAATCAAAATCTAAAATACATTTTATGCATCGCACAAATCCTTATCACCGCCTGGAAATATGCATCTCACATGATTGTGCCACCATCCAATCAATACAGGTAGTTACAACATAGTTTTCTCTGTGCATGGATGGCAAATAATGCATTGTCATCACGGGCTGGGTTTTTATGATGATATACAAATACATAATGACGTGATATATAGGCTAGGGCTCATTATCATTCAAACACCTAACCTAAGCAGAAACAGTTGCAATCAGTAATGAATACCCCTTTTTGTCAAAGCTCAGTAGAAAAACAACAGTAATAAATGTTTTCTGATTCTATAGTATAGATCGTGGTAGTGAGAGACAGGGCCCGTATTCTCGTACAAGTTACGATATATCGGTAGGCTTCTGATTGGTCGAGATGGCCATCTCGACCAATCAGAAGCCTACGATATATCGTAACTTGTACGAGAATACGGGCCCTGGTCTTCAAGTGGGTCCAATTATTTAGGCTGACGCGCACAGACGTTAAGGCATGGTGATATTATAGGCTCTGAACACATATATCGTTGAACGATTCACATCACCAATGAACTCCCAATAGTATGATACAACTTGGTGGAAGAACAGGATAAAGTGTTCACCAAACAGCCATATTGTTTTCTAGACGCTACAATCTGAAACACTAAGGAAAGAGGTACCGTAACGTACCGTAACATGTAACTTTCGCTATGTGGATAACGGTACCTCTTTCCTTAGTGTTCCAGATCGGCCGTGGCCGTAAGTCATCGTCTGTCGACCGAGCTTCATCAGCCAAATGTTGTTTTAATGCTGGTCACGCTGTACCAACATTTAAATAAATTGTGTTCACGTATATTGCTGGCTGCAGAAGTGTATATGAAGATACAGATGTCATAAACAAAGTTCAGCTTCTAAACAAAGCTCAGTGAAGTGGAGAAGGAGGCCGAGCTCGGTGCTTTGCTGTCAGTGGGGAACACAACACTTCTAATTATGGCCTTTGTTTCCAGTCCAAATAACAACATAGTTTAAGTTTCCGATCACAATAGCAACCTTCTATTTTCTGTGGGATATAGCAGGTCTAATATTATGTTTTGCTCGTCTGCTGTTTTTTCTGTGAGTTCCATTCAACACTCCCTCCAGCCTCTCATTAATTCGTCCAATTGAAATGTTAAAAAGTAAATGCCACTTTGCAAAGCAAGTCTAGTAACGGTTGATTGTCTATTTTCGTTTTTATTTAATGTTTTAGAAATGATAAGAATTCATTGCGGATTCTAGTCGAGCATCTCCACACTGCTAGTTAACGATAAACAGAAAAAGAAAAACTTGTATGAACTAATTAGCCAATATGACTGTATAATTGTTATTAATTGGACCAAAGTAGCAAAGACAACAGACAATGCCAAATCACAGAAATAACATTGCTGGACTGTGCATCACAATCAATTTGGTCAACAAATCAGGTTTTAAACACATGTTGACATGGTTTGGTTGAAAAATAGACCTATTACACGGTTATATTTATTTGATTGTAGGTATGTAAAATGTATTTTTACAACATAGGAATACCACAAATCTGAGCATTTACGAGCAGCCTAGCTCTATCCGCTCACAAATCTGATAAAGGTACAAAGTATGCTGGTATACATCTTGCCGCATCAGATCTGACAGTCAGACCACTGGTAGCAGAAAACTGTATATATGAAGATGGCTGGTATAGCGGTTGTCTACTTTTAATGTGTGTCGATAGCTAGTCATCATGTAATATAATAAAAAGTCACCTATCTGAGTGTTACGATGATAGGATGATGTGATGATATCGATGTGCCCCAAAACTAGTCACTTTTAAATAGCATCTGTCACCTTCAGCGACTAATCGTTACAGCTTCGACGAACTAAATCAAAACGGCAGTAATTGTTTACTTGAGAAGTAAACAGTTCCTGCTGTTTGTCACTGTATATCAATTTTATCCTGCGCTGCGCGTTTCGTGCAGTTAAATGTTAAATTGCCTGACTGATTCCAATTCACGATTACACATAGTAAATAGGTAGAGGAGCAACTGCGTCAGAACATTCTAATCTAAGTTGATTCAAAATGTAGAGATGTAATTAAAACAGTTTTACACGTCTTTTTCAAATCAATTTATTTTCAGCAACTGTTTTCATTATATATATATTGTATTATTTAAGTCAGCCCCAGCTTATTTAATACAAAAACTAACGAACAAATTATCAGCTATTCGTTTGCACGTGTGGTTACAATAATTAGCGTGAACATTCTCTTGATACAAGGTGCTTGTAAATCATTGCGCGGCGCGTACAATAATTAGACGACTGTCTTCAAGGTCAAAGGAGAAAACACGTTTAGCGTTGGTTTAACACTGGGTAACCGTCTGAGAAGTTGGCCAAGTATCAAACCAAAGTTAGGTGAAAATATCTGTATGAAAGTTATTGTTGGCTTACCTTCATGGCCAGTTGGCGCTGTTGGAACAGCGGTGGTGACTGTCGGCGCTGGTGAAGTTGGAACGGGTGGACTTGGTGGCGGTGAGAGGCCTTGGTATGAGGTGTTCAATGAGTCCTGTTGGCATGTGATCCTGCACGGAGCCAGGACTCTGCACTCCTGTCCTGGCTGGCTGCAGGGCATGGTGTAGCTGTGGTGGTGCACGCACACCAGCACCAGGCTGGACTGTCCACTACGGAGGCAGCTGTAGCAGATCCCGGATCGCTCCCCGCATCTATGGTGGTCCTTGACGGGAGTCCACCTCAGAGCTCCACCCTGCACCTCCCAAGTCAGCAGCAGCACCAACATCGACAGGGCCACGTATCCGCTGGTGAGGTCCATGCCGCGCGAGTCACAACACATTATTCTCTCCGAAGAAATTTCTGTTTCTGAAATGAGAACAACAAGCTGTTCAGGGAACACTACATAACGATGTTGGAACAGATGCTGAGGTTCGTCTTGAACACTGGGTACACACTATTCCACAATATCGATGTGTAATCACTTCATATTATTTTTCTAAACGGTTAGATTAAATTCTCACAGTTAAATTCCAAAGTGTCTTCTTTGCATTAATCTCCTCCACAGAGATGTAGTGTTGTATTTTGACGGAAGGACATGCGTAAACAAGTTTTCGCTGCGTCCAAGTTCTCTTAAATAAAGTTGCAGAGGGGGCTGGCCCGTTATTATGCACATCTTGACGGAGGCTGACCCGCCACCTAGCGCGCTTATAACGTTACAACTGGTAAACAAGTTGAAGGTGGGGGGGGGGAGTGATATGTGTGACAGCAACGTCACAGGGCGTGATGGTCAGAGAACATGGTTGGCAGTGAGTTGGCGCATTGCTGGGCCGTATAGCCCAGCATGGCGCCAACTCTCTGCCAACCTTATTGTTTACTCTCCAGACGTCACAACATCAGAATATTTCTCTCGCTTCCGTTGTGGGATCCAAAAATGGCGCATTGAGGCCAACACTTCCAGTTTGTCGTGTAATTTATATAAAATAATACACTGATTTGCAAAGACTCAAACGGTTCATCCGTCGTTATATATGTTATTTATCGAGAAGATAATCTTATTAGACACATGTGTACTATTCGCCAAGCGCGCTTCATCTGACAGTATTTATTCTGAGACGTCAAATGGTAATGAAGTCGACTTTTACAGTAGGCTATTTATACAGTGCTCCTCATACCTTCCATGCTCATACCTCTCCTATCACTCATAGCTCGGGTCCGCGATTAGTCGACTCAGGCCAGAAGTATTCACTAAGTGGTTCATCTATTCTCATAATTGATCGCATTTGTCTGGTGTGTCCGTCAGAACTGGACTTAAGATTTTATGGGTGATCAAGGCGTCATTATGAATGACACCTTGATGTTCAACACTAATGTTTATTGTGCTCCCCAGCCCTTCAGAATTCATTCCATTTCACTTTGTTCCGTTTGAGTGGTAGTAAATCTATATACATACATAGGTTACAATATATATCAACTGATTGTTGTTTGTTACCATAATTTCGAAATGACCTGTGCTTTTAACCTGTGATCTTATATGTACATATATATATATATATGTTTATAACAAATAAGTCAGAAATGACTTTCAATTATAGCAATAAAAAATAATATATGTCTTTTTATATTGTCATTATGCTGTCTGTATTATTTTTATTTTATTTAGCATGTACATTTTACTGTCATTATACTAATTCACTCTTTGCCTGCTGATCACGACAAAAATATTTTTTTATACATTTTATTATCCAATTAAATCACTGCTTTTGGGAATAAAATAACTGTTTAAACATCAAGATTTTTTAATGTTTGCTCTCAAATTAAACATAGGCAATATGGCTAATTTTCACCCACATGAAACGAACATTTCCACCCACTTGAAGTTGTGGATCGCGGTAGCGAGACACAACTTCAAGTGCGTGAAAATTTGAATAAATTGACTTAGCATAATAAGGGCTAATTAACATGATTACTGGAGCGGTGGCTAGACTGACCTGAATAAAAATTCCCATAGGTGCGGCCAAAAGTTAACTGCCAATTCACGTGATGTCATAATTAAACATGTTAAACGAGTACATTAATCAGAGACTATTCCGCCGTAACTTATCTGGCTAAGCGTCCTTCTGTATAGTTAACCACCGAGGCGCTAAATTATAGAATTCAAATTTTCACCCACTTGAAGTTGTGTCTCGCTACCGCGATCCACAACTTCAAGTGGGTAAAAATGATCGTTTCATTTGAGACCGAACATTTGCAAATTTTGATGTTTAAGCACATATTTCATTCCCAATGACGTGATTTAATCTCATAATAAAACAGACTAGCGACGACTATTATAGTTGCACTTGGAGCTCCAAGGGCTTTGTAATAAATCTCCCTGAAATGGCTTTGATTGGCTTTAAGTCAAGTACAACCTCACAGTGCTGAATCATGTTCTCGACAATTGTCCCTGTTTTCTTGGTCTTTAAATCAAAGCCGCATGGCATTAAATACTTCAATTAGCATGCATGGCTAATATCGGCATTGCCTCTAATTTTTCAGATTTTTTGTAATTTAGCGCTTCAAGGGTTAATACAGCGCCCAATACACTCGCGTTAAGTGATAAATCTATGTACAGTATCGTCCCTAGCCGCCAAAATATTGTATATAAGTTACACATACAACACGCCGTCTGATGCAGTACAATAAACTAGTAATACTATTATACATCATAATGTTGGACATTTATTTGTCGCAGTGATCTTTCGGTGTAAAACCTAAAAAAGTGATCATCTGATCGATTATTTGCAATTATTTTTGGGATTTTTGGGACTGTGGGTATTAAATGTTTAACCCTTAGAACGTTTAACCCTTATTTTGTATTAACCATGGAGCCCAAAGGGCTCATTTTCAATTTGAAATCATCATAAATGTCTTAGTTAGCTCTTTCCGATTCATTTGAATACCTGTGTTATGGAGCTACGGCCATTACAGATATTTTAATTCTTTCAGCGCTGGGGACCGTCCTTATACGTCAGAATCTGACGTCTACAGACGTCAGATTCTGACGTATAAAGACGGTCCCCGCGCTGAAAGGGTTAATCTCACATCGCTGTCATCTTAATACATTCGGTTAACTTTTAATAATAGGTATACGGTATATACATAGGGTCCTAACAGTTTCTGGCTAGGAAGGAAAATGTGGTACGAAGCCCGTTATATAATAATAGGATGTCAAAGTGCAGGATTTTACTTCAGTACGCGTTTTTTCGACGCTGTGGCCTGATATTTCACCCGCCTGTTCTCCACTTGTCTCATGTTTTCTCTGGTACACATTCTGTGCTGTGCATTCGATAGTTTTTCTTAGCTAACAAATTCAGTACATGGGCTATATTAGAATGTAGTAAGCATTTATTAGGTCAAAGTTTGTTGCATAATCTATGAACATAATGTTCAGATCATGTTTTATCTTTACTTGTCATCTTAGCTGCTGCTGAATAATGGTGGACCTAATATGCATTATGTGTGATAAGTTACACTGTACTTGAAATATAAGTATAATATCTTTCCTGTGGTTAGACTGTTCAAATTACCATGGAGGCCTTTCGCAAATTCTGAAACATTGACGAAAATCCGTCCTGTACTTTAGTAAACAACCGTCAATTTATCGTATTCTTGCTTGGTTGGTATAAGTTCATGCAAAAAACATTTTTGGTTCATCCAACCTTGGCGTGTATCACGCGTCATCTTCTCTCGCAGCGCTTCTTTATCGCCCATGTCATCGCCTCCCCCCCCCCCACCCTGCGACAATTACGAACTTTCGGCCAGCGGACAGCACTGTGCGTGTACAAATGTTAGCACTCGTTTTCCTCAAGGACGAACGCCTAATAACTCACTCCTAATGTCAAATATTGCTTCCTGAAGAATGGCTCTCTCCAGCGTAAAATAATATCTACATACTTGCAGTTTCCCACAAAACACCAACCAGTTAATCCATGCTGATTTAATATTGGGTCAGCGTCGCAAACGGTGGCCCAGTATTAAACCAACATGGATTAATTGGCTCGTGCTCGTATCACACAGTTTGTGTGGGCGATAATCGGTCATTCATGCATTACAAAAACACATATGCTATATTCAAATACAATGTGATAAAATATTCTGAGAAACTTCGTCCGGTTCATAAGACGGCTTTCTTTCGGATTAAAGCCACAAGTAAGCGTGTATCTGTCTGTTGAACAATTATATTGTACATATTGAGAGGTGATTGGACCGCGTGGAGGCTTTAATAAACATTTCAAATAACGTTACCAACATGTAATTATAACGCCGACTACACATTATATTGGATGTTGCTTATTGCAGTTCCCAATCTGGTGAAGTGATGACATCGTATCAAAAGTTGGCAGTCTTGAGTTATCTACTTATTCTCAACGGGCAGCACTGAAATCAACGCTGCTTCAATGGTGGACCAGAGTCGCCGACGTCGTGCTATTATTGATAGGGATAGAGTAAAACTGCCGACATCATCAAACCACCAGGCCAAGGTGCAGCTGGACCTGTGACCGGAAAGACGTCAGGATATCTATCACCTAGATCTATCTGTTGTTGATGTTACCAATCTCAATAAATTTCTCAAAATGTTATGACTATGTGACACTTTATGTATTCATATATAATATACAAGCCCAACTCTATGGAGGTTTCTCTCCGAGAAATGTCAATCTCTTCTATGTGGCTTTCTCTCGCGCGTTTTGGAAATTAAATGAAAATAATATTAGCCCAACGAAATGGCATTAAATATTAACAGTGCCACGGCTAATGAGCTGAAATTGTTGAATTGAATTGAGGGAAAGAGGGCGAAAATAATTTTGGAAATGCGGGAAAAAAACGAAAATGGGTTAAAAGCAGATGATTTGCTAGCTATTCCTGATTTGTCAACGGCGATTAGAAATCTGTTGAAAGAAAATCAAATAATATTTTTGCCATTTGATGTTGATCGTGAGGTTGTACCTAGATTAGGATTGCTCCAAGATAAAATAGAAGAGGGTGGGCCTAATAACCAACTGGTATACCAGGCTATGCCTCTATTAGGACTGCCACAAGACGTATTGGAAATTGAAGCAACTGGGTTTGAACCCCAGCAGTTACATGTGAATGTCTTGGACTCAGTGACAGTTGATGAAGGGTTAGCTAATGTAATTGAAAGATTAAAAGCTGTACTAAAAAGCAAAAAAGAGTCTGATATTTGATTGAATAAGTTGGAATCAAAATTATTACCTCATGGGGTAGATGTATTGAAAAATCTGGATAACAGAATTGAAACATTGGAAGCAAATGATTCCACTGCCGCTGGTGCTGTTTCCAAAAGCCTGTCAAACATTGAAGAGAGATTGATAATTTTGGAACCAAAATCAAAATTAGAGCCCCTGATTCTGAATGAAAAACTTAACCAGAGATTAGTAAATTTGGAAACTAATTACCAAAATTCTGTTGGGCCGGAAATACTTCACAATCTGTTTGAAAGATTGGAGGTGGTAGCAAATAGGCCGGCACAAGTTAGTTCAGATATCTTGACTAACGCAACAAAAAGACTGACAGAGTTGGAAAACAAGTCAGCAGAATCATTTGTCGAAAATAAGCTGAGATTTTATGAAAAATCGGATAGTGTTCAGGGTGATTTACAGTCTGCACCCAATGCACCAAACCCCACACCCCCAAACCTACAGAATGTAGCCCACATGTGGCAAGGCAAATCGGCTCCTCAACAAACTGAGAAAAAACTGATTGGTAATCAAAAAGACAGACATGGCAATCACAGTGAATTTTTTGAGGATAATCATGATCCTCGGATTCGCGGTGATTGTTATGTCGAGTCTCGTAAACTGATTGAGGAACCAAAAAACAGATATGGCGATCACAGTGAAATTTTTGAGGATTATCATGATCTTCGAGGTCATGGTGTTCGTTATGTCGAGTCTCATAGGCCTGCATATAAATCATCCAGATGGAGACGTGACAGAAGCCCCTACAAACCCGATCACCGGGACCACCACCAGTTTGAGGATGATTACGATCTTCGACGTGATGTTGGTCACAAACTTGACAGGTCCCCTTGCATGTATGGCGACAAGTATGATCCCCATGATGGTAGTGTCTCCAGCCGGCCCCCACCTTATAATTGCAGACATCTGACAGAGCATAATGACGCTGTTGAGAATTACCCGTGTGGGAGGGGTCCCCCTTCACCAAAAATGCCTACGTTTAATGGGAATTCGCAAGATGACTGGGTGGCATATCACGTTCAATTCGAACGTATTGCAAAAACTTAAAGGTGGGATGTGGAGACTAAACTGGAAAAGCTGATAGAGTCCCTCAGGGGAAAAGCGGCTAGCTATTTTGGCAGATTGCCAGAATTAGACCGTGAGAATTATGCAATTTTGACAACTGTCCTATTAGATCGCTACGGCCGCAAAGATCCTCCCAGCACTTTAAGATTGCAATTGTAGTTTATTAAACAGACGGTTGAGGAGGACTTAGAGGCTTTTGCGGAAAGGGTACAGCAACTAGCCCATGATGTTTTTCCTCAAGCAACTGTGCAGACAGTGAAAGATGCTGCAATTGATGCTTTCCTTCGTGGCTGCAAGGAAAAAGCGGCGTCACTTGCAGCTATGAATCGCACCCCTCATAGTCTGTCTGAGGCCATATCCGTAGTGAAGAGGAGTTTTCACAATCAGAAGGCAGTTTATGGGGAATCCAGTAAAGGAATCCAATAGTCCAGCAAAGTGTCAAATAAATAGTAATGGGCGTGCCAGTAATATACCCATAAACATATGTGCAGTAAGTTAATTATTTTCCAGCCAAAATCGACAGGAACATACCCACAGATACATGGTTTTAAAAGTTAAGTTAATTATTTCCCAGCCAAAATGTATAGAGATATTCCCAAAGAGACTTTAAGAGCAAAATGATTATATGTGACTGCCTTTAAATTTAATTCGGGGTTGAGACATTCTGGTAGATCCTCGGGGTTTCAGAACCTTTAGCTTTCGGTTTAGACTTCTTGGTAGATCACTTGATTATTTGTTCATGTTTTAAGTCTTCCTTAAAATACATAGTGGTCTGATGGGGGAAATATAATAAAATGTGTCTGGTAAATGATTTAGTTTAGCCATAGGTAGCCCCAGCCGCATTGCGGCGCTGCGACAATGATCTGACTTCAGATGAATTGTTCAGAGACACGCCCGGTTTATGCGGGCATACTGGTAGTCTGGTTGAACACGCGCGGGCCTCCTGGCACTGTGGCGTGGTCCGTTGTTGTTCTACTGTGTCAGGCGTTGGCCCAACACGAAAACAGCGGTGGGTCGATGTGGTTCCTGTTGTGTTGGCTGCGTGGGCTTCGTCCTATACCATTCAGTAACCAGTGGTAACCACTCGTCTTTGTCATGTTAGATGGGGGCTATATCAACCTATGGTATATGCAAAGTCGGCCCAGCATTGTACCAATCATGAATCACCATTCCTGTTGATAGTTGTAACGGTGTTGTCTACAGTACTGGAATAACGATTTACGAAATTAATTACTGAAGCCTAAAAGTTTCTAGAGACTTATGCCAGATGTTAGACAAAATAAGTGAATTGTGCCTGCATGTAACAGTAAATCATCTTCCACATGCTTCGTGGTTGCCAAAAGTAGGCCCTACTTGTTCTCTTTTGTATTAGGGTATTTTTAGGTGACATTCCGTATTAATGTCTCTCAGTTTGAATATTAATATGTTTCATGGTCACAGACTCTTGAATTTTGACATAAATTGTTTGCTGGTATAACTCTTTGTGTTTAGCTAATAGCCTATTATTACCATATAATACAGCAGACCTCCTGAGACTGTGGCGTGGTCCATTGTTGCTCTACTGTGTCAGACGTTGGTCCAACACGAAAACAACAGTGGGTCGATGTAGTTCTTGTTGTGTTAGCTGCGTCAGCTTCCTTCTATAGAGATAACATTCAGTATTACTGAATGATATCTCTGGTTCAGTTCTTGCCGTGGTAGATAGGGGCTACATCAGCCTATGCAACGTTTGCCCAGCATTGGGCCAACCATGAATCAACATTCCTGTCAATAGTTGTATTAGGGTTGTATACTGGGATAACAATTTACAAATTACTGTAAATGTTTCTAGAATCCTGCCATTTATATATGTGCTTACCCTTACATGCATTCAGGTTTATTACAATCTATGGCGCCTATTGCTGCGGATTTATTCATGATTAACCATATCTATGTGATTAACTAAGCACTGGCCTATATATTTAGTTAGTCAGATTGCACTTCCTCGTGGGAGGGTATCACTTGTGGCGCCTAGCTATCCGGGTAGCCTCACCCATGACACAGTGCATTTGGTATTCATGTCTATGGTGCCTAGTGCTGCAGATTTAGTTAGTGAGGTTGCACTTACCACCATGGATCTAGTTAGCCAGGTTTGACTTCTTCAGAGAAAGGTTACTTCTGTGTCGCCTAGCGCTGTGGATAGCCTTGCTCTGGGGATAGCCTTACTCATTACATAATGCACTTGGAATTACCATCTGTGGCGCCTACGCTACAAATTAAGTTAGTCAGGCTGCACTTACCACCATGGATCTAGTTAGCCAGGTTTGACTTCCTCAGAGAAAGGTTACATCTGTGACGCCGTGCGCTGTGGATAGCCTTGCTCTGGGGATAGCCTTACCCATTACATAACGCACTTAGGATTACCATCGGTGGCGCTAGCGCTGCGGATTTAGATGGTCAGGTTGCACTTAGCACTACAGATCCAGCTAACCATGCTTTACTTTCCCATGGAAAAGGATCATCTGTGGCGCCTATAGCGCTGTGGATGTTACTAGTCATGTCTCAATGCATTACGCCATGTAAATTTAAGTAGTCCGGTTTCACTTTCTCCTGGGAAGGTTCCACCTAAGTTGGCCATCCCCGCATGTAACCTTGCTGAAGACGCAATATCAGTTAGCCAGGTTTTGCTGGTGACAAGTTCTCGCGTCCCCTATGGTGTCTAACAGTATATTGCTGATGGTGATGTTATAAGCACTATGAAGTCAGAGGCTAGCTCTTCTTCACTTGAGCAAGCTTAATAAGTGTAGAAGTGGTTACGTACATGTGCCCTGGTTGCGGTGGTGGATTTCCCTTACCTTAAAAGCACTCCCTATAGATAATCACATTCCCTTTTACACCAATCGTGTTCTGGGGAGTTGGGAACTTGAGAAGGTACGTAAGGTTTCAACATGTTCAACCAAGCTGTACCTTCCTGCATTTCTAAAAACCATAAACCATTGAGAGATCATTTTCATGGTGCCGTGCCATGTGTGCGTTACTGCATATGATTTTATCTAGTTTAAGTACATACAGCCTCCCTGACGTACTCACACATATGCAGTGGTGAATGGAGTGTAGGCCTATGTGGAGAAGGAACCCCTTTTGATTTGAAGGAACCCCCTTTTGCATGATGTTATTTTACACCTTTTTAATTATGTACACTGGAAAGTATTTTAGTATTAATCAGGCTTAAAAAGTAGCTCCCTGTTAAATTTAAGAGCTATGAGAAGTCACCCCTTCCATCTAGATAAGTTCCTTCACCATACCTCTCGTTCACACCTGTTATCAGGGACACAGGGCTACTGTGGGTTACTCCCTCTCCCTGACATAACTGACTACACCCTAACATCTTACTGAAGATTTCTGATTCTGTAGCCCGCATTAAGCAGAGGTTTGCCTTTCCCTAAAGGCTATGGTCCTAGAAATTGTATGGCGGGTTACCAGATTACGTGAGAGTGTTATGCTTTACCATGTTAGGCAGTGTACATATAGGCCAACATGGAGACAACATAGTTGTGGCCGTATTTCTGAACGCCGCTGCGACTTGTGTTGACCTGTTGATGGCAGATATGTTTCTGTCTATGTTTTACCATAGGTTACCATTACCTTTAGTTTATCAAGTTAAGCAGTCTGTGCATACATAGCGACAAGATAGTTGTGGCCGAATTCTTAGCGCCGCTGCGACTGTGTTGACCTGTTTATGTGCAGATATGTTTAACTCGTAGACTGCAATAATCTTTTTGCAGTTTTGTTTATGTGCAGATATGCTTAGTTTGTTCATGTAGGCCCTATCTGTAGATAGATTAATGCCTATATGAATACCACTTTATTTAGGGCTGGTACACTTGTGGCCGTTATCAAAACGCCGCTGCGGTTGTATCCTCCTATATTGTGCACTTTAACATTTGGTGTTGGGTTGACTTGGCACTACCAGACTGTATTTTACCGTTATCATTCATGCCATTAACTTTAGTTAAGTTTTATTGATGACACAATAATTAACAAGTATGATGGGTATATAACCTAACTCCTCCGTTAACCCCATCGCAGTTCTGGTTTACTACCCTTACACCCGTTAAGCATGTTAAGTGCCACCCTTCCTATTCACCCTCCCTCCATTCTTCCAAAAAGAATATTACAGGGAAGAATGTAGTGAAGATCAGAAGTCGTCTATCATCCTTGGCGTTTCATACATCATGTGACGTCATGACAGCATTACAAGAACTGATCCCATTCGAGCAGAGACACCACAAGCATCAACAAGTACAACTTTAAGACCAGATATTAATCAGGTTAGAAACTTACGTTTGTGCACTGACCAGTAAGGTCCAAGAAAGTAGGCATCCAGCAGACTTTTACCACAGTATTATAGTGAAGTTATTTTATAGGTGTCTCAGCCAAAGCCTCTATGACTGCACTGACTGCCAGTTAAAGCTAGTATTACCTTCTAACCCTATTATCATATCGCAGCGGGTTATTAAATTTTAGGAATCATCAGAAGACATTTGAGCTGTTAGATGCGACTTTTCATATTTTGTGGTTGTTTCACTTAGTTTGAATAGACTATACCGGCGCTGCCGACTATTTAGCGGCATTGGTGATCGCCAATTTGTGAAATTTCGCAAAAGTTTCCCCAGGCTCGGGAAATAGTCACCAGGCTCGCCAAATAGTCACCAGCTTGTGGCAAACTATTCGCCGGCTCCCAAAATGTACGTCAACTGTTCGCCACTGTAGTACAAGTTGTCGCCTAAAACCTGAAACTGGCGAACAGTTGGATAATATTAGGAAATTAATTGAAGAATTAGGCGAATAGCTTGCCAAAAATTGGGGAACGTTTCGTAACTCTTTCCACGTGATACTGTTTGGATTTTCGCTAATTTCTGATTTTGGGAGTTTTCACAAGATTTATTTAGAATTCGTGAAGCTTTTGTTTTCTTCAGTTGCGCTATTATTAATTTTTGCGAGATTCTTGAATTCGCGAATTTGTCCTCGCGCAATTTGCGTAAAATTCAAAACTCGCGAATATCTCAAAACAATCAATATGATCGCCAAATGATCGCAGAATTCGTCACATATTCGCCGATTCTGTTCATTTTTTCGTCACCAAATTGTCGCGAATTTGTCGTCAACTATTCGCGTCATACATTTACACCAAATGCTTTCAATCTGCGAACAGTCGGTCACACTTGTCACCGATTGTTCGCCAATTGTTGTCCGTTCGGTGAGATCGCAACTTTACCTATGCATTATACCAGAATCCAAATCAGTTTATAAATTAGTTTATAAAAACACACCTTTTCACATTAGGGCCTGTCACTTTAATACTCACAGTGCGCGGATTGACTTTAGACGTCACAATCTAACGTCTTTAGATATAGTAGAGTGAAAAAACTTTCATGACCACTTTCTGGATAAGATGTTTTGATGATTGAATTGACCTCCTTGAACCTCCTTGAAAATTTGTCCCTCGCAAAAATCCCGGCATTTTTTTCTAGAGGCGTAAATCCAAAATGGCCGCTCTCGCCATTATGCAAAAATAACTTTTGGCATATAAAAGCTATAAATATGAATAAATACACTTTGTTTCGATAATTCGACCACAAGGAATCCGTTTCTAACATCAGTTTGGTAGTAAAACACATTTCTGACCAAAAAATCCAAGATGGCTGATAAATTTGGATAGGAAATCCATTTTTTTAAGCGAAACAGAATTTGAATGCAACAGTTAATATGCCTATAGATCAATGCATAGCTCTAAATAACAATCACAAATGTCACTTTTTTTGTTCCATAATCAGTCTTTCCAGTTTGCATAATAGACCGGACAGACGTAGTAATGACGGACATCTCATTCTGAGACACATACGAGATTTAGTTTTCAGACATGAGTGTTCTGGCAGCACCAGTGTCGATTAGGGCATGGACATGCTCTCCAGCAATATCTATATATATTCGATATAGCGACAGTGCTGCCATTAGTGAAGCCATACCGTTGTATAGCTTGATATGGACAAACATTTGCATAATGGCCTTGACATCAGATAAGAAGCGCAGGATGTGCCTCTGTTCAATCGTATGTCTCTTATTGTGAGGCACATATTCTACTGTTGACAGGAATGAGTCTGTGAGCTTCTCCATAAGCTCCGACTAGCAACTGACCTCATCGGGTGGTTGCGTCCATAGCCATACTTTGCCTAACAGGTCACCATCTGTCGTCATCTGTGCCAAAGAGAAAAACAACTCGACATTTGTGGTTCCTTGTTCCAATCTGCTGATGCGTCGCATCCGTTCTCTAGTCAGGTCGGGGCTCTTGCTACAGACGTCTATCTTCCTAACAGCTCTGTCCAAATTGCTGAATTGGGTTGCCCCAGCGTAGTTGACAACAAACAGTGTTGGCACTGCTCTCCAGTCATGGTTAACGGGATACTCGCATTAGCCATGCTGTACTTCTTTTGGTCTTATATAGATAACCAGTTGTAAGATTGGGGTTCGATCCCAGAGTCTTACATTACACCTGACTGTGTTTTTTTTATTCAGGTCCCCAGTGCCGCAGCAATGGCATGAAGTGACAACAACAGGTCTTTTGTGATATATAATAAGGCATGACTGGTAGGTGGGTTGACAAAGCTAACTCTCCTGTTCACGGCTAGACGTTCTTGCTAGTACACACTGTGCTTAATTCTGCTTCACCGTCCAGTCATATTGCTTTTAATAACTTAAAATCTGAGTACAGATACAATTCATTTGCAGTGATGCTAGTACGGGTATGAGTACCAGGGCGTCCATGTTTTAAATATTCTCCAAAGGTAATTTGCTTGTCACCTAGCTCAGCGTGGGGTCTATGATTTTTGATGATCACGACAGGTGGATAGTTCTCGCTGGTCTGGGTCTGTCATAAACAAGACAAACATTGGCCATTTATCGCCAGTCGCAATGGCGCTCTGGTTGCATAAATGTCCTGTTTGTCTTGTCATATGTTAGTTTTAACAACATGTTTACAACCTTGTATTATATTGTTTACAAACAGCTAGAATTAGTGGCTTGCGTAAGCTCTTGGTTTGTTTGAACATCTGTCGGACCTAAGTGTGCACTTAGAATCTGGTTAGCCCTAACTGAGCATTTATAATTTGACTTGTATCTTTTATATGCATTTGATCCCAAACTTGTATTTTACATTTTTTATACTAGTAACTAATATATGAATTCATTGATACAATCCTGGATTCTACATATATTCGTCAGCATTTGATGATTCAAAATTCAATGTGACAGGCGATTCAGATTTGTGAACATATACTCAATAATTTTTAAATAATTTTGTAACTTTTTCCTAACTAAGAAAGTCACTTTACAGATTTTTTTTTATTTACAAAGGGTTTGGGGTTATACTTTTATTTGGTTTTATCCAATAAATATATAGGGTTTTTAGAATACCCGTCTCCTCGTTTTACATTTAGGTGTAGGCCTATGTATGACATATACTTTGCTAAACTTTTTAATTGGTATTTGCTGTTTAGAGCAAGGAGGTTACTAACTCTTTTCAACTTTTTTTTTAGCAATACAATTATTCAGCTATAGGCATATTAATATTAAATGTTGCATTCATACCTCATGCACCACCAGTATATGCTTACTGTGGTGAGAGCAGGCCAGGTACTAGGACTGGTAGTGGTGTAGGCCTGATATACAAGTCTACATATGAGCTGGTGAACTCTACTAATAACTCTCAATTTGACACATTAGAGCACATGGGTGGGACAGTTCCATCAGCATCTCTAAAGATCGTCATCATTTACTATCCTTGATTGTCATCTCTTCACTTATTCCTCACGGAAATAACATCATATTTTAGCGACCTTACTGTTTCACGAGAAGACTTGCTCATACTTGGTGACTTGATCATACTTTGTTTAACATGTGACTAAACCAACCCACGTACAGGACTGGCAACATGCTGGACTTGGTCATCTCACGTAATGAGAGTTATCTTGTTTGTGACACCGATGTGATTTAAAGCTTTTATCTCTGACCACTTCAGTGTAACTTTTCATTTATCAAAAGCAGCACCGAATCATAATCAGCAAAGATAACAGCTGAGAGACATACGCCATATTTCGAAAGAGATCTTGTAGAAGAATTTGCTGAAATCGATCTACAACATGACGTAAACACTATTTACAACTCATATACGGATGCAGTGAATTACATCATGAACAAGCATTCACCAGTGAAAACTCGGGTGAGGAGGAACAGAGAAAGGCAGCCATGGTTTACTGATCAGATCCATCATGCTGGATAGTTGAGGAAGGCAAATGAGAAGCGCTGTAGGGCGACAGGGCTGGAGGTACATAGGCAGATATATTTGCAGCACAGGTCACAAGTCAACATGATGATCAAAGAAGCTAAGATAAAATTGTATTGTAACAAGCTAACAACTGGTGATCCTAAGACCTGTTTTACCATCTTGAACAGTCTTTTGAAACTATCAGCAAAAAAGTTACCTAGCAATATTAGAATATCGACTTTATGTGATGATTTTGCATCATTCTTTTTGAAAAAGATAATGCTTATAAGGTACAAGATCAGTGCTGTGCAGTCTGTTCTTGATGCCCCTCTGGAATCTGATTTGCCATCGGTTCATTCTCACATGACAGAGCTGAGATTTACTGATGAACAATAACTGATGAACAAGAAAAATCATAACACAGTGCCAAAAGAAGACATGCTCTCTTGAACCTCTGCCAACTGACCTTCTTCAAAATACTATTACTGTCCATCTACCATACTTGGTTAGCATAGTCAATACTAGTTTAAGGGATGGACATTCTCCAAAAAAAAATGAAAACTGCTCTTGTCAAACAGCTGCTTAAAAAGGATGGCATGTATGCTGAAGTCTTAAAAAACTACAAACCAGTGTCAAACATTCCTTTCTTGTGGAAGTGAAGAGACTGGTGGAACATCTAGATCAAAATGAACTTCATGAAAAATACCAGTCTGCTTACAAATCACTACACGGCACTGAAACAGCTCCACTCCATGCCTATAATGACATCACAAGGGCGTTAGACAAAAAACAAGGGAGCAGTGTTTGTAATGGTCGACTTGTCTTCAGCCTTAAAACCATAGATCAGAACCAGCTACTTGACTTTATGGATGTTTGCAGTCAAAGGTAAGGCACTCTCGTGGTTCAGAATTTACCTGAAAAACCATACACAGCAAGTCCAAATTGGCACTTCAACATCAGAGCGTGTACCTTTACACTATTTCACTATTAAGTACCTCAGGGATTGGTGCTTGGTCCTGTGATGGTTACGTTGACCACACCATTGCAACGTATTTTTAAACATCATGGTATTAAGTACTACAAATATGCAGATGACTTGCAGCTGTTTCTTATTTTCCACCCGAACATCCCTGGAGACAGAGAAAGGGCAGCTGCGCAGATGGAGGCATGTGTTCAAGAGATAAGGCAGTGGATGGCATATAGATAATATATATTGACTTCATTTGGTACATCGGTCATCTGGTACCACTATATCAAATTAGAATAATTCCACATTGTTGTGAGAATGAATTATGAGGCCATACGAGTGGATAGTGTACTCTCACTAGCTACATTTATCGACCCCTTGTCATGACATACTCCTCATTGTTTTTGTTTTTGAAAATTGGAAACGACGACCTGTCACCTTATGGTGTATGAAGTCAAAAGTCAGGATGGGGATACTCTCCTAACTACGTTAAATATGTATCAGTATAGTATATGAATTAGCCTTCACGAGATCAATGGTGTTGCATAAAAGGAAATGAGGGAGGGGTGTAGGCTAATCTAGTAGCCTACCGTTTCCTCCATGTATAGGTGTATTATACTTCTTCTGATATAAATATGTTTCACTGGTGTATGCCTTATATCCATTATGATGTCATCAGACCTTACATGTCTTCTCTTTTTTTTATCAGTATGTGGCTTTAGTCTCTTGATGTGATATGATGTCTGAGAGCAATAATTGCTTTATGAAACCACTCTATGCCAATAATAATAATAATAATCATAATAGTTTATTGGTCGTACTCTTGGTACATAGCATATACAAGCAAATAATAAATTTAAATATTATCACAGCAAACAAAATTCAAAATGTCTTTAAACTGTGTGCTATTGAAAAAACTGTGTGAGTGCATATCAATTAAAATATTGTTAATAAATATCGCCTTCTGTTTGTTGGCTAAAGTGTCCTTGTCCCGGTAATGAGAATATACCACCTGCTTCACACATTGTGGTGAAAGGTGAGGCAGGTCTGACTTACCAATCCTATACATGTAACATACAAAATTCAAACTGTTAGACACAGGCGAACCACTACCGTTTGCTGCCAGTCGGCCACATAAAGACATTACATTATTTTTATACATACAGTTGAAAACTTAATGATACGTAAATGTATCTGACCGTCCACAGGCAAATCATTAATTATAAGGTGCAATAAACATGAATGAGTGCGATAAGGCAATTTTACGCCAACTCACAAAAAAATTGTTGGTGAATTTGTGGGATACATCCCATAACTGACAGCCATATAATGACATACATATTGATATAAATATTTTATGTAAACAATTATGAAAGGAAGATAAAAGTACATTAGTTTTTCTATTAAAATCAGCAATACTGACCTCTACACGTTTAGTTGAAATATTAGGCCCTATAACATTACCCAAGTGAATGCTACTATCTGAAGAGGCTATCTGATTATTCATAAAATTAATATTTTTGCTAACGTTATCGCCAACATGTGGAAATACAATATAGTTACTTTTATTAGCATTAACATATTAGCATAATAACTCTTCGGAAAACAACTCACACTCTTAAAAGTCTTGATAATGAATAACGCGTCGGTGCCAGCAAAACTATATCGTCTGCGTAGCCTAATGCACCTACAAATGACTGACCAATATAACAGCCGAAACCACATGATTTAAGTCGAGAGAATAATATATCAATATATAAGGTAAACAATATGGGCGATAACACACCTCCTTGCTTTACACCGTTTGAAGTTTTAAAAGCATCGGATGTTACATCACCCCATTGAACAGTCATCGTCTGTTGTGAGTACATGTTAAATAATAATTTTAATAATGTAGGACATACACCTTTACCAACAAGTATATTAAAAAGTTTAATATGATCTACCCGATCAAAAGCTTTACTAGCATCTAAAAGTACTACGTGTACCTCACTGCCATTTCTGTTATAATAGTTGACTACCTCGTCAAGAACGAATGTACAAGCAGTAGTGTAGCTTTCTGATTTAAAACCGAACTGAAGATCAGAAGACTTTAAAGCCATAGTATGGTTAGCAAGAATAACTTTATCAAGTAATTTACCTAAAATATTACTCATAGCTATCGCTCTATAATTCGAACTATCATTTAGAGACTTTTTCTTATTTTTTGGTATTGGTATCAACTTAGACATGCAAAATTGTGACGGAGAAAAACCGTGACGAAGCATTGCTGTGAGCAGGAGTGACAAATGAACATTTAAATTAGGTGTACCATTAATGAGATGATCAGAGAACATGTCACATGTCCCATCCCGCTTGTTATTATGTAGACCATTAATACCTTTATCTATATCACCTACTGTTATGGTATGTTGGGCTTTACATTTGCCTCCACATGAACAATGAACAGAACATAATCATTTAATTGTGTCTTCATAGACGAACAGTCACCCACTGTGTTAGACACAGAATTATATAAATCATTATATTTATGAGCAAATAAGTCACTTATACCTTTAAAACCTGTAATATTGTCAACATTGTTAGGTATAACATTTTTAAACCCTCTGACTTTTTTCACATGATCCCAGAATTGAGTAGGTTTACATTCATACAAAGATTCTGCCATTTTATTTGCAACAATCCGTTCTCGATCTCTTTTTACTTTTCTGACAGCATAGTGATATTTAGCGCGTGTCGCACTACGTATCTGGGCCACGTGCCCATGACGTGGTGAGCCGTTTACCTTCCACAGCCAATGCCAGAAAATAGCTCAACATGATCAGTCCAACCTGGCACGCGACCTGGACCAGATTTACTCGACTGTGAGCCCCCCTTTAACGGTATAGACTCAGTGCCTGATGTAATACAGCATGATATTATAGCGTCATGATATGCTTGCAAAGACTGGTTGTGTTTGGTACAATTAGTGTCACAACAGTGCAGAGCTTCTATAGGCAATACAATAGAAGGCAGCTGCGAATTCAACTGTTGTTTATATAATTCTAATTGGTTCTCAGTGGCCTTGGCCCAGTCGCAACTTTGAGCGCGCACTGAGTCAAGATCACTGAGAACAACATAATTAACATCAATATCAAGAACAAGCCTAATAGCATTATGGTCTGACAAATTTTGACCATGGTGTAAAGACGTATATTCAGTTATTGCATAAAAAGTGTTATCACTTACCAAAAAATGATCCAATAATGATCTGTCCCCATTTATTTTACTTTCATAAGAAAAAGTAGTAGTACTAACAACACTATTAAAACAACATTTCATATCATCTTCCAACATATACTTTTCTAACATTTTAGTGTTTTTTTATTTTTTTCTCATAAAACTAGTATTAAAATCACCGCCAATTATAACACTGTGAACATCATATTTTTTTACTTATTTCTGACAATTTACTAATCATCTCAGCATAGGTGGCGGCACTATCTGAACTTGTATCATCACATGGCATATATACACAGATAATGAGCAATCTTACCGTACCAGTATCATGGAGGACACAGCACATACGTTTATAGTCACAGGGGATGGGTGTGACTGTACCTACCAAATATTTCTGCCACAAGATACAGCAACCTCCAAATGCTCGACCAACAAGCGGTATAGTTGGATCCATCTCGGACACACCATGCACATTAACATTAGGAATTTCTTTCTCAAACCGACATATATGTTCATCATATTGCAAATGCTCTTGAACAAGAACAAAATGATGGTTATTACTTAAATCATTGACGTATGACATTATACTAGCACCTAGACCGTTACTATTATATGTACAGAGAGAAATGTTCATTGCCATAATTGGAATTATAAATATGAATGTGAATATAAGTGTTCAAGGCGTAAAAAACAGCGCAATGCAATCACCGCTTGGTGCTAGCCTGGTCCCTTCTAGAAGGGAAAAATTGCCTAACTTTAACACCTTCTGGCCACGGAAACTCGTATGTCCAAAGCGAGGATAGCTGTGAAGCTGGCACAGTCAACTTAAATGACTTAAACACAGACTGTTCACTGGAAATGCACACCAGATCCCGAACCTCAAAGTTTCTACCTCTAATTCCATCCTCAATATCACGCTTACTTGTGTCCGGGTGAACACGATAAATTAAAATATCTCTACTCGGTTCAGGGGCCCCTCTAAAGCTATCATTACCAGGTTTATGGCAATCAGTAATTACCTTGTGTCTCTTTCTTTCGTGCTGCCGTGTCTTCTTTTCTTGGTAACGATGCGTCATAAATCCCTCATCGTCCTCTGACCATCTACCAGCGCGACCAGACGTCCTTGAGCACCTGGATACACCACTAGCCAGAGAAAGAGAACCGAGGGCCCTCTCAAGAGAGCGCTGAAAGCTGTCATACGGATCACGAGAAATTACGTCCCTGCGTCCACCATGACCACGACCGCGGCCACCACCACGTACACCACTACGGCCTCTATGGTAAGCAGAACCACCTCTGCCACGTGGCGACTGACCTTGCTGTGACTTGTGTTCCACACTGCCATGTTGTCGTTTGTTCGCAACGCCATCCAACTCGGTTTCGTCGACATCATTTTGTCGTTGCTGCTGCTGCTGCACCTGCTGCACCTTTATCTGCTGCGTCTGCTGCTGCATCCGTTGTGTCTCCTGCCGCTGATGCTGCTGTTGTGGCTTATGCACCTTGAAAAATCCTTTGGACTGCAAGTCCAATTAAAAGTCCACGGATTTAACAATCTAACGCATTTCAGATTCACCAACATCGTTGGATTTTATAACGGGCTTGTTGATAACAAACACTTGTGCTGGGTCTCATGTCAGGATCATCTTCTCACCTCTTTATTAATGCAATTACATCATGGTCATAACATGCTCACAGACAATAGTCAGTCCTTACTCTATGGTGGTTCGTGCATCTCTCTCAGAGCTCTCTCGCTCTTTGTCTCTGGCTGTCTCTATGTTATAAATTCTGCGCCTGCGCACTGGCAGACTTCTCCGAGTATAACATAGAATAACTGTGCCATCGTCTAGCCTTGTTCACACAAGTAACTCAGCTAACATGGAACTTTGAGCCAATGCTAGACTAATGTTGGTCCGACGTCGCAGACAGTGGGCCAACCCCAAAACAGCATTCTTTGGTCCAGCTGCTCACAATCATCTCTGCCACCATTTTACCTCTAAAGGTGGGGTCTCAGAGATACGTTTGCATGACCACTATCGACCCTTTTATTTGAATCTAATTACTACTCACACCTAGCTACTTAATGATATAACAAGGATTACATAATATCTGTATTATTAGTGGGCAGACCTGTAGCTTCCGACGTCACGTTGTAGACCTTGTTCATGGCCTTCCAACCGTGCCCTGGATCCACAAATGTCTGTTTGGCAGAACATCCTCGCTATCAATGATATAATGAGGCATGTTCACACCTGTCCTAGTGGCAACGCTGGCACAATGCCGGCCCAATGCGCTCAACCCTGGCATTGCTGACCCAACGTTGGCCCAACTTCATACATAAATACAATGTTTTAATAATAATTGTTTTCCGTTATGCATTGAGCTAATATAACACACTGCTCAACTCAAATAATTCAACTGAATTCTGAAACTATTATTACTGTTCTGCAGGTCAATAGTTTACAACATGTTGCACTTGTTGCTTCTGCTGCACCTGCATGTCATGGGGTGGTGCCCGTCTTGCCACCTTAGCATATGATGTAAAATCATCAAACTTGTCATCAAACTTAAAATCTCAGCTACCGTTTTGTCCAGCACCTCCTGCACCCCTGACAAGCGAGCCTCCAAACGGTTAAGTCTGTCAACTAATGACATATTATTCAGTTCTTCAGGATGAGAACGCGGAATAACAGCCAAATCTCTACTGTCAATTAACACAACTGGCAGCTTATCCATCCTGTCTAGCTTATGTAAAGCAATCAGTATATCCTGTACGTGTGCCTCTAGTTCAGTTCTTGTTTGAGAATCCTTTCTATTCAGCTTGTCTCCAAGAAGAACATTGTCACACGCATCCCACAGAGCAGTCTTAGCGTCCAATACAGCGTTTAATGGAAAGTGGGCAATCACGACCTGTCCCGTCTTCTGCTAACCCTTTGGTCCGTAAGATGACCAAACCTAATGTCAATACATGCTGGACATAACCACATGTCACCTTGACTGAATACAGCTGAGTTGTCATTTATCTTGTTTGGGCACCCCGTGCCTGGCGGGCCTTCACACCGTGGCATGGCTCACAACGTTGAGTTAATCACCATCACCACAACTAGACACGTGCAGTGGGCGATAAACGCAGAATGAAGAATAAATTGTATCTCAACCATCAAATATGAGCATCGAATACTCAAATACTTTCACGATAGCACGTGATACTCTGGTGTATATTCACTGATATCAAATCCAAGCTATATCGAGCAATAAATGTCACAAAAATGAGAGAAAATGTGTCTCTCACACAAAACACGTCCTCTCGTCAGCTAGGCATGAAAAATAAATAACAATAAATGTTACCTCGGAAAGTTTATCACGAGCAACGTCTTGACACTTTAACATTAGGAAAAGTCAGTAGTTGTTGTCCCTCGCTATTTGCTG